>OU898285.1:24961717-25561717 GCA_918026665.1 Diabrotica balteata
CAGCCAGCCCAGCCGACTCCAAGACCATGCGTGTGCCAGTATTCCTTGCTGCCGCTCGCAGGGATTAGCATCCCTTGCGAGCTCTATTGTGTATTTCATTTGGTGACAGAAAGCGTTTTCCTGTACCTTCCCATACACGCTCTCCATACTTTATTCATTTTCAGTGGTGGACAAGCGGTCCCGGTTGGGGGACTTTCGGTATATAGGGATAATTAAGTCACCTTCTCAGTAACTCCTGGTAAACTTTTGACGAAGTTTTGTAGCTAGTAAGAAGCCTTCATCCGTTTTCATTTCGCCTCGAGTGACATTCCAATTTTTTCTTTCATCTTTCCTTGACCGAAACAAACATGATTAAAGAAACAGTGGAGGTAGCCAAGTAAATATGGTGTGGAGTGCAGGACTCCCTTTTCTGAAGAAAATCCGTTTCTCTCTCTGTTATTATAAACTTGGTAGTGGGTTTATACACAAATTATTCGTCTATTGTAGATTTTTTTTGTCCTTTGTATCACTAGAAAATGACCTCATATCATATTTTGGATATATGGAAGAGATGACAAAGTCACAAATTCTTTTTACAAAATTCATACTATCCCATTTGATGTTCCTTTATAAATTGTTTTTTTTCTGTTATAATAATAATATATCTGTTTACTAACTAGGTTCGAATATTTAAAGAATTTAAGATTGTAGGTCAAGATTCAAGTTCATTTGAGTGTACGAAGTTTATTGCTTTCAAAAAGCGAGCAAAAATATATAAATTCTTTGAGTTTTATTTTACTAACTGTTTACATATTATCAAATTCTTTGTGTTTAATGTAACAAGTGCAAGTGAATCATGATTATCGTTGGATGAGGGCGTTTTGAAAAACATTTCTGTATGTGACCTAAAGGCGTCGCAAAGGTATAGAATTAACGACGTATATCGTGGGGCTAGCGGAATTTCTTGTGATCTACACTATAGTAATTAGATATGACGTTTGTTTAAGCTAATTAATTATGGGATAATTTGGAATTGAAAAAAAATAGCGTTTTCTTTTTGTAAAAAGGAAAAGAATTTAATAGAGGTTTATTTTTCAAAAAATTAAATACTAACACCTTAGGTTTGATATCTGAGTATTGATTGATTGATCGATTATTATTGATTTGATTATTTGATTTATTTCCTACCAGATTTTTGTTTTTTAAAGTTCGGCAGCGTATATTTCTAAGTCTTTTATTTTAACACAAAATTTAATTCATTATACCACTTGTGTGGTTACCTTTCATAAAATTGTGGCGACAATCATACTGAGATGGACTTATAATAGAAGGGAAAAGGAATTTAATGGAGCTTGGGAAGATAAGTGACCGTGGCTGTCAGAAAATCTTTTTTCACTATTTTGGAACGATTTCCACGAACATATGAGTTCGGAAATCGATGCTGTATCGGCAAGGAAAATGCATAAGATAGCACGTCAAGTGGTTCTTTGGGTGTGGCCATATTTAAAGAAAATTTGAGTCGAATCGTTGTCAACTCCTATAGAGATTTTGACAAAGTAACTTGCGAGACATAGGAGGGCATTGCTGCAGTTTATGTACCAGGAAAAGTGCAATTGGAAGGAAGACCTAAGGGTCTTCACTGAAGCGGCCGAATCGTTGCAAAGGCAAGGACTCGCTAGAGACGGAAAAGTTATAATAGTTACTATCGTTTAAAGTAACTTGCTACAGTTTATGTACCAGGGGAAAGTGCAAATTGGACAGGAAGACTAGGGCCTTCACTGAAGCACTGAATCGTTGTAAGGCAAGGACTGCTGGAGACGGAAATTCATAGTTAGTTACTATCGTTTAAGTAACAATATAGAGACTTTGGACGAAGAAGAGTACTCTGAATGTACAAGATGTTTAAGCCAGTTTCTTTGCTTGAGACAAGAATCAGAACCATAAATAAGAAGGAATAATGTAGTGGACACAGGGTGGGGTGCACAGAAATAGAGCGTATTCACACAGCATGCAAAGGTGAATACAGTGCCAGAAGTATATTTTTTTACAGGAATGTGGGCAAGCTGTATATGGTTCGACCTTAAGGGGTGAAACTTACGTCAAGTAGGAGGCTGCTAAGGGGATAAGCTAGGGTGGTACTAGAATCCAACCGCTAAGAGTCCCGCGGCTCAGCACGACAATACAGTATTACGGATGTAATTAAAAAGCGAACGAATCTGAATTGTGATTTTACGTTAATAAAGTAAACGGAAAGTAAAGGAAAAGGAGAATTATAATTAATACCTTCCACATGTTACAGGAAAGGATATGGAAGAATAAATAGGATATATAGTACAGAAATCATAGGAGAAGATTATTTTCTGGAAAGAAATTATGAAGAAGTATTGAGAAATATGTGTGAACAAGTAAAAGAAGAGGTAGAATTAATACCGTCCACAGGTTACAGGAAGGACTTTGGAAGAAGTAAATAGGATTATATAGTAACAGAAATATATAGTGAATATTAATTTCTGGAACTCGAATTTAGGAAGAAATGTTGGGAATATATGTGACATATGTGAAGTAGATGCGGGACTATGCCAGGGCAACGTGACCTCATTCAGAATTAAGGAAACCCATGGATCACGGACATGGATTGAAATCGGGAAAAAATTATGTATAAGATCAACACAGTGGGAATAAGAAACGCGGGAAACCCACTGCACTTGGACATGGTATGAAAATGGAAAAACACAGGAAATAATATAGGAAACCCATACACGGACATGGATGAAAATGAAAATAGTGTATAGGAAAACACAGGAGAATAAAATATATAAAATTTGAATTGAGAGAATTGAAGAAGGAGACAAGGTATATCTGAGAGACTTAAGTAGCAGACGGTCTTTCAAAAAGTTACAGAAACAAAAAATGGTCATATATACAATTTTAAATTATAGAAAAAGTTTGGACCTAGTGACGTATGCAGTAGTACAAAAAAGGGAAAAATAGACAGGTAGTGCACGTCAAAGGTTAAAGAAATATTACGAGATGAAAAAAATGGATATTCACAGAGGAAAAGAAGAAATAGGAGATCCAGAACAAAGAAGAGACGGAAGAAAGAAAGAGTTGACCCGTCTAAGTGGCAACACTGCTATTATGGGAACAGGATCCCAAATTAAACAACACACCGCTAGAGACAGAAGAAAAGGAAGTCAGGGAGACACAGCCAACAAAAAGATCAGAACGAATAAGGAATAGACTAGGCAAGATAGACCCGAAAGAAATGTTGCGGCATATTCCACAAACGAAAAAACGCAAAGGATGGAAAATACAACAGAATAAAAATAAGAACGAGACAGCAATAGTAAAACGAAGGATGAGAACACAGACTGTTTTTTGACACAATGTGAATAGTCGAAAATATCAAAACACTATAAGAAAAGTTGAAAGCTTGGTATTACTAAGAGACGGCGCTCGAATAATACTAAAATTTTAACAAGGAACGAAGGACAAAACACGGTAATCATAAGCATTCATGGTTAAATATTTAGCACAGTTCAATAAAACAAATTTTTTGAAAACATAATAGTACATTATAACTAAAAAGCAAGTTTTAGAACGAGAAATAAGTATAATTAATTTAATGTTAATAGGGGTCTAAGTGTGTTGATTATAAGAGCTGGATCCGGTAAGGATACATACGCCAATCCTTTAATTGCTATGTCAAAACTGATTGACAGACTTTAATTCCTATCAACGTAAGAAAGTAGTACTAAGATTTGAGTCAGATCATGGTAACTAAACAACTAATAACATGGTCAAGTATAGAAAACGTTAAACATTAAATAAAAACAATAAAATACTTGTAGTTTATAACGACACCAAGAGTTTCATTATATCAGTCCAGTATCTTAAATTCATCAACAATGTGAGTATATAAAAAATTCAGCTCTAGCAAAAAGTAATTAAATAGTTTTGAACCATACATATCGTAACATTGAAAAAATGTCATTGTATTTGGCGAGAAATCATAAATAAATTCCACCTTTGAATTATTTTAAAAAGATTTGGGAAAGAGTGAGAAATTATTACAATATTTTCTGATCCTTCATTAAGAATAAATATAGTAATTGAAATATTATCAAATAAGGAATATTCGTTACACATACGTAAATATAAACAATAAGTCGATGACAAGTTGAGAATTAAAAAATATATGACTCTAATATACAGGGTGTATATATAACAGAAGATGATATTTATTGTAAATAGTTAAAAAGTACAAGTCCCAATTATTAACATATTAATATTGGTTTAGATATCAATTTATTTATCAATTTAGGGTAATTAGGCATACTAATTTGCAATACAATGTAGGTTAGTTTATAAAGTCGATTTATGTAAAGCTATCGCTAAAATTGTCTGCAATAAGCAGCTATCATGTATTTATAGGTTAAGGTGCTTTGAGTTACGCGTAAAAAGTCTAATGCGAACTAAAGTCTGCTTACGGGAGTGCGACCGTTTCGGAAGTAATACAGTGCGATTTGTGGCACTGGAGAGATCATCACGATGGAGAGAGACTCATGTTTCATTGTGGATGTACAGCCACACGTCATAGTCGATGGAGGATAGACAGCTACATCAAAAGATAGGAGCAGAAGAATGCTGAAATATACAACCGCTATGATCGATACGACTCTACAATAGGCTAAATAACTGAACAATACAAACACAACAGTTTGTGAAATCAATTGTCACAATTTACAGGAGGGCTACGTGAAAAGCATCACTACTCAAAAAACAATCACTGAAAGAGCTTGTAGTTGAGTAGAACAAAATAAAAACATATTTGCTCTATTGCTTGACACAAAAGGGCTATACAGATGTACCACAGAAAGTATGGCAAAACAGGATAACACCCCTAATCCTAATAAATTGCCTTGTAACCACAAAATAAAATCCTAAGTACGCCATTCCTTACCTCAAAAACGTAGACCTTATGATCCTAATCAATAGTAACAATTCTTTACACCAAACAATCTACAAAGAGAAATAGAAAAGTTATACGTAGTCAAAGTACTGCGGACGATGCCAAACAAAGGGAAATAAAAACTAGATTACTAATGGCCCATCCTTACCTTAAAGCCGTCATTAACTCATGCAGAAACAAGGCCAGGGTACTTTTGCAGCAATACACATACCAGATTACCTATGTAGAAGAAGATAATGGACAATGCAATTGCAGTTTTAATACCATCCAGACGACCAACCGGAGAAGGACAGACCACGGAGGCAGACAGCAGCAGAACGCATCAATATAGCTTAACTCGTCACGTGGAATATTGGCAATCGGGCACTAAAACAGCCAAGACGTCGCGAGGTTAAGTGCGGATAATTACCAACCAGAGGTATTACGCGATAAAGTGAACGCTTAAACGCGAGTACTATCCGTATTGATACAGTTAGAATACGTTGTCGTAATGGACACATGTATATTCCAAAAACAATTGTATTAAGTTAGGAAGTTCTTTCTATTGTTAAGTTTCAAATAAGATTAATAAAAGATTAACTCAACTTGTCATACACATAGTTCAATACGGGGCAGCCACGAAACATTCGCTGACCTCGGTACAATAGTCTATAAGTATAAGTAAATGATAAAAATATAAATTGGGGATTATAAAGAAAAAAAATGTACGTATATATTACATTATTGTAGGAGATAAGATTAATTAATATGTAAGTAAATTATTTTAATTGTTGGAAAAGAAAGGGCCCATCGGCCCTTTTCTTTTTTTGCGTAGGAGTACTGTAATGTGAGCGTAGCAGTGGTGAGAAGTTGGATAAAGGAAGTAGCAAGAAAAAGATAATATTATTCGAGATAATTTTTATATATTCCAATCAAATATGGGATAATTATTACAGTAAAATTTCATTTTAAATCACAAAAGAAATGATAGTGATGGCATTGTTTGATAAGGGTTTAAAGTATAAAAATGACGAAACTATTGTTGAAAAAAAATAACAACACGTGCCAAATGAAGCAATAACCACAAAAACGAAACTCAGCGAAAACGACCTGGAATAAACCGGTAAACTACGACAACAATAAAAAAGAAAAGAAAGACAGTCGGTCAGTAGAAGTGAGACGGCGGGAATACAGGCATCAATTGCCGCCGGGTACTCTCGACGCGGTAGCGTGGGTACGAGTAGCTAGTAATAGGCAAGTCAGTAATAGCGGGCCACGTGCTCGGACGCACAGCGTCCCGTACGCGAACAGTACGGAAAATCGGTGATTTCCGGGGGCCGAGTACATCTGAATAGTATGCGTGTTGTCCCGTTATTGTGGCAGCTCGAAGTTCGCAACAAAATGACCAGTTCCAGAAGACTGAAAACGTTTCGTGGTGAAGCCCTAATATACAATAAGGTAAAAGATTCTTGATTATACTGGGTAATTAGAATTAGTACCACTGTCAACTTCACTATCTGTGATAAATCGTCTCCCGAGAGCAGAATAACGTTTACGATGGTATCAGTAAATGCAGGGTAGAGTCAATATTTGTTGACTCTAATTTGGTTTTTTTTAATGTTCCTTTAGTTCCAACTCACTAGAAACCTAGGAGAACACGAGATTATGAGTATGCATATCTCCGGCTTCAAAAAGTAAGCCACAAAATCTATCTTTACAGGACTGAGAACTAGGAGTGCCTTACCTATCCCGAATCCTTTTCTTCCGTAATCACGAAGGAGAGCAGCCTCCGACCAGTGTGCAGTATTCCTTGCAGCCGCTGCAGGGTAGCATCCTTGAGGATCTATTGTGTATTTATTTGGGGACGGCGTTTTACTTACAATCAATAACGCTCCCATCTTTATTCATTTACATCGGGAAACTTTTCAATTTATGATTGTTTGTTGAATAGCCATATTAAAAATCATATATGAAAGATTTTCGATTTCGAGGGAGGTATAAAATGGCTAGAAAGAATATATTTCAGCCATTTGATATTTCACTTATCTGCCATTTATATTCCGAATTAAGCCAAAACACCGATATTTACTTTACCAAGCTAGGCATACGATTGATAACGGAAACCCTTTTTAATGTGCACATTTGACAAATTTAAACGAGAAGGCAATGTGGATAGCAATTTTCAAACTCGGAGAAATGTTTTTAGGGACTTGAATTTATTTTAGACCATTTTTATAGATGCGGGGGAGTGAATTCTCTCGACGGTTAGTGTTTTGAGCTGTTAGGACGTGAACTCCCTGTCCTGACTTCTGGTAATCTACTTAGCTGCGTTAAGTAGTTGAGTTACTGTGACCATATCCATTTGGTAGTTAGTATTGCCTCTCTGGTGGGGTTGGTAATATGGTTACCGTTTGCTAACTACCATTCTTTCTGTCTTTTGATTTCTATTTTCTTTGTTCTATGAAGAAGCTGTACATACAATTGTGAGCGAAAAAGTCGAGATGAAAACAGTTTGGGTCATCCAAATGCACGGTTCCAAAACAGGAAGTCGAATAATATTAATTCTGACTCTGGCGTGGAATAGCCGTGGAAGCCTACGGATTTTATTTAACGCTTACAGAACTACACCAGTTATCTGGGCCACAATATAGTTATGGCATTTTGAATTACAGTCTATTGGCATCATATAAATTCCAATTTTCTATTTTTTTTTTTCGTGCAGGTTAAGGCACACAAAATCTATTTCAGTTTCTTAATTTAATTGTCTGTTGCTTTGCGAACATTACCAATATGGTAGCTCTAACAAAATAGACATTTTTATTCCAACTTTTGATTTTGTTATCCTATAGGAACAAGAATAACACAATCTGTATCCAAATCAGGTTATTTAAGGTGAGTGGTTGTCGTCTGAAAGGGTTTCTCACGTTATATATTTTATTTATTTCATTTATTTATTTATTTATTTATTTATTTATTTATTTTAAACTTATCAAAACCACACCTAGGTAGTAATTTCCATGTAAGTGTGCTCATTACTTGTATAACAATTTACACTACACTCGTACAAATAATAACACACAAAAACTAAACACATTAATAAAAAGATACAAGTTTAATATATATTATTCGACATAATTGAGTCCATAACTTATATACTTCTTTATAACATTTTTTTAATATCCCTTACACTACAGGGTACAAAGAGGTCTATATCTCACGATCTTTATAAGCTATTGCACGATATTGCATTTGTTTATTATTGCACTGAATTATACAGCGACCTACTAAGATAAAATAGTCATTTACTGTTTACCCTTAGGTTGACCTTTGGCACATTAAACCTCCTAATAAAGTATATCAAACCCACTTGTCTTATATTTAACATTGTTAAATGATATTATGAATATACACAACGCTATACATGTTTCTTCTTTGATATATTGACTGCAAGCCTCAAATAGTTTGTAGCAACTCGTTTTGATGCGTAAGGTGAGTATACACATTGTATTTCTTAAGGTATAAATTACTTGGAATATTTTTTTACTCATTTTCTTATGATTAATATGAATTGGCTTCTGGAGTCCATACCACTGTTGCATTATTCCTCAACGTTTTGGTCTCTCTGTTATTGCGTTATATAGTCTAATGGTTGTGTTTAGTAGACTATAGTAGTTTAGATTTTCTTAATTACAATCCATTATTTGGTAAAGGCCTTATTTACAATTATTTCATATTGATCTGCTTCATTAAAGTTCATGTTAGGCCTGTAGGTAATATTCTCCTGATCTTTAATTTGTTTTCTTAGATACTAATCAAATGTCAATTCTCTAATTATTTTCAATGTAATAATTTTGCGAGTGAGATATGACTCCCCACAATATCGTAATATTCAGATCTAATGTTGTCCCTAAACATTTACAAGGAGGTCAGTCTTGTAGGTAACTGACAATCATTTTGAGTATGTATAGTCTTAAAAAGCTGTAAAAATCATAGCATAGATCAGATAGAAGAAAATTAAAGATGATTGTGGTTGTGTGTAGTGAGGGTTGACAAAATATTATAAAAAAAAAAAGGTGCCTAAGTTGCTCCCTTGGGGACCAGATGGTAGTCTGAATTTATTGAATAAACATACCAATTTTGACTCGTTAGAAATTGATTCCACATTACGATTTTATAAAAGTACATGACATCTGCGAAAAACACAAACTCATTAATTCTCGATAAATGGGAATGCCAGCGGTCACCATATCAAATGCTTTGAGCAATGTCTAGTTCATTAGATTAAATCTAATTGGAGTTTGTTTATTTATTGCGCTAACTAGCAAAATTAGAAGAATGCAAGATTACTAGTTGTGGTTAACCCAGGCAAAAAATCATGTGTTTTTGGAGTTAAATTCATTTTCACAAAAATTTTTCGGATATATTCATTATAGAGATTTGTTTCAATATTTTAGCAGGGAATTAAGGGCGATACTTATAGGACGATTTGTTTCTATAGAGTTTCTAATACTATTTAAAAACTGGAGTAATGGTAAGCCTCTTGGAGTTTGGTACTGGAAAGGTGTTACGTTTTTAAGAGATCGACTGAATAGATGTGATAAAATGATTTTTGAAATATACTCAGAAACATCCTTTTAATGATATAGGCAGGGATATATTATCACTTCCAGTGGCCTTTTTCGGCTTTAATTTTTTTTATACTTAACCTTCACAGATTCTTACAACCTAACATATAACTGAAAAGTTAATAAAGATCCCTGGGAACGCTCTCATGAATGTGCTAGATAAGCCACTGGATAAAATTGAGCTAACTGATGAGAGAAAGCCATAGGCAATATCTGAGGGACTGTATAGGTTATGACTCATTTAAGGACATCTCCTGAGGAAACCGCTTTGGTCTGTCTCGCTACTTCTGTATGTATGTCCAAAAACTATTTGGGTCATGCAAAAATGGTTATCTTCAAGTATTATTGTTGATGTGCGTGCATACACTCATTATTTGAATTTCTTTTTTAATAGTTCTTCTCAGACTCCTGAATGTATGGTTAAGTCGACAGCACTAGCTTTCACCTATTTTTTATATGTTTTTGCTTAATTTGTTTTTTTGGTTGATTTTTTTAATAAGGGGCTATACTAAAATATGCGGGATTTTTCTGTTTTTGTCTATCTTTACTTAATTTTTCTTCTGGGATGGCTTGATCACTGGTCCAGTATACAATGTATCGTTAAAATTGATTAATACAATTGTAGCCATTTTTATACAGTTATAATATGTGACACATCAGTGTCTCTTTATTAATTGATACAAAAGATTAAAGTTCCCCCTGGCATAATTACCTCATAAGACTGTTTATATTACTCTTAGTGTATGAATTATCTTTATAATTTAGTAACACATTTTAGTGCGGGTGATTTAATAATACTTCAGGGTACCAAGCGAGACGATCCTAGTAAGATTGGTTCATGGGATATGTTTGAACAGTACTTAAGTTCAAGCAGTTTATTTTTACAATTTGAAATGGTTATATCTTTGATTTAAGATTGTTGTAGGGGGGTTTTTGAAATTCTTTAATCATGCTGCTCTTTTCACAACATAAGTTTACTAAATAGGAATTATTAATAATTCCAAATATGATAAATATTAATATTTTTGACAATATTGGTTATAAAAATTCTAAAATTTATTCATAAATATTCAACTTTTACATCCAGGTCGTAAGTTAAAAAACAGGAGACATTAAATGTATTGTTTTAATCCTTACCCTTAAAGTAACAAGCTACTCACAATTACACTCTACTATTAACTTTAAATACTTTCTAATTAAATTTCTTTTGGTTATTGCTACTAACTCACCACCAATGTCTTGCACTGGCCTTTCTTTGCGAAAGAATATGTAGCATTATTCAAAAAAAGTTCTTCATTGGAGATTCCATCTATAAGCCATGTTTCAGTTAATTACGGATTATATACAAATTTCCACTAAGAACATTGGTATATATCAGAGAGAGACGAGAATTTGTAATTTGCCTGGTTTGGATATCCCTATGTTATTAAAAAATAAATTCTTTTTTTGCGACTCACAGCGTTTTTCTTTAGTTGGTTTACATATTTGTACATTTTTGGTTCTGGGATTAATCTTCAATTTGATGTATGTCATATTGTTGGCAATCCATCAAAGATTTTGTTATCAATTGGTGGTCAATAAGTAAGAAAGAATTAGGAAGGGAAATTGGTTTCTGATAATTTTGTTTTTCTTTGAGGACAACAAACTTAGTTATGTTACTTTAATTACACTTTTCAAAAGTAGTGCTCTTTTATTGTATGATCAATAAATGTGTCTGCTTGCAAAATATGTGTAAATCTGCAATATCACACTAATTTAATGTAACATTTTCTTTATTTTAACCAGTTTTGACATTTTTTTCCCGGAATTGACTCTAGTGGCAATTTTTTCATTATCTTTTATCTTGATTTTCTGTTTTTTTTTGACTTTATTGTTTGATTTTGCGTAAATTCGCTTTTGTTTTTGTTCTAATTTCAATTTTTTCTTGTTTTGCTATTTCTTAATGGCACGCAACTTTGACGATTGAAAGAATTGATAGAAGGCAATCTGTGTGCTTTCTGCCATTTTCCTTCTGGGGGTTTTGCACAAAAAATTTAATTTGTTGAGTGGAGTGTCTAGTCTTTAGATAATGAGTTGTTTGATTAACTAAAGGCAGTTTATTAGTACTGTTAGATTGAATATCTTTCTGCACTTTGTATCTTCTGATGATCATCCCTTATGTAAATATCAACGTTTTCTGGTAAGTTAAAATTGGAAAATCCGAAAGTAGATTTTCTTCTTGTATTACAACAGGATTATAGCCTTATAAGTGCATCATAAGTCCTGTGCTCACTAAGGGTTAAGGGTAATATTCGGAAGATATATGGGTTTCTGTTTATAAATAGAAGTATCTTGTATATCATCTTTGTGATTCCACGGTTTGTAAGTCGAAATCGTGGTAGATATTTGGTATTTGATATAAATTAAATATATTAAAAGAGTAATTTTAAATCTCCATTATGTTCTTCGCAATTATCTTAAACTTTGAAAAATTGAATATTTTGCGGCTCCAACTGTTGTCTACATAATTTCATATATTATTTGATTTTGTCAAGAATTGTGGGAATAATACCTTTAAGCGGGTTTTTTCTTTACATGGTACTATCTTATCAAAGGCTTATATAAGGCCATAAAATATTTGTAACTTTGAACACTAATTCACCTAGTTGATATCTTTAAATGAGTTTTATGTCCATCAACCGTACACAAACTGACTGACAAAGTAGTAGGTTTTTGCAACTAGCGTTACTTGTTTAATTCGTTTCCTATGTATCATAGTAGTTTTCTTTCTTCATCCATTCCCATATAGCTACATCTTTGCACCTTCTCGTGGAATGGATTTTAATATTGTAGGGTATTTCGCTTACGCGTAGTTAGTTAAACTATATTTGGGTGCTGTTATTTTCCAGATGCTGCCAAAGGTAAACATAAACCATCAAATTAACTTTTTGCTAATGTATATGATATACATTTTTGCTTTCCTTTTACAGCCACACGCGTTTTGTTTGGGAACAAGAGGAAGAGGTTTCATTCGCTATTTTAAAAACTTGAAGGATCTTGAAGTATATCAATGTAACTTTTATGATGCAAGTACTGTCTTCGAACACCGGGAACCATTAAAAAAAAAGGGATCTATGCCTCTTAAAGTCAGTAGTAACTTTAACCGAGGCTTGTATATTTTCACCTCTTCACTGGAATAACCTTTTTTTGGCATGTAATGATCCATGCTTAAAAGACTCTCTTCTCCAATACAAAGAATTGGATTGAGAATCAAGGGTACTTTTTTATTAAAATTTTGATTGCTCTAACGTTGTCATCCAAACATGTTGTCTTACTTGGCAAATTAAATTGTTCCGCAAGTTCTTCGTTGGCTAATGAATTATATGCTACTGAAAGCGGTCTGAAGTCTTGTTTGTGTATTGTTTGTGATACGTTTTATCTTTCGGATATTTTGCATTTATTAAAAGGTTAGCTACACTATAGACGTTCCATATTTAATTTAATATGCCCACATTAGCATAATTTTATAACCCTAAAACATTTGTAATTTTATTATACAACTCCGGACAAAAATATCTTTATCTAACATTAAGTTATAGGTTTACATATTATTACCTGTGTGTTTAGTGTGGCTAGTCGGCCAACCATGTTATTGCCCTTAACAAAATAAGAAAAAATGTTTGAAATATATTTATTTTGGACTAAACTAGGCAAAAAAAGTATAAATTATTTATAAAATATAGTTCCTAAAATAGTTTCGAAAGTTTTGAAATAGTTTCTTTTCCACTTTTTTCGGATTTTCTCTGTTCGGAGTCCATGCAGACACCATTCGCTAAGGAACTTTCTGCTTAGTTGTAAAAGACGTGTGTGTCGTGGAATGCAACTTTTTAGATTCCCCACGTCTCTTTTACAACCCACTGCTTTTTTATATCAAACGTCATGTTTCGCTTGCAATTCTGTAGAAGGCTCAGTTAAACGCTTGAAATCTGCAATTGGTGTTTCTCGCAAACTATTTTACGATTGTTTAAATTAGATGTCGTAGTGCGTCGTCTTCGAAGCCATGTTAATTGTTGCTTCTTAAAAGACAGGGATAAATATTGATTTTTCCGTTGTGAACACTTATGAATAGCTGTTCTGTCGCGACTATTTGGTCGGAAATAGTATCAACAGATACCAAGCGCTGATTGCGTTGGATGACAATCAAATATTTGCTTTTTGTCACTTTGTTCACTTTAAGAAATATTTTAACTCTAAGTAGGTAAGTTATTTCCGGGAGGCAATATTTTAACCGGACATATTTAAGATAGTACTTGGCCAATCAAAGTTTGCCTATAATAACATGAATATATCCCAGATACATTAATTCTATATTAGCACAAGATAATTCACCTCGTGAATAGCCTTCTTTATTCTTTAAAAACTCTCTAAAACTGGATGCGCTGTTAAGATTCAACAACAAACGACGCGCCGTAACAACTAGATATATCAACTGAAGAGATGATAGCTAGACTAAATATACAGTAACGTTGCCAAATTTAAATGCAAATAAATTTTTTTCGATAGTTCTAGAAATCTTAATATTTGGATTTTTGTGAAACTGGCTATCGGTAGTTTGACCGGCCATACCAACGTGTACCCGTTTTACTATCTTTTTTTATTTTTCATTGTTGTGTAGTTGAGCGGCTTTTTTTTTTCCTGAATAACACTGGTTTTTTTTTAACCTATTTGCTCTCTTGGTATTATGGCTATAGTATTTTCTTATGACAGCTAGTATCGTCTCGGGCGCTACCTTTTGTTATCTTTTAGAGTCCTTCATTATGCACATCAGCTTGCTTGATATACATCTTCTACTTTCATTCTTAAAAGTCTTAGCCTTGTATATTGTCTGGTTAGGAACTCTTACAGGTTGTTATTTTTCTAGGGGCAATCATGTTTATTTTTCTTTGTTTTGGATCATCGTTGCTATTTTTCATTTTGACATTTAAATAGTATCTTAGGTCGGATTAATCTGTGGGCGCTTCTATCGAAAATTTGTTAAGTACTTCGATGTCTTTGATATTTTATTTTTGTTTGTTCTTATATATACAGGGTGATTGGAAGTAGTGTGCAGGAAGCTCAGGTAGATCTCTGTACTATAGTAAAAATTACAAGAAATAAAGTTTTTTAACACAAAATTGTAGGAGGCAGCTCATTAATTACTCCATGATTTTTAAAATTAGATTTACAATCCGTGCATACAGGGTGTCATCCATAGAGGATGGTGGCGAGACCATAAGCTTAAGGTGTTTTTCTAACTGAAACACCTAGTATTTATAATTTTAACTCTTGCAAATCTTGACTTCACTGCCTACATTACAACTAAATTGACTAATGTTTTATTATGTATATACCGGGTATTGTAAAAAAGTTATAACACTATTACTACTGAACACAAATCGTATTCAGTTTTAACTCCCTGTATTAATTAAAAAGGACATTGTCAGGAAACAATTTGACTCTCTAGTGACAAAACAAACAACCTTTAGTTTTTTTTAATGAAATTGTTAACAAAAACTATATAACACATATTCAATTTTTATAATTAGTTCGTTAAGATCATCATACAGCGGTACGATCAAAAGGCAAGTACGTTATGTTGTCTTGTAGTATTGGTTAAATAGAAATCAAACCCTAGTATTTGTATATCACTATCGGAAAAGATACTATATATCGTGACCTTCATACTTTTATGACAAAGCATAACGCACTTCCCTATACCATAACTTATGTTAGTATGTTTATAAAGATATTTTTATTTTTACTCCATCCAACGTCTTAATTTTGGCTACGATACATTTTAAACCTGTACACCACATTAAGTATTGTGAGTTGGCCATGATTAGATTTGTCAAGAAAAACTGGACATGTTTGACATTAATATTTAGTTAATCTCAGTATGTGTTTGGGGTTAAAAAAAGTACCACCGTAGACATTTAGCACAATTTCTTATTTAGTAATTCAGTAAATTGATTCACTTTAAAATTACAAGCACTAACATTAAGAGTTTCATACTGACTGATGGAAATGGTAGAGTCATGTATCTGGCGATAATGGGGGACTATGCAATATAAAATCCATTACTATCAGCTAGAATACTGATTCAACTATCCAGACCGGTTGTCCAGATCGGCGATCAACCTAGACAATCATCGATCCATCTCTGAGCAAAATCTTGGCAAAAGACTCGCGGATTTAACACGCACAGTCGGCGTTCAGTTGTAATTATGCAAAAACATAGAACGAAACTAGACGTACGCAATTAGTGTGACAGTGGATAAACGGTAATGAAGTTGTTGAATGGCGGTTACAGAAAACCCACACAGCTGACAAGCAATACGGACTAGTTTCGCTAGACAGAAGAACTTAGTTTACTCTTGTTCAAAAACATTCTAATCATAAAACACAAGATGGCACCTCCTAATCATATTCAAGTCAGCACCAAAGCATTAATTAATGGATGATTTTGCAGGACAATCGATAATAGCTATTATTGTGCAATGGCGGCTGTGAGAAAAAATGTAATGATGCAGGAGTAGAGTGATAGGTATCTTTTGATTATGTCCTAATTTCGGTGGGTGACAGCTTACATATCCATCGAAACCGGTTCTTTTTAAATAGGCATAACATTCACTCACTACTGCAACAAGTTATCCATATGCCGACATAGTAACTACATAGAGTACAAGACAAGCATGGTCCATCTGATATGTTGTGGGGGAAGGGTATCGTTCGGTAACCTCTAGTAGGACCATATGTTTTTTTTGAAGATATAATTTACAAATGGTGTGATTAATCACTTTCGGATGTTTATCTGTAAATCAGTTACCGATATGTAATAAAGATAGAAGGTTCCACTTAATACTACGTTGAAAGAAATGTGTGGTTTCGTTCTACATTGAACGGTGGACTCTGCGCACCAGTCACAACGAATTTAAGGTACGTGGTGAGCTTAATAATTACCAGTTTGGGGAGAAAGATGGATCGGAAGGGATTGGACATCGGTAATGTGGCCCCCAAGGTCCATCGCTAGAATTCAATAAAAATGGACTCAATATGTTTTTGGGGGTTACGTTTAAGATACCATGGAGTATATAGTCAAATAGCACTCCCAACAACAAGGGTGATATGAGACAATAGAATCCGAAATTGCGCCTTTCAACATTATTATCCTTTACCACACTGGCTTTTTAGTCATCGTAACACAGACATCTTTCAATGACCGTTTTCAAGCATGCACTAGCGTGTTTTGGGAGGTCATTTTGAGCGACCACTTGACTTGAAACAAGTAATATAAGTTTAAACACTTACTGTTGTTTTTTAATTTTTTTCTATGTGTTGTTATATTTTTTTTATTTTCCGACGGTTATTTTTTATAAATCTTTATGTAATAATTGTTTTTTTTCTGCTGACTTATTTCGTTTACTAAATTATTTCATACTATAATCGTCAAATGTCTGTTTTTGACAATTATCATGGAACTCAAATAATTATATGTGAGTGGTAAACGTTTAAATATCTACCACAATTATACTAACATTGATGACATAACAATAATATCTAGAAATATGATAACTTTAGGTATTTGGGAGGATTTTTAAATTTGAAGTACGATATTATTACTTTTTGCTTGTGATATAAAATAAGGGTATTCTTTTTAAAATTCAAGAAAATAATGTATTTGCTCATTTTGATTCCTGTATTTGATGTAACGAATATATGGAAACGAATATGTTTATAATTTTTAAAAATTATTTAAAAACTATGGGTCTCTGCAATAGTCAAATGTTCCTATCTTCCCTTTTTTCTTGCAAGGGAGTTAAACTTGCATTAACGATTTTTCAGGTAATATGGTTATTAAACTGATTTAGATACCGGTATAACATATAAAACTTTTCATTGTTGTGATATGTGGAATGAAGCGGGATTTTTAATATTTACAAATAATTTCCGGGTGTTCTCTATATTTTAACAATAAAAATAAATACATAAAGTTTGGTCTGCAAAACTTCTTATGGAATCAAATGGTAAGATGTGTAAATAATTTTAAAATGTGGAGTTTTAAAGTGCTACAATTTTTGTTTCAATAACTTTTTTTTTAGTAATTTTTACAATAACAGAGTCTACTGAGTATCATCCACCACTAGATCAATCACCTGTATAAACTTTTTCATTTTGGACACGCGGTGTTAGTGTTGATCCATCTCAATTACGTGAGGCTTTTTATCGAAAATAACATGAGTTCATCTGACTAAATTTTTGGTTATTTAAAAGTTCAGCCATCTTTGTCTGGTACATTTTTTCGCCATAGCCTAATACCATTGTACTTCGGCGAAGATTCTTGTTTAAACCACATTTTCGCATTAAAGTCGCCAATAATTATGGTGAAATATGCTGGTGGGGCAAGTAACGCTATTCTAGGTCCTAATAAATTTTTAATCGTCTTCATCCAGTGGTAGTCGTTGGAGATTGTCTGGATTACCTTAAGTTATCCTGCATTTAATTAAAGATAAAGTTACAATCCTGAGCTTATGCTGATAATTTCAATTTATTTTGTGTGTGTATTCAGTAAAATAACCCTACACCCACCAATTAAAATGCCTCCTTCACTTAAAATGAAATGTCTGAATAAAGAGTAATTTAGGGCTCTTACTCTTCACTTCACTGAAGCCGAGATACCCCATTTATGTTTTTTTTTTCCTCAGTTACATCATCTTCTGGTCGATATAAGAGTTCTACAATTATATGAAGTAATATGAATTTGGCGCTCTTTGTAGTAGAATGATTTTTTCGGGGATTTTTAGACCCTTGCTCAAACCTGTTCCAACCGCTACCTTGGTTGGGGTGTTCTGGAGTGACGGAGATGATGTGTTCATTGTCTTGTCTTTCATGCGGGAAACATCTTTTGGGGTTCTATAGACATTAAAACAGCACGCATAGTTAAATGCGTTCGGGCGAGTTGTTTTGAATATTGTGGGGGGGAGGGAAGGGTGGAGATGGGAATTGCTTTGGGTGTGGACATGGTTTTCCGGGGTTGGTTTCGGCAATCACTTTTCGCGGCAATCAAACATACAGAACTGTCTCTCGGCTGAGGTCTCAATCTGCCTAGATCCTCAGTGTGGATGTCAATATCTGTGTAAGCTATTAACGTGTGAATATTAGTTTACCACCCTAGTGAACTCCGTTATTTAAGATAATTGGATGAAAACGCTCGGACCTGTCAATTTTTATTTTAATAGACGGTTATAGTTTTATACATAACATAAATTGCCACTATTACAAATAGGTCAAATCTAGTGGAGTCGATCTGGTTATTTGGTGTCATATTATTATATCCACGACGTTAAATCCATCTCTTTAGGATTACACAGTATTTAAAAATTTTTCGACTCGAGCATGTAATGTGGCGTCGCATCATCTTGTGGAAAACAAGATTTGGGTGAATGCGCCAAGATTGTTTCTAAGCACATGATTAATTGCAGGATTATTTGTGTTACATAGTTTAAGATTGCTTTCCCCGTTGGTTAAATAGCCTTCGGGTAAAAATTATAAGGCCTATAAGGCTGATCTAGTATACTGCCCAAACAGTTAAGATGTCAGGGGGAAAATGAGTAATAACACTCTCGAAACCTTTCGAGGTATTCGTCGACCGAATCTACGTTTTGTCAATCTTGATCCATCCATAATCATTTTTTTTTTTATTTTCCCAAATCAAAAAAAATTCAGCGAATTTCTCACGATCATTGTGAATATAGGCTCCTAAAAGTCTCAGTTCTCTTCTATTTAGCTGCTTGAATCAGTTTGTTTATTATTTTAGGTCGTCGGTCAATCGGGTGGGGTTGCCTCGAACTTGCTTGTCGTCATGGTTCTCCACTCAAATTTCTTGTAATTTCCCGTTTCCATTCTAGCTACAAGTCAGCCACCTCATTTTGTTATTGATTCGCGTATATATCGTCAGGCCAGTCGTCGGCGATATCTCTCTATTTCTTACGCGATCTTTCAAGGTAGGCAGCAGTGATCTCTCCATTCGCTTTTGTGTTACCTCAGTTTTTCGGCAGTAGCTTTTGTTTCTAAAGTTAGGGTTTTGGCTCGTTAGGACAAGATGGTATGATGCAATGGTTAATGCCATCTTTTCAGGTGAATTGGGGATAATTTGTTTTAAAAATGCTCTTTTCATCCGTCATTTGCCGCCAATCCAATTGGATTCGTTTATCTTAGTCGCATGTTGGTTGTTGTCTCTGTAATTCTAATTTCATGACCAAATGTATGTGTATGTATAGATTAATTTAATGTTGTTATTGATCTGTATTATTTCGATGGGACACCATATTTGGTTTGTCAATTTTGGTTTTACTCTAAAATTTATTTTCAGCCAGGTTTCTTGTGTATGTAATTCAGATCTTGGGCATGTCATCTGGATATCCTCTATTTTCGTGCACAATTTTCATCTATAAAGATGAAATTTTTGCTCGTTTTGTAAAAATGTATAAGACGGTCCTGTGAGCTTACTTGGCCTTTTTGCGTGCATCATTCTCTAGTTTCAACTGGGAGGGATTTACTACAAAATTGAGACTCAAAATCTCTATTTGCTATTTCCTCCAGAAGTCTTTTTTCTACCCATTCCGGTTTCTTGTTTTCGACAGAACCAGTTTCAACAGAATTTTGGCGACAAGTAGTTCTATAGTAACTGTCGATCAATTAACCGAGTTCGGGAAAACGTTTCTTTACAGTATTGTTACAATAATTCTGACCAAAATCCGTAAAATATTTGTATTACTAATTTTTCATTCATTCACGAATTTTCTAGGTAATTACCTACCTGATAGCGATGGGTCTCGAGCCGCTATAAAAACCAGTCTAGGTTCAGTTCATTCGAGGCAATTCAGGTCAACATCCATTTTGAATGATTCTTTTTTTACCAGACGAGAAGGCGATCGGACTTTTTGTATAGTGCGTTTCATTTAAATAACGAGGATTTTCATTGAGGAGGATAGTTAGAAAAGAAGCCCGCGATCGTGTTTTCAAATGTAACGCACGTAAACTAAATTATGCTAAATTTCTATGTAGTCAATATAATTGTTGTTGTATACAGTGATTCTAATAAATTGATAATAACATTAACGTTTTTTAGTTAATTTCAAAAATTATAAGAACAAATAACTTAGATTTAATAAAAGAACTTCTACAATATTCTCACAGCTTCATAGTAGTTACGTCCTACATTCATCTAAATCATTTTAATTGCTTCACATTTTGTCTACTAACTCACTAGGTGGTGAGTTTTTCGATTGTTGTGACTTTTGAATACTTAAAACATTTACAGGTTTCCATACTAAAGCTTCACCAATCTCAACGTGTCTGTCATTATTATTTACAATCAACAGCGCTTATTTGCTTGGTTTGTATGACAGTTGTCAAATAACTTAGACACTGCCAAACTTGATTATTTAAAAAAATTGTTCTACCCACAATTGAGTAGTTTTTAATTCACACAAAGTATTGTATTCTGCGAAAAATTAATTCGGTTTTAAAAACGTTCATGAATAAATAATTAAATTAACATTTTGTGTTATCGGGGACGGGCGTGGCTTAACATGGCATAGGCGGGCAAAATGGTTTTTTGTTCTCGTAGTTCAACCTAACTGTTCTACGTCACCGCACTTCTGGGATACATTATTATATATACAGGTGGCAAAAACACTCTCCACTTTTTAAGTCTACGTGCACCTAATTTAACGGCCGGCCACGAGATTGGTGTATTTGTGAATAAGTGCTGGTCGAGTTCGATGCGTCAATGTAAGTTTTATTCAATAATTTATTAAATTAAGGTTATAGAGCTTTTTGAATTCACTTTTTGGTAATTATGTTTTATACGCTGCATGTGACCTTAATAAAAATTGTGTTTATTTCCATTCTTAATTTTTTTCAACTATCATTAGTCGGCAAATACAAAACGGGCAAAATGGCATAGCACTATAGCGGGCAAAATAACATACTATGCCATTTTGCCCGTCTGTTTTTCAGGTTAAGGTACATATATAGTTTTTTTTTGCAGATGGTTTATTCCAGAAGGTACATAAATGGACCACTCCATAAATATTAAAATCAAGCTGTTACTCATTGGCTCAGAGAAAATCCTGGTCGTGCAATAACCATATATCAAGTGTCCAGTCTCTTCCAGAAAGCATATGAGAAAAAGAGCAAATATTGAAATCGCAATAAATGGTTTTCGGGCCACAGGAATATCATCTATAAATCGTGACATTTTCCCGGAGCATGCATTTTTGCCTAGTGCAACTACAGATGTGCCTGAGGATTTGCCTGGTTCTACTAATAAACCTGACATTGCTTCTACATCTTTACCTGCTGATATTAATGTTCCTCACGCTGCAACTTACGATCATCATGATGTCCAAGAACCATCGGCATCTGGTTCTAAAGATGAATCTATTGAAGGAATCTGATGGAATTGGCACGGTACTCAAGTATGTAAGAAAATCTACAAACGTAATTGGTCAATACCAAGATGTTTAACCGGGAGCCCTTCCTGAAATATCTCTGCGAAAAAGAAATGAAAAAAAAGCACAAGAAATAAAAAGCAGAAAAGGGGACGTCGTGAAAAGAAAAATAGTCAATGATTTAAGTGATGGAAGATTCATTGTGAACAAAGATAGACATCAGTTGGAGAGAAAAGGCAAGAGAAATATTGTGACCAGACCAATACTGAACAATATATCAAGTGATGAAGAAGAACCCTTTAGTATTGATGATGATGAACAAGAGGACTGCGCTTGCATTTACTGCAATGATACGTTTAGTAGGTCCAAATCTAATGAAGGATGGTTAAGATGCCAAATTTGCCAAAACTGGTCACATTCAGAATGTGCTGGACTTCCCAAAAAAGCAAAACAAATTTATTTGCGAACTTTGTATGAACCTAAAATGTTTATTTTATTTCAATTTTTGTTCTATTGTGAAAATAAATATTGTTTACTTATGTTTGTTGTATTTATACCACTATCTGTTTATGTGTTCTGCCCATTTTGCCCGCTACTGGCAAAATGGCATACACATAAAACTTTGATTTTGATTTTTTTTTAATTAATTCTCTCTTGTATGAGTTTTGATTGCTCTTTTGGTTACTTTAGAAATAGTTAGAAAAATGACCTGGCTATTCTCATCTTTATATCATTAAACGGGATATGTTGATTCTCTAGTTTGTGTCTCAGGTATATGGACAATAATCTAAGTATGCCATCTTGCCCCCGCACTTTCCCTTCGAAATGTCCATATCTAAAGAAAAAACCAGTGTACCATACTTTTGTATGGTTGTAATCGCAAAGAGTATATCTTTAAACAACTTATGAGGGGGTAGCTGTTACATGTGATGGAGGACTAAAGAAGTGACAATTTTTTTATTGACGGGTCCGAGCCGTCGTTCGTCTTTGTCCGTAAATAACGGTAGTTCAATAGGGGGGGGGGGTAGGTATGACTTAATGTCTACACTTGTAATCTAAAGCAATACTTCGTTATTATTTGCTGTGTTAATGTACGATTCTGCTTAACCTTCACATTTTGCATTTAAATACACATCCTTACTCTTATATACTGACAATTGTCAATTCATATAGGCTTGTCAGTTAGTCCATGTCATTTTGCGAAAATTTACTAGTTTAATAAAATTGCGAGACATTCCGTTAATTTAAGAGTCAATTCACTGTCTCCTTTTATTACGTTCTTTTTGATGTCTTGTAAAATATTATTATTAAACTAATAACACGGACATGCCGTTATAATACAAAATTAAATACAAACAAAATATTGTCGATAAACAATATTGTCTTGGGATAAAATTATCATACATTTCGTAACTTTTGCATTTTTTTCCTTATAGTCTAGTGCGGGATCTGTTTTGGATTGGAAATTTTCGAGGGAAGCTATTTTTTTGCTGGAATCCCTTCAGGATATGCCCAGTATCGATAATCACGATATGCGCCAGTCGCAAACCCTGTGCTAAATTTTTTATTTAACAAAATCTGAAAACAATTGAAAATTTCTCATTTTTTTGCTCCTATTTTCATTTATAATTCGAAAAATATTGATCTTAGAGAAAAAATTATAAGTAGTTAAAAGTTTCGTTATTAAATTTTACACAATATTTTGTTAGCTAGAAATTGAAAATTTAATGGTTATTGTTGAAAAAATAGCAATAATTGGAAAAAAAAGTACAAAAAAATGAAGTTAATCCTTTAAATGTTTTCGACTTTCTAAACTTGACTTACAAGTTCCATATTCCGCCTAGAAAAACTTTTTAATATGTTTAAAACGTGTGCTAAATTTTGTTAAGATCGGTCGGATAGGTTTTGCATAATAATTTTGCAATCCAGCCTACTGGAAAAAAATCGCAAATTTTCAAATTCATAGTAGGCCCTAAATAAGGCCTTCAGATAGTTGCAATTTTTTTTACATATAAAGGAAGTCTCACACTTTCAAACGCTTTTTGTAAAATTCAAATCGGTTTACTAGGAAAGCCTATAAATTTTTTTTAAAATTATAAACATTTTTTAGGCTTATAAACAAATTAAATAACTTTACGAGCTTTAAACATATCAATTTCAAAATGTATACACTTAAAGAACATTAAAAGACGCTTCTTTTAAGAAACAAAAAGATACATTCGGCTTACTGGTTGCCGAGATATTGAAGGTCAAAGTTGGTATACATTTTGCCGTGTAACCATAAGTGATAGAGGGCTCGTTTTTAAACAAATACCCTCGTCTTGCCAAATACTTTTTATATGAAAAGTTTTACGTAATGCGCTTCATGGCAACATCCATAAAAAAGACAAATAAAAAACCGTTTTCGCGTAAAATGTCGCTCGGAATCCATGAGAGGTGGTGGTGAGGGACATTCACTTCAAATGTGAATCAGCGAGTATCAAGTAGGGGACCATCACTTTGTTTAATTTCGGGTTTTGAAATATAAACAAAAGTAAAGTGCTCCAAAATCTGTAAGGGCTTGTAAAGTAAATTGTTACTTTTAGTAAACAAATATGTATTTATAAATTGTTAATAAATAATTTGAATTGTTAAAACGAAGGAAATTTTTTTTTGTAAAAATCAAACATTTTAAAATAATTAACATTAAAAATAATTTATTTCTGCAGTTTTATCATAATAATGACATTATTTGATTTGAGAATATATTTTGATTCGAAAGTGACGTGTATATTGTATATTGACGTGTTATTATACTGCTGTGTAATGCTCGAAATTGTTTTTTTTTGAGCTTGCAATTTATACATTGAAGTAAATTGTTACTTTTAGTAAACAAATATGTATTTATAAATTGTTAATAAATAATTTAAATTGTTTAAAACAAAGGCGAATGAAACAAAAATTTTCTTTTCATAAATAATCTTTATTTTGACTCAATCTTCAATAATTTTTTTAAGTCTTTTTCTTTTTCTGGAAGGACAAGAATCTTCAGGTTTTATTTCTTCCTCAAAACCTTCATTTTCCATTTCAATATCTTCATCCTCGATCTGTAAATTTAATGTTTCTTCTCCTTCATCTGTAGCTATATCTTGTGCCTCCAAAAAATCTAAGGAATCCATCGACTCCATATCCATATCTCGTTCAACTTCTTCCAATATTTTATTGTGATCAATATTTTTACATGTTTGACCATTGCAGTGAAGACAATAGTCAGAACATTTGAGACCATGTTTGATACAACTGCATGTTTTTGTACAAAGTTTTTTACATTTGCAACTAATATTTCTGAATAATGAGTCAGGTAGTAATACTTGCTCAGTTTGTATTGGCTCAAGACCATTTTGAGTTAGTTCCCACCCCCACTCAGTAGCATTCAGGTTATTTCCAAGCCACTGCTGTACTTGGAAATATACACGAAGCGAGTGTTGCTCAGCTGCAGATTGTGTAGGTGGCAGCATGGACAATTGAAAATTTTTATTTTTGCAACCTTTTTTAAAGCACAAGTAGCGAATTTTATTCAATGTAAAATCGCACTTTGAGTGGCCCATATACAATGCCGATATAATTTTGCATCCGCTGCGTTTAATTTCTTCCTTAGTTGCACTTTTTTCATTAAAAATGGTTGCTTCTTGCCATATATAATTATTTGTTAAAACCAATTTAACAATTTTGCTTTTTCCTTGATAAAAAAATGCAGAGGTTGTATCACAACCAGAAAATGCGTGTAAAAAAGCCCACTAAATTTTTTAACGAAGATTTCGTAGATTCACTTATTTTAAGTGCATTATTGAAAGAGTTGTAGTAATAAATTTCTTCCGATTTTTTTCCTTTGCTAGGTTTCCAGAAAAAAATATTTTTATTTTCAGTTACTTTTTGTAAAAATATTACCAGAACATCAATATCCTCTGCAATTATAAAAACTGGCTTGTTATCTGAGGCTAATATATACTTGATACTCGCCGATTCACATTTGAAGTGAATGTCCCTCATCACCACCTCTCATGCATTCCGAGCGACATATTACGCGAAAACGGTTTTTTATTTGTCTTTTTTATGGATATTGCCATAAAGCGCATTACGTTAAAACTTTTCATATAAAAAGTATTTGACAAGACGAGGGTATTTGTTTAAAAACGAGCCCTCTATCACTTATGGTTACACGGCAAATGTATGCCAACTTTGACCTTCAATATCTCGGCAACCAGTAAGCCGAATGTATCTTTTTGTTTTTTTAAAGAAGCGTCTTTTAATGTTCTTTAAGTGTATACATTTTGAAATTGATATGTTTAAAGCTCGTAAAGTTATTTAATTTGTTTATAAGCCTAAAAAATGTTTATAACTTTAAAAAAATTTATAGGCTTTCCTAGTAAACCGATTTGAATTTTACAAAAAGCGTTTGAAAGTGTGAGACTTCCTTTATATGTAAAAAAAATTGCAACTATCTGAGGGCCTTATTTAGGGCCTACTATGAATTTGAAAATTTGCGATTTTTTTCCAGTAGGCTGGATTGCAAAATTATTATGCAAAACCTATCCGACCGATCTTAACAAAATTTAGCACACGTTTTTAAACATATTAAAAAGTTTTTCTAGGCGGAATATGGAACTTGTAAGTCAAGTTTAGAAAGTCGAAAACATTTAAAGGATTAACTTCATTTTTTTGTACTTTTTTTTCCAATTATTGCTATTTTTTCAACAATAACCATTAAATTTTCAATTTCTAGCTAACAAAATATTGTGTAAAATTTAATAACGAAACTTTTAACTACTTATAATTTTTTCTCTAAGATCAATATTTTTTCGAATTATAAATGAAAATAGGAGCAAAAAAATGAGAAATTTTCAATTGTTTTCAGATTTTGTTAAATAAAAAATTTAGCACAGGGTTTGCGACTGGCGCATATCGTGATTATCGATACTGGGCATATCCTGAAGGGATTCCAGCAAAAAAATAGCTTCCCTCGAAAATTTCCATTATGGTCTGAATTTCTACAGATGCCGCCTAGTCTATTAACAGACTTTACCTAATAAAGCCTCAGAAAAAGAAATGTTTGTCTGTGTTGAAATATTTCCAATAACAGGATGAGAAATAAAAAAAACTGAATAACTTTATCTACATCTTCCTTCCTTTTATCAACTATAGCTCTGTCAAAAACAAAACATTTAAACCCTTACATGAATAACCCAATTATTTCCAAAGATGTGATCTTCTTATATCCAATATATTTATCCAACTTTCCCACTAAATTTGAGGACGCAAGAAACTTAAAAACAACCCCAAATATCCAGATTTGTGTCGAATATCTAAATATAAACTAGGTCACACAAAAATTAATGCTACTGTCACCAACGGAGTCAGGATCTCACATTATTCACATAGTAGATGAGTTCCGATCAAATGAGATTGTTTAGTTGTGGTAGTGGTAATTTATTTCTAATCAAAATAATGGCACCATAGGCGCCACTTAGGGTTACAGTCAACATAATCGTATAATACAATATATTAATATCTAATAGCCAGCTACAGGAACTTAGTTTCGTGACGAATATCTAGTGACGAAAATGTACACTTTTAAAGGTTTAAATTTGCGAAATACTCTGCAGTGATTTTAAGAGGAGTAAGTAATTTGGGCTCTTACTTTTAACACTATGCTCTATAAGATATGTCATATCCATTTTTTTTTCTATAGAAACTGCACATATTGTGGAGTTTAGTAGTTTATTAATCGGACACCAAGATCCTTTAAATATTATGTTTATATGGGGTTAAGCCACAATTTTTTTTATTTATTTACGCTGTAACCATAAGGGTTATTAGCAACCTAGTCTGTAAGATAACTTAGAGTGTTTTTAATGTTCCTGTTTTTTCCTAAGGCTTTCTTTATATTATTTGGGATATTGTGCTTCTTTCTTGCTGCTTCATATGTTTTGCACTGAGTTAGTATATGCTTCACGAAAAGTTTTTCTTAACAATTTTCACACATTGGCGGCACAGTTCGCGTAAAGAGGTGTTTATGTGTAAAGTTACTGTGTCCTAGTCGCAAACGTGTTATTCTCACTTGGTTGTGTCTATTCGCTGTGGGTTGGAGCCACGGTTTCACTAATTGTTTGATTTACTTGAGTTTATTTGGTGATGCACTCACTTATTTTGCCACGCACTTAACACTTTATATTTTATTTCTGACTTGAAGTTATCTGAAGACACCTCATTAATAAGAATGGAGTCCTGGCTGAAGGATACTAAGCGGGCTAGTCCATCTGCTTCTGCATTTCCTTGTATAGCTGAATATGATGGAAACAAAACATGAAGTTAACAGTGATCTTATTATTATTTAGAATCTATATTTCTGATTGGATATGTGAGGCAATTGGATTATTGGTATATAAACTTAGTGAATCGGTTATTATGAGAGACGGGGACTGTTTCGATTTTTTTATGTGGATAAGTGCTTGTATTATTGCAAACAACTCTGCAGTGTATGACGAAGTAATGGGATTGAATTTAAATTTTAAGGATGTATTGGGTGTGAGGATGACTGCACCAACACCGTCTGAAGATTTGGATGCGTCAGTATATATCTTTTAGTGATTTTTATAAGTTTCCATTTGTATTAAGAATGATTGTTTGATCAGGTCTGTTATAGTCTCACTTTTTTATATATACTAAGGTTAGTATTAATCTTGAGAATTGGTATTAACCAAGGTGGAAAAAGTTAGGAAATTTGTTGGTAGAATTTCATAAAATTCAAGGTGTAGGTCATGAAACTTTCTTCTAACTCTTTCGTAAAATGGTGGAACGTTCTTCAAATAGTACTACTACTGAACATTTCTTATATCTGGTCACAGTCAAATGGAATGTGACTCAATGCATGCTAGAATAGAAACCGCGGCCAAAAATATTCCTGTATACTTGCCGTATAAATGGGTAACTATTGCAAAGAACGCAAAACGAAATGCTCCAAAATATAAAGTTTATATAACACCTGACCTTACCTTTATTGATTGTGAACCCCTTGCAAAAGTTATAATGGTTAACTGAAACAAAGCTAAGCATGAAATGTGATTAATTGGCGTGACATTAAGTTGTTTCGATATGAAAAGGTAATTTTTTTGTGATGCACGTTAAAACCTATTTAGATGAAGAACTATTTCACAAAATATTGATTGTTACCCGTAGGGGTCAAAGAGTTACGTCCACCATGGAAAATTGTTTAAAGCCTTTGTTTGAAGAAAAAAGAAAAATATCGGCTGCAAAACTTCAAAGAAATCAGCAGTGCCGCAAATTTCCCGAAGATTGCAGAGCCTTTTATAGAGACTTAATTGGAGATCCAAATATTGAGGACGAGATGGTATTACCCGATATAAATGACCAGGAAGAGCAAGATTAATTTTGAAATATTTTTTTACCAGTATTCATTTTTTAATTTAAAATAAAGTTAAGTTCCAAATGTAGCTTCATGCATTTTATTACGAAAAACCCTCCCCAGACGAAATATTTAATATTCTTATATCTAAAGTGTTTGTCAGTATTACTATCTTATATTTTATATAGAAATAATAATTAGATTTAAAAGACCTGATTTGATCGACAGGGTTAAACTTAAAATTTCGTTTAATCGAAAACGACAATTTTGTAGTTAGACACTTTTGGAACCAGGCCATCGATATGGTCTTTTGTAACAATTGGGCCAGTCAAAAGAACCTTTTGAGATAATGTCCTTAGATACAATAGAAGGATTTGGAGGTAATCATTCATCAAAAAAATCCTTCCTCCACTTACTTATAGACCACTTTACCAGATATGCGTTTGCAGTTACTTCTAAAAATCAGACGACAGATAGTTTCATGAAATTAATTCCAAAATTCAAGACAAATACCCCATAAAAACATTATTAACCGATCAGTTTCCTGAAATTTATTCCAGAATAGTTAGAAATCATACTAATTAATCTTTACAGCAGTCGACTGCTTATTTTCGAATGGATTAAACGAACTTATTTAAAATTAGTGAGTAAAAATATAGATGAATACAATAAACAGATCACCCCATAAAAGCTATAGCCCAGAATATTTGCTTTTTGGAAAAGCCCATTCGATTGTTTTCGAGGAACTGTTTGAAGTGATAAACTTGTAAAATGGTAATGACAAGTAGCCTATAAATATATTGAATATATATAAAATATATTAAAAACTATATGGCAAAAATAGAAAATTCTATGATTTAAGAGACGAAATTGTGCATAATGTGAAAAATAAATTCAAACTAAATAGAAAAAGACTTGACGAGGTAAGACTAGGTTTATTTTAAAAAAAGAAAATCTCAATTATATATAAAGAAGATATTGGACATTAGAAGAATACTTGAATTATTTTTCACGTTTCAAAACTAATGCCTTGTGATAAACCATAAATTCTAATGGTTGGGATCTAAAAATAAACCTTTGTTTATTTTAATAAAACAACAGACTGTGTTGTAGCTTTTGCACAGCAAATAGTTTTAGTTTGTATGATTGTTTAAAGTTAAGTATCAGTGGAATTTAGCAATTTATTTATTTATCGTATGGCATATCAATAAGAACACATAATTAAAAATCAATATAAAACGTTACATGAAGTTATTACAAACGAACATCTAATGTATTATTATTATAATGTAAAACATTTTAGGTCGCATTCAGGAACTCATCGAAAACTGCAGGGAATCGCCTTCGGTGACATTCTATCAACAATGTGACGGACGGTCTGTCGTTGCGCACCACAGTCTACACTCAGGAGCTAAGGGCTTTTCCCCATCTATATAAGCTGTCAGCACATCCACCGCTGCTTATTAAGTGGACTAAAACGGATATAGAAACTCTTCAGAGAAAAGTACGAACGACACCTCACAAAGGCACAGAAACACCATCCTCGAAGTGCAGTAAAAGAACGACATTACCGCGGTATTTAGGAGGACGAGGACTTTACTGTTATAAGCAAGCAATTAGATAAACAGATGACTAATTTAAGCCCTTATTTTCAGGGTGCAGGCAGAGACATCTACTCTTCATCGCGCAATTTGCGCAGTAGATGACACAACACCGATCAAACTGAGGGAACAGAAATGCGCATAAACCATTTTACTAAGAACGAAAAAAATGCACATCTGGATGGGTAAACCTTTACAGGCGGCGACATCTCAATGAGGTCAGTCAAGACCATGTCGACAATATAGCGTTCGAACTATTGGCTGACATCAGGAAAGATGTTCCCCGAAACAGAAGGTTCACTACTGGCCATTCAGGATCAGGTTATACCAACCAAAAATTACCTGAAATATATCGTCAAAGACCCTCAGGTCCAAAATGACGAATGCCGATATGGATGCCAAGCTCAGCAAACCATTCAACATCTTACCGGGGGCTGTCAGGCATTTGCTGCAACTGAATATAACGAACGGCACGACTCAGTAGGAAAGATCCTTTATCAAGAGATAGCTATCAAACTGGGACTTCTTCAAACAAACCATCTTCCATATTATCAATATGTTCCTGAGAGTACACTTGAGAACGACAACTACAAGCTATACTAGGACCGCACGGTGCTCACAGACCAAACAGTGGCACATAATAGATCAGATCTCATACTAGTTAATAAACTAAAGAGACAAACAACATTAATTGATGTGGCGATACCCAACAACAATAATCTTCGTGTTAAACAGAATGAAAAAATCGTCCAATATAGGGATCTGAAAATTTAAATACGAAGAACAGTGGAAAATGGAAAGTACCCAGACAATATTTATTATTCTCTCTACTACTGGAGTCATTCCAAAGAACCTCCTAGAAAACATAAAAAGCTAGGTCTAAATGAATATCTCTACAAGACCATGCAGAAAGCTGTACTACTCTCAACGTCCAGATGTGTACGAAAATTTTTGGGAGATACTCCAGCATATTAAGTCACCTAGGGCTTGATAACACGGGAAGAGTCCCACCAGAGCTCAATCCTTTTGATACCGTAGGTATCTGAGATGAGTGAATTTTCCCCTTAGAGGGATTGTGAGCCGTATATGAGACGGAGGGCTTTCTACTTGCCAGTGAAGATCAGGTTATTCCAAATAAAATTTCTTCAAATATATTGTTAACGATCCCAAGTCAAAATGACAAATGCCGTTATGGATGCCAAGCCCAAAAAACCATCCAATATCTTACGGAAGCTAATAGGCGTTTGTCGGAACTGATAATAAAGAGCGCCATGACTCAGTAGGAAAAGATTATCCACAAGAACTAGCTGACAAACTGGGACTTCCCAAATCCGACCATCTCTCTTTTTATGTGTTCCTGATAGAATGCTTGAAAATGACAACTACGAGCTATACTGGGACCGCACTGTGCTACAGATTAACCAGTGTCACATAATAGACGGATCTCATACTAGTTAATAAAGTTACTAGGCAAACAACACTTGATGTGGCGATGCCTAACACCAATAATTTGCGTGTTAAATACAACGAAAAGATCGATAAGTATACAGATCTAGAAATGTAAATCAGGAGACAATGCAGAATGGAAAGTACCCAGACAGCACCTATTATTCTATCTACTATTGGTGTTATTCCCAAAAACCTCCTAGCGAACATAAAACAGCTGGGCTCAAAATCAATATCTTTATTAAGGCCATGCAGAAAGCTGTTACTCCTCCGACGTCTAGATGTGTACGAACATTTTTGAAAGATACTCCAACATATCAAGTGACCTAGGGCTCGATAACACGGAAAGAGTCCCACAGAGCTCAATCCTTTTGATACGGTAGGTATCTGGGATGAGTGAATTTTCCCCTTAGAGGGAGTGTGAGCCGTATGGCTAAATCTGGATAATAATAATGTGTGTAACCTATGGCATATTGGAATATTTGCATATGCGGATTTGTTGTGCAGCAACAGCAATTGCTAATGTTATGGGCAATTAAGATGAGAACACGACAGGGTACCAATATCGGAAGACTGGTAACAGAATAGCACCGTAGGGAAAAACGACTGCTGAGGAAGATTAAATTACTGCGTAGGAACATTGGACAAATAACAGAATACATACGAGGAGTAAGAAGTAGAAAAATCATCAAAAGAGCTGAAGAAATATTTTTTAACACTCCAAGACACTCACGACATGCTCCAAAAAACAACACACCTTAACAATGCCTGGATACATTAAAATAAAAACTATATGTTTACCAGGCCGCCTGAGGAGATACAAAGTTATTAACCCTAGAAAGGTGGACTATCGTAAATTTGACGACGCTCCTCGGTTTTCGTCGCAGTTCGGGTGCAGTCGCGTAACCTCTGCCCATACACTTCTCAGTAGCTGTTTCTTTAGTCTTGATTTAACAGGCGGTGAGTGTGTTTCTCCACTACTGTATTTATGTATTAGATTTTTTGAGGGCACGTCGTCAATTTTACGAAAGTCCACCTTCTACGTTAGTTTTTTTCTCTCAAGTTTATTTGGACGCCGGTGACGTTTTTGGTAAGTCGTTATCTAATTCTTTTTTATATTTGTAGTAAATATTATTTTATTTAATTGTAGCACTATGTCATCACGAAAACCTTTAACGGCAAGTGAAATAAACGATGAAATACAGCGTATAATGAATGGTGAAGATAGTGAGCAGGAACCTTTTGAAGATAGTGAAAGTGACTGGGAGTTAGAAGAAGATGCTTTGGAGTTTGAATCGGACGATTCAGATGAAGAAGATGACTCTAAAAATAGTGGTAATTCCAAAATTTTCCAGCCATCCAGTGTATCCAGTTCATCTGTAAATTTAATGGATGCAGATATAGAAGCAATAGTGATGGAAAGCGAAAAATCTACAGAAGAAGTACCTGGAACATCAGGTGAGAACTCCACTGTTTCTCAGTTTATTGTAAATCCGGGAAAGGCTCTAAAAGGTAAAAACGGGCATAAGTGGTCAAACAAAATACCTTCATTGTCAAAAAGAACGGCAGCTAGAAATATTATTCATTTTATAGCTGGTCCCAAAGGAAATGCCAAAAACTACACAAAAGTTGAAGAATATTTCTTACATTTTTTTTCAGAGGATATATTATGTCGTACTCTGTTACACTCAAATACTGAAATTACAAGACAATCTAAAAAATATGCCAGTCGTCCTAATATTTCTGACATGAGTAAAAATGAGCTACAAGCTTTATTGGCAATTTTGATAATGTCTGCAGCAAATAAAGACAGTCATCTATCTGTGAAATATATGTTTGACAGTAATATATCAGGAAAATTTTATCAGGCTTGCATGAGTGGTCAGCGTTTCAAATATCTAATAAACTGTCTTAGATTTGATGAAAAGGAAACACGAAAAGAAAGGCAGCAAGATGATCCTTTTGCGCATATACGCGAAATATGGGACATTTTTATTACCACCTGCAGAGAATCATATACACCTTCATCCTATCTGACTATTGATGAACAGTTAGTAGGATTTCGAGGACGTTGCCCTTTTCGAATGTATTTACCTGATAAACCTAATTCGTATGGTCTCAAAATCGTAATGATGTGTGACAGCTCTTCGAAATATATGATCGATGCTATTCCTTATTTAGGCAAGAAAACCAATACAAATGGTTTGCCGTTGGGTACATATTTTGTAAAGGAACTTACAAAATCAGTTCACGGTAGTAACAGAAATATTACCATGGACAACTGGTTTACATCAGTTAGCTTAGCAGAGGAGTTACTAAAAGATCAGTATAAACTGACAATTATCGGAACTCTTCGCAAAAATAAAAGAGAAATTCCACAGGAATTGTTAAATGTAAAGAACAGAGTCCCCAATACATCTATGTTTTGTTTTGATAAAAGAAAGACATTGGTATCATATATGCCAAAGAAAAATAAGGTAGTTTTACTTCTTTCAACACTTCACGAAGGTGCTGATGTTTCCAAAATAAATGGCAAACCCACTATAATAACTGATTATAATGGAACAAAAGGCGGAGTGGATACATTTGATCAAATGTGTTCGAATATGAATGCGGGTCGTAAAACGAGGAGATGGCCTTTGTGTATCTTCTATAATATGATAAATATTGCAAGTATTAACTCGTATGTTATTTACACCACAAACACATTAAAAGCAAACAGAAAAGTTTTATCCAGATACGAATATATGGTTGAATTGGCTCGTCATCTCGCCGAACCCTGGCTGAGAGAACGATTGTGTATTCCAACTTTACGTCGAAATCTTAAGCAAAATATTAAAGATGTCCTCAAAATTTCCGAAGAAGTTGAACGTCCGTTACCTGAAAAAAAGAAACGCAAGGCATGTTTCCATTGTCCTAGTAAAAAGAGGCGCATGACTACCACATATTGCAACCAATGCCATCACGCTATATGTGGCGAACACCGAGGTAATATATGTACAATGTGTGCAAACGAGTAGTGTACATCGACTTTATTTATCTGTGTACCACTGACTAAGGCTTACATTTTTTCTAATTTTTTGTAATAAAAGTGTTTATAATTACATTTGTGTTTTTTTTCAATTTTTTGTTAGATGTCGTAAAAATTACGATAGTCCACCATAACTGTCAGTAAATAATAGTCCACCTTTCTAGGGTTAACAACCGGAAATGCAGATAATGTACTTTTTGAGCAAACAGAGAAGACTTTCTATAGGAAACTTAATTTCACTACGTAGAAAATGCAAATAAATCCTACCCAAGTCAAGAAAAAATTCATCAGTTTTGGGGAAACCAACTTTCGACGCCAACTACTCATAATAACAACGCTGGATGGATGGATTGAAGAAACGACGAACAACTGTCAACACTACAGTAATATTCCCTATGAACCTTTCACCAGTGAAGAAGTCTCGAACATTATCAAAGAGCTTCATAACTGGAAATCTCCTGGACCAGACGGAGTTCAAAACTTCTGGCTAAAGAAGTTTTGGAGTGCTCATCAGCTTTTAACAGTATTTATTAATAATATTATTTTTAATTCACAGAAAATACCATCATTTCTTACTCAGGGAACCACTTATCTAATATCGAAGGATCAAAATAATACCCAAGATCCAGCCAAATACCGTCCAATTACTTGTCTTCCAACTTTGTACAAATTGTCACATCCTGTGTGGCTCGGCGCATCAACCAACACTGTGCTCTAAACAATATCATAGAGCCTCAACAGAAAGAATGCGCTAAGGGCTCCATGGGCTGCAAAGAACAACTTATTATTGACTCAGTCATTTCTAATTAGGGATACACCAAAAAAAGAAACATTTTTACTGCCTTCATTGACTACAAGAAGGCCTTTCATTCAGTGCCACATAAATGGCTGATAAATATATTAAAAATATATAAAGTCGATGATAATCTAGTGACCTTTTTAAAGCATATAATGGGAGAGTGGAAGACTAAAAGTCACCTTTAGATACCTGATGAAACCAATATCGAAACTGAAGATATGCAGAATAACCGGGGCCTTTTCCAGGGGGACTCCTTGAGTCCTCTTTGGTTCTGTTTAGCGATGACTACTCGGCTACTATCTCAGCTACTGAACTCCACTGACTCAGGATTAAGCATCAAAAATAATAATACTGTTGTGGCGAAGCTTAATCATCTGTTATACATGGATGATTTGAAATTAATAGCTTTCACTCGAAACCACCTAGATCACATGCTAAAAACTGTAGAAACTCTCTCAAATGATATCAGTATGCATTTTGGACTAGACAAGTGCCGTATATTAAATTAGTCAGAGGAAAGGTTCAGACCGGAGGTTTCGATATGCAAGATGGCCAAAACATCGAGGCATTGGGTGAAAATGATATGTACAAATATCTCGGAGTAAAACAAGCGCGGAAATTGACCATAAACAAATAAAAACTGAATTGACTTCGGAGTTCGTGCGAAGAGTAAGACAACTAAATCGGTCATATCTTAATAGTAAAAATTTGTTTAGGGCATTAAATACGTACGCCTGTTCCGCGCCGAGCTACCCATTTGGTATTATAAAGTGGTCAACAACAGATATAGAGGGTCTTCAGCGAAAAGTAAGAACACTTCTCACAAAGGGGCAAAAACATCATCCATGCAGCGCAGCAGAGAGAACAACATTACCGCGTTATCAAGGGGGAACAGGACTTATGAATATAGGCGAGCAATTGTGTACGAACCACCAGATGTGTAAGAACATTTTTGGGAGATACTCCAACATACCAAGTCACCTTGAGCACGATAACACGGAAAGAGTCCCACCAGAGCTAAATCCTTTTGATACCGTAGGTATTTGGGATGAGTGAATTTTATCCTTAAAGGGAGTGTGAGCCGTATGGCTAAATCTGAGAATAATATTAATAAAGTGTCCTTGTTTGCTACAGTTCTTACTTTGGATTTTCTTAACTTATTTAAACTTATTTACTTTTCCCAATTTTACCTTCTTAGTATCCTTTAGCCGCGCTACTGTATCACAACTCCCGTAGGTCTACGTGAACCATTGTTTGAGTTAACAATCTTCATCAGCGATCTGTGTCTTTATTAAATAAACCTCCTTTGTTTTGTAGCTTCCTACCTTGTCCTTGCTGACATTTAGAAAAGTATATTTGCGGAAAAGTTATTGTTATGGCAATTCTCGTTAACTTTGCAATCTTCTTTTTTAATGGAAATGTAGTGGTAGTAAAATGTTCGCAAATATATTGAATAATTAAAAGCAGAATTTAAGAATTTATTCGAAATGTATTAAGGCACGAAGAAAAACATGTAGTTTCGAAAAAAATTAATTTACATCCCATCCAAGCCAATTTTAGTTTACTTTATAACGAATTTTTATTTATCTTGATTCAGATTTAAATATTTTTTAATTGCATAGAATAAAGTAAAAGTGTAAGACACAGAATACGACATAATAAAATAACAAGAAATTGTATACATTGATTTTATTAATCAACTATATATATATATATATATATTATATATATATATATATATATATATATATATATATATAATATAATAAGAGAAATGTGCTTCCTACAGGAACACTTGTGGAAGTTCAACTGAAATGAAATACAGTCTAGTATTTGGTCATTATAACCAAAATAACAGCCGGTACGCTAGCAGCTAAGAAAGAAAGACGACTTTCTACAGGAAGTACAGAAAAGTATGCCCTCTATTCGTAACGGAACATCACAAGAAAGTATGGGAGACTGTTAAACATTGCGTAACAACACCAGTGGATCGCTCAAAGAAAAATAATCCGGTGAAACGGAAACACTGGATAACAGATGAAACTCTTAAAATAATTGAGAATAGAAGAAATCTTTGTAAAAGTGGTGTACATAGTGAAAGGGAAAAAGCTAGTTTAAGAAACCTCAACAAAGAAATAAAACGAAGATGTAAGGCCGACAAAAAACAGTACTATCAAAGTATATGCAAAGAAATTGAGAGACATGGTCAGAATAATCAGTCGAGAGATCTATTTAGAAAAATACGCTACCTGACAAGAGACTTCAGAGCCAGAACTTGGGCCATTGAAGATAACACTGGAACCCTGAGAACAAACAGAGAAGACATAGCAGAGACATGGAGATCGTATTGCAGGGACCTATATAAAGATGATCAACGCCAAGAGCTTGTTAGCCAAATCTCTGACGAGGTGGAAGAAGAACCTGATATACTCGAAAATGAAGTAAGACAGGCTATTAACAAGCTCAAATATAACAAAGCACCAGGTCCAGATATGATAACAGCAGAAATGCTTAAAGCCACAGAAGAAACCGGCGTAAAGTTACTTCATCTACTCTGTAACCAAATATGGCATTCCAAACAATGGCCTGAAGACTGGACAAAATCTACAATAACGACCATACATAAAAAAGGCAGCTTCCATAAATGCGACAATTATAGAACTATCTCTCTTATATCCCATGCCAGCAAGATAATGCTAAATATAATCAATGAAAGACTGAAAACATTCCTTCAAAGAGAAATTCCGCAAGAGCAAACTGGATTTACCAAAAATAGAGACACTCGAGAACACCTGCTGAATATAAGACAGATAATCGAGAAATCTAGGGAATTCAACATCCCACTATACATCTGTTTTATAGATTACCGTAAAGCGTTCGACAGGGTCAAGTGGAGACACTTATGGCGAATACTAAAAGAAGTAGGCGTACCACAACATCTAATTACGCTTATAACCGAACTATATGAACACACTACTGGATCAGTTAAAGTACTTGGCACACTTTCGAACGAGTTTCATCCAGAACGGGGTGTCAGACAAGGATGTATACTATCTCCACAATTATTCAACATATATGGGGAGTATATTATGCGAAGAGCACCTGACGGATGGGAAAAGGGCATCTCAATAAATGGTCATAAACTAAACAACATACGTTTCGCAGATGACACAGCCCTTCTTGCAAATAGTCAAGCAGAGCTGATGGAACTTATACGACTGATAGAAAACGAAAGTCAAATATTTGGTCTGCAATTAAACATATCAAAGACAAAGATCATGATAGTGGATAGACTACACAACAATCATCCACACATAACCACAATTGACCGGTTCGAGGCTGTGAGCTCATACTTATATCTAGGATCATTAATCACAAACACAGGGTCATTACAAGAAGAGATTAAACGTAGATGTGATCTAGCAAAAGTTGCCACAGCAAAAATGACCAAATATGGAAGGACTGTCAAATTTCAAGAGCAATAAAGATGAGGTTGATCAACTGCTTAATATTCCCAATACTCACCTACGGATGTGAATCTTGGACTCTGAGACAATCGGAGAGAAGAAAGATAGACGCCACTGAAATGTTCTGTTGGAGACCAATGTTACGAATTCCTTGGACCGACCATAGAACAAATAATTCAATTTTAACAGAGCTAAAAGTTAGCCAACGACTCTCTAGTAAAGTCCATCTCCAACAATTAAAATATTTTGGGCATGTTATGAGAGCAAACACAGAAAATATGGAAAGACTCATAATACAAGGAAAGGTAGAAGGCCGAAGATCACGAGGAAGATCCGCAACAAGATGGATAGATCAAATTACAGGAATATGCCAAAGACCTATGCATGAATTAAAAGAAATGACCAGAGACAGAGATCTCTGGAGACGGACAATACACGACATCACGTCGACCACTACACTCCCCCTGGGGGGTCAGGATTGAAGAGAGAGAGACGCTAGCAGCGACATCTATAATTTGCTATCAAAGAGAGGTCTCTCGACTTCTTGTTACTTTATATATATATATATATATATATATATATATATATATATATATATATATCTTATATTATTATATTTTTAATTCTTCCCCTTTTTTTATTTTATATTTGGATTCTCCTGTTTGTTCTGATTTCAAAAATGTATAATACTTTTGGCTTGAAGTGATTAGTTTATCAGATAGACAATTTTTCTGTTAACAAGACAGTGTCTCCCTCACCTTAATTGACTCTAACAAAATAGGTTGTAGCGAATTTAAACTCTTTAAATATTTAACACTTTTAAGGTTATATATATATATATATATATATATATATTATATATATATATATATATATATATATATATATATATATAGTTTCTAAAAACTTGATTATTTCTCTTCATTTTATTATTTTTTTTCGGTCCCTTGCTTTCTCTCCAATTTTTCACGTCTTTTTCTGACAAGTCTTGCTTTGCTGCTTCCAACAACTTCTTCTTTTGGACGTCCTCATCTTTTTCCCCATTTCTCTCTCCTTCAGTATTGTTTTAACATTTCAATTCTCTGATATTCATATAATGTGACTAAGCCATCTAGCTCTTCGGGCTCGTATTTTTGCCGTAATTGCTGGTTTTCTATACATCCTAATTATTTCTTTATTCGTACGTCTTCTCCAAATATTCTCTGCAATCTTTATTACTCCGAAGATTTTTCTGAGCACCTTTCTTTTCAAGATCTCTACTTTTTTTCTCCCTGTTGGTTCATAATCTACGTTTCACTGGTATACATCACTGTGGGTCTAATTACTGTCTGTAGACTCGCAGTTTAGCTGTTCTTGTTTAGTGACCCTATCGCTTTGCTTCCCTTCAATATCCTTTTGTCTATCTCTTTTTCTTTTTTCCTTGTTCGTTACGGTTACTCCTAAGTATTCAATTTCGGACACTTTTTAAAACCATAGACATCTCTGCTCCTTTCATTTTGATATATTTGTTATTATTTGTTACGTCTCTTCTCATTTCGATATATTACGTTTTTTTTTATTTATTATTAATCCGTATCTTTTCGCTTCTTCTTCAAATTTCTGGAAAACTTTTTTTAAATGTTTTTTTGTTCTCGCTAGTATTACCACACCATCCACGTACGCTATGTACTGTTCCATGCTATTAAAAATAGTCCTGTTTGCTCTTATATTTGATCTTCTTACGATTTGTTCTAATACAAGGTTAAATAAATTCGTTGATAGCGGATCCCCTTGTTTTAAACCTCTATTCACTGTTTCCTTCCATTGTTACCCTAGTCATCGTGTTCCTAAGCGCCATTCTCACTAGCCTCATAAGCTTTTCTGGTATTTTGCTTTTCTAGTTGTTCTCTTTTCTTTTTTATGCAAATTCTCTAGTTTTTTTTATTTATTTCTTCCTCTAGTCTGTTTACAACCTGCTTCTCTTGAAGGCGCTCTTATTAATAATGTGACCTATCTATCACTTGCAGTTTTTTATCCTTTGCAACGTAAGTACGGTTAGGCTCTTTTTTCCAATACAGTCCCGTTTCATCAGCGTTAAATACCTGATCCGCACAATAGTTCCCATACGAAGATGGAGATTCATCATCTTCAAACCGTCTGTAGCACTATCTCTTGTAATCTTGATATTACGAAGGGCATTTCTTTTTATAAATCCGGATAGCCATCCTTTGCTAACTAAAACTTCTTTACCAGCTTGAGAATTGGAAGTTGGGGGGCTGCGACTGTTTCATTAACTCATTAAACTGAAGAGCTTTTTCCTGGATTAAATAATTAATTACAGGAATTCTTCTTTGAGTTAGTTTCTCAATCCAAATTGCGATGGCTCTTTCTATTCTTTCTAATAATACTTCCCTTAAGTAAGATGAACATTTGGCGCTTAATTTTGTACCAGAAATTATAGATTATCTTATAACAACTTCATTCTTAATTATTATACTTCAACTTGGAATCTGCAAAATTTTGAACAACTTATTATAAAACGACGCACTGCTAAGTGAAAACTTATTTTAAAACCTTTTAATGCTCACACTATTTTCTGAGAATAGAATTCTTAGGGGCTACATAGCCTACTTAGCCACCCACGTTAAGGTCACAAGCGATTTTGTTAATTTTCCGAAAATGAACTCTATTATCAATGATAATATGCTTAAACGTTTATTCTCTTATTAATAAATGGACTAACATTAGTCCCAGGACTACACCAATAACATTCATTTTTCGTATTAATAAACAGCGACTAAGGACAGACTAAGCTAAACCTCGGCTAGTCTCGGGCCAACTTTTAATCCGAGGTAGTGGCAGGTTTAGATAGTGACTAACTGGACAATTGACATTGAGTTGAGTTTCGTTTTGGTATTCATAACCTGAATTGTTTTTGATTATTCATACATTATTTAATAATGGAAGATTATCTTATCAACGACTTAAGATTAATAGAACAACTTAATGACCATAGAAATAATATTCATCTAAGACATATTAAAATATATAAAATTTATTTAATAAAATATTTTACAATTCATTATGTTTATTAGTATTTTTTATATTTTCCCTTTGTAATAAATTATTTTTTAAAGTTTCCTCCTGAACTTTTATGAAGTTTAAACTTTTCAGATAAAAAAATACTATAAAATACTATAAATAAACTTTCTCAGAACACAATCCAACTAAAATTAACTCTACGCATACGTGCTCCAACTTATGATAACTGTCAAATTCTCAAAATATTTTTCTTCTTTTTCACAAAATTCTCTCCATTTTCTTCTTTTTCGCAATGGTTGCCAACATAAACTTGTTGTACCTAGGACTAAGGAAGGTTTAGTTAGTCTGAGCTTAGTCCATGTTTATTATTAACATTCTGAAAATGAAGTTAGTACTAGCTTAATCTGGGACTAACTAGTCCGAGACTAACTTCGGACTAAGCAATTTTTATTAATAAGACTGTTAGAGTCTACATTGTTAGCCACATTTACTCCACGTGCTTGCAGCATGATTTGTAAAAAAAGTGTCCTATTACTTAGCTACTTATTTGTTTATGAACACTTGAGGTACGTGACTTTAATCGATTTATATCCATTAAAGAATAACAGTTAATTGAAAGACATATATCAAGTTTCTGTGTTTTGTTTGTTATCCAGAGTCATTTACAAATATCTCAAATTAAGTAAGTATTAATAAAATATTAAAAGTAGACACTTTGCTTTCTCAGTTAAAATAAATTTAAGTATATTTTTTACTGCCTAAGTTTTATGCTTATGATTATTATTTTTTTGTAACCTTTATGTACTGTAGTTTTAAGTGTAAGCAACTGTAGTGCTCTAGTGGTTATCTTATTTGAATTTTACATAAAAAATGTAAATTTTTTGTTTTTGCTTTCGAATGGCAAGCCATTATACAAGGAAGCGTCATTTTCTCATGCTCATGCAAAAGCAAGAGCGTCAACAAGAAGTCATTTTATGGATATACTTTGTGACGGGTAGCTCTTTCGAGGCGAGAGAGTCAGTAAAACACAGGTTGAAATAAAAATAAATCTATTAATTCTAACGTAATGTACAAAAATAAAAAATAAAATATATTCTATATCCCTGCCTGGATCCCGCGAGAGTGAATTCCCCGGCGGACGTCTGTAAAAGAAAAATTATTATTACTAACAGAAAATTAAATACGCGAATTCGATCGCACGCACACTTATACTCGCTTCCACCTCAGTCGAGCGGAAGCGCCAAACGCTCTCGGAATCAAAATATTCGATTGTGCAGATCCACGTTATACTCTGAGTCAGAGTTGACGGTAACGATTCAATCCACTATACCCACGCGTTCTGCTTGATTAAGGACAGAGCATAATCGTCACTGCGGAAGTCCGGGTTGGCTCGCAGATTAAATGCACTAGCGAGCCAGGGAGCCTAGAGCGTTAGCCACAAGACCCTTTTAACTACGCCAGCCGCTCGCTTTAAATAGCCGCCCCGGACCCCACCTCGTCGTCTTGTCGTGGAAATGGATGCGTGATTATCGACACTCCTACGGTTTCGAACTGTTGAACGCTGTTGTTGTAGGACGTTCAGCACATCGTTACAACTCGATTGTGACAGTGATGACTGAGATCCTGAATATGAACCTATAATTAGAAAACCTAGAATAACCGAAGCATATGTAGAAAGTGAAAGTGAAACAGAAAGTGCAATTGAAGAAGATAGAGAAGAACAAATTAAATCTTTTTCTTTTAACAAACAAGAAACAATCCTTAGATTTGATTCTTTTACATATAAACGTCCTATTTTGTCCGAAGATACCGGTAGATGTGTCATCTCCAATAGCAATATTCTTGACAATTTTTGGAAGTTTAAAAAAAATATTAGAAAAATCTAACTTATACGCACATCAGAACGGTATTCAGCTAAATATTAGCTTTGAAGAACCCAAAGCGTTCTTAGGAATATTGATTATTATGGGGTTCCATCAATTACCATCAGTAAGACTATATTGGTCTTCTAATGAAAAGTTTTCCGTCATCAAAATTGTAAAAATTATGCTTCTTAGAAGATTCCTATATATACTAAGATATTTACATCTGAATGATAACACAAAGATGTCGTCTAAAGCCAAAGAAGGTTTTGATAAGTTGTATAAAGTTCGCTCTCTTGTAGATTATTTGAATACAGGTTATAAAGAACTTTTTTATCCAAATTGTAACTTATCAATTGACCAAAGCATGATTGGTTTCAAAGGTATATCAGCCTTGAAACAATATGTACCTTTGAAATCAATTAAATGGCGCTTCAAAGTGTGGGCCATAGCTTGTGCTGCTACTGAATTTTTTTAGTATATATATATATCAGGGAAATGGAAGTATATTTCAGGCATGTGGGTACTGTTTGTTTTTTGATTTTTTACTTTAACATAAAACTAATACAAATAAATTTATAACTACTCGGAATTTCAAAAATTTAAATAACAGTCAATTTAAATCTGATCTGGAATCAATACCATGATGAATAATATATGAATTGCCAGATATAGACAGTAAAGTCGATTTTCTTTCTAATAATATCATTACTTTACTTGACATACATGTTCCAAATCAGAATTTTAGAATCTCAAATAAATATGCTCCATGGCTAACTAATACCATCAGGCAATTAACGTTAGATAGGGATAAAGCACTTACTGCTTACAAGTTTACTAAAAATATATATCAATGTAATGACTACAAAGTATTGCGTAAGTTAGTAACAGCTATGGCTATAAGGGAGAAAAAATCATATTTTACAAACATACATGATCAATCTAACTAAAGATATGTGGCAAATAACATCTTTATCAACGTCTGTTTTGCCTTGCAATTCTTAGAAGGCACAGATTAAAGCAAAAATCTGAATTTGTTTTCGACAATTAGTTTACGGATTTTAATATCAGATGTCGCTATTTGCGTCCATTCGAAGCGATGTTAGAGTTGCTCCTTAAGACAGAAGAGAAAAGACAGATTTTTACGTTCTGACGAGGTCTATTAGGCTGAAATAGGTATAAGCGGCTACATTGACGCACTATGCGTGAAATTAAATCTTAATTGAGGCGTTGAGATTCAGAGCGGACCATCCCAAAAAATCTTAAAAAATGCAATATACGCGTTTTCATAAGCAGAAAGCTTATTTTTAAAAGCCAGAATGGACTAAGCGACCTACTACTATTCTTTAATAGATGCCACTACTGAAAAGTTTGGTCCAGTTGCGATTCTTTAGGAAATAAAATAAAATATGAAGTAGATCAAACAAAACTGAAGGAATTAACTTGGAAACTAGAACTTCACCAGCGCAAAGCCCAACAACTACGAGATGCTATGGATCAGGATGCAAAAATTCCATCGAAGGAAGATGTTAGAGTTATCGCCTTTGATCTTATGAAAACCTTACCTACACCTGTCATCTCTATTGGCATAACTTATTATAAGAGGCAATTATGTACATTATGTCTAGGAGTTCATAATTTGCAGAATAATGAAGCCACCATGTTTATATGGGATGAATCGATTGCATCTCGTGGAGCCTAAGAGGTGGGATCATGTTTGATGTACTATATTAAAAATAATGTAAAGACCAAAAAGTTATAATGTATTCTGATGGCTGCAGAGGCCAGAACAGGAATATCAAAATGACTTTAATTTGCAACTATATTGTCCATTCTCAAGAATTTGTCGTAAAAGAAATTCAACATAATTTTTTGGTTAACGGTCATTCTTTTCTCTCGTGTGATAGGGACTTCGGACTTAGAAAAAAATAAAAAATTCTTTCCTAATATTTACGTTCCCAATAACTGGATTGATGTCGTATTATGAGCAAAGAAAAAAAATCCATTTAGAGTAGTCCTAATGGAAAAAGAAAACTTTTACTCTACCGTGGGGTTGGAAAAACTTATTACAAACAGAAAAATAAGTTTAGAATCCTCAAAAGTAGAATGGCTAAAAATGCATTGTATTATAATAAAAAAAGAAGACCAACCATTTGTTGTATATTTAAAATATGGCACCAGTGAGTGTCATGCTGTACAAAAATTTAGCATTCACAAAAGAAATGTGGTTATGGAAGATTTCCAAAGACCGTTACCTCTGCTGTACCCAAATGGAAATTGTATAACCGACGCCAAAAAGAAAGATCTTTTACAGTTAACCGAATTTATTCCACCCACCTATCATAACTTCTTTCAGTCTTTAAAATGCTCATTAGGAGCGCACGATGAACTGCCCATAGTTGATAAAAATTTTGATGCAAGTTTGTAATATTTTAACAAATTATGATTTTTTAAGTTAATCTATGCCATAAGTGTTTATTTTGTAATAAAATGATATTAAAATTAAAGTATGTGTCTTTGGTTTTGGTCCACTATGGAAGAACAAAAACTTTTATAAAGCCAGAGTGGATCAAGCCACAAAAACTTCTTCTTTAGTGCACATTGTGGTATATTTTTTAGTGGTGCAGCAAAGGTTTACCTTTTCTTATGATTTTTACCAAAAATTAAGCGTTGTTAAAATGATTTTATCGGTATTAAAAAAATTATGAAAAATCGAACATTTTTTAAACGCATTTATATCTAATGAAGTTCTTATGTGGATGGTCCGCTCTGGTTCTCAACGCCTCAATTGTCTTTTCATTTTTATATGTGGAATAATTTAACTTTAAGCATTCCCTCAGTTCTTCTCTTACCTTTAAACCAGTATCTGGATTAATAATTTTACATATTATTAATAATATTAAAAGTAAAACTATTGGTAATGATGGTATTACCGGCGCTTCCCAAACTGTGCGTCGCGACGCCCTAGGGCGTCCTTGCGTTGTCCCAGGGGCGTCGCGTGTTAGCGCGGACTTTTAATACAGAAAATATATTTATTTGATTTTAAATGAGTATAAAATGTATTTATTGATAAATAAATCAAATAAAGACTATTCTTTTTAAGACTATATGAAACTAGTCATATTCTTCTGAAACCCAAAAATTGATGATAGGACTTCTTTACTTTTATTTGGTAGAAATTCAACTGGAATAAAAGTTTTGTTCTTTCGTAATGTTCCAATTAGTGTTAGTTTACGTTGTAATATTTCAGTCGCCAAATGGTAGCCAGTAAAAAAATTATCCATGGTTATGTTTCGCCCAGAATTCTAAACATCTTTTATAAGTGGTAAAAACACACGTCATTTTTTGATTTTCCTGTATACACTTTTGCTCAATACACATAAGAAGTTTTTGACATCAGATAAAAGCCATAATTTAATTCCATATTTCTCACGTGGTTTCGTTGGAATATACTGTCTGAAGGGACACTTACCTCTAAATGGTACAAGTTGTTCGTCAACAGTATTTCTAACTCTTCCATAATATTAACATTACTAACACTTTATCACTAGTGACGGTTTCTAAATTTATAGATTCATCTTCATTTTCCGAGTCTTCTTCAAGGATTTTTCGTAATTCCTCTTCCGTGAGTCCTTTCCTGGAGCTCATTTTTCAGCAAGCCCTTATTATTCTGTTTTTCACAAATGATTGTACACCACAGTCTCAACTCTAAACTTCAAGCGATCAAGTCTTGTACAACACTAAAGATACTCGACAAACGCTTCTTCAAATAGAACCCATAAAATCTAATCACCCTTCTCAGAACAATAAACAAAAAAACATCACGTACATTTGGGAACACTTCTGGGTACAGGTGGACCCATAAACAACAGATATATTTCTTTTTCTTCAAAGAAAACCGATATTTCAAAACGCAAATACGTTAAATTGTATATAAACCTAATCTTCAGGATATCATGAAATATCATGTCTCAAATTTAAGATACAATAAATATATAAACATTTGAATTTTACTACTGGGTCCAAGTGTACCCAGAAACAATACAAAGGTTAAAGGTGTTCAAAACACAAATGATACTTTTTAGTAATTCTGAGTAGTGTTTAGTTATTTAGTTTTGAGTAGTTTGTAATTTGTATTATTTACTGACAATAAAAATTATATACCTAAACCTTTTTTAACATTTTTTTATGTTGCTATTATCGGCTAACTTAAAACGATTCTGAAACTATTTTAAAAATATTGGAAGAACAATGGCGCAATTGGGAGGCTGTAAAGTTTTGAAACCTGTGTAGACTCAAAAAGTTTGTATAATCAAAACTGTGTCATCAAGTAGACTAAATTTACCATTAAAAACAGTTATTTCAGTTTAAAAAATATTCACCTAAACTTTCACTTGTTTACTTTCGTGTAAAAATACTTTTAAATATCAATTTTCCAGCATTTTAGTAGTGTGTACTTGCGTTTATATTGTTCCAGAAAAGCGATAAAAAACTAAAATATTTACAAAGATCCCTAAAAACAACGAGACCTTACGAAACATTACGCAATTATTTGGAAATAAAATTAAGTGATTGTACGCTATTTATTTGACTGTATTTACATATGGTAAATAAATTTGCTGACGTAAAATTCTCTAGAATAAATTTCAGTATTACAAACTAAACTAAAAGGGGTTTCGAAGGTATTTCCAAATTTAACACGACATAGAAATTTATAGATGATAGCAAAAGATATCTCGAGATTTAGGAAGATTTAGCATGCTGTGTTTAATTTATTAGAGCAGCTTTTATGGCTTTTTCGGACGGATAAATCTTGAAAGAATATTTATAGATATTTATCCAGTTTTTGTGCTTATAATATTTGTATTAGTGGGACCCGAATAACTACACTTTAAATTTTATAACAAATGTTCACCAAAATATCACTGATGTTTATTGACTTTCTAAATAATAATAATAATAATAATAATAATAAGTCGAGTTGCACGATAGTCTGGCAAACGAAATGGCGCGCGCCGTACAAGAGTTTAGTGGAACAAACCCACTTAGCATAAGAGGAGTAAGAAGTAGAAAAATCATCAAAAGAGCTGAAGAAATACTGTTTAACACTCTAAGACACTCACGATATGATCCAGAAAACAACACACCTCAACAATGCCTGGACACATTAAAACAAAAACTATCTGTTTACTCAGGCCGCCTGAGGAGATACAAAGTTAGTAACAACCGAAAATGCGACAATATACTTTTTGAGCAAGCAGAGAAAACTTTCTATAGGAAACTTAATTCCACAGTAGAAAACGCAAATAAATCCTACCCAAGCCAAGAAGAAATTCATGGGTTTTGGGGCAACCAACTTTCGACGCCAGCTACCCATAACAACAATGCTGGATGGATTGAAGACACCACGAACAAATGTCAACACTACAGGAATATTCCTTATGAACCTTTCACCACTGAAGAAGTCTCGAACATTATCAAAGAGCTTCATAACTGGAAATCTCCTGGACCGGACGGAGTTCAAAACTTTTGGCTAAAGAAGTTTTGGAGTGTACATGAGCTTTTAACAGTATTTATTAATAATATTATTTCTAATTCACAGGAAATACCATCATTCCTTACTCAGGGAACCACTTATCTAATACCGAAGGATCAAAATAACACCCAAGATCCAGCCAAGTACCGCCCAATTACTTGTCTTCCAACTTTGTACAAATTGGTCACATCCTGTGTGGCCCGGCGTATCTACCAACACTGTGCTCTGAACAATATCATAGAGCCCCAACAGAAAGGATGCGCTAAGGGCTCCATGGGATGCAAAGAACAACTTATTATCGACTCAGTCATTTCTAACCAGGCATACACCAAAAAAAGAAACCTTTTTACTGCCTTCATTGACTACAAGAAGGCTTTTGATTCAGTGCCGCATGAATGGCTTATAGATATATTGAAAATATATAAAGTCGATGATAATCTCGTGACCTTTTTGAAACATATAATGGCAGAGTGGAAGACTAAAATTCACCTTCAAATACCTGGTGAAATTAATATCGAAACTGAAGATATCCCTATTAACCGGGGCCTTTTCCAGGGGGACTCCTTGAGTCCACTTTGGTTCTGCCTAGCGATGAACCCACTATCTCAGCTGCTGAACTCTACTGACTCAGGATTTAGCATCAAAAATAACAACACCGTTGTAGCGAAGCTTAATCATCTGTTGTATATGGATGATTTAAAATTAATGGCTTCCACTCGAAACCACTTAGATGAGATGCTAAAAACTGTAGAAAATTTCTCAAATGATATCAGTATGCATTTTGGACTAGACAAGTGCCGTATACTAAATATAGTCAGAGGAAAGGTTCAGCCCGGAGGTTTCGATATGCAAGATGGCCAAAACATCGAGGCAATGGGTGAAAATGATATGTACAAATATCTCGGAGTAAAACAAGTGCGGAAAATTGACCATAAACAAATGAAAACAGAACTAACTTCGGAGTTCGTGCGAAGAGTAAGACAATTAAATCGGTCATATCTTAATAGTAAAAATTTGTTTAAGGCATTAAATACTTACGCCTGTTCCGCGCTGAGCTACTCATTTGGTATTATAAAGTGGTCAAAAACGGATATAGAGGGTCTTCAGCGGAAAGTAAGAACACTTCTCACAAAGGCGCAAAAACATCATCCACGTAGTGCAGTAGAGAGAACAACATTACCGCGGTATCAAGGGGGAAGAGGACTTATGGATATAGGTGAGCAATTAGATAAACAAATTGCTAATTTAAGATCTTATTTTCAGGTACAGGCTGAGACATCTACTTTACATCGAGCAATTTGCGCAGTAGATGATACGACGCCGCTTAAACTGAGGGAACAAGAAATGCGCATAAACCACCTGACTCAGCAAGAAAAAATGCGCACCTGGATGAGTAAACCTCTGCACGGGCGACATCTCAATGAGATCAACCAAGAATATGTCGACAATACAGCGTCGAACTATTGGTTGACATCAGGAAAGATGTTTCCCGAGACTGAGGGTTTCCTACTTGCCATTCAGGATCAGGTTATTCCAACTAAAAATTACCTGAAATATATTGTTAAAGATCCTCAAGTCCAAAATGACAGATGCCGATATGGATGCCAAGCCCAAGAAACCATCCAACATCTTACCGGTGGCTGCCAGGCATTTGTCGGTGCTGATTATAAAGAACGCCATGACTCAGTAGGAAAGATTATCCACCAAGAACTAGCTGATAAACTGGGACTTCTCCACACCGACCATCTTCCTTATTATCAATACGCCCCTGATAGAATGCTTGAAAATGACAACTACAAGCTATACTGGGACCGCACTGTGCTTACAGACCAACCAGTGGCCCATAATAGACCGGATCTCATACTAGTTAATAAACTTACTAGACAAACAACACTTATTGATGTAGCGATACCCAACACCAATAATTTAGGTGTTAAATACAACGAAAAGATCGCCAAGTACAGAGATCTAGAAATACAAATCAGGAGACAATGGAGAATGGAAAGTACCCAGACACTACCTATTGTTTTATCTACTACTGGTGTTATTCCTAAAAACCTCATAGCGAACATAAAACAGCTGGGTCTAAATGAACATCTTTATAAGGCCATGCAGAAAGCTGTACTCCTCGCGACGTCCAGATGTGTAAGAAAATTCTTGGGAGATACTCCAACATACCAAGTCACCTAGGGCTCGATAACACGGAAAGAGTCCCACCAGAGCTCAATCCTTTTGATACCGTAGGTATCTGGGATGAGTGAATTTTCCCCTTAGAGGGAGTGTGAGCCGTATGGCTAAATCTGGGATAATAATAATAAATAAACATACAACTAGCTCGAGGCTAATTCGAGTTCTTCAGACAAATATGAAATATTGATTAATATACGACTCAGCATTAATGCTTGTCCTCTACTACGAAAAATCGATAAATTCCTAGAGATCTTATAATTAAGAGTTCCTACAGATACGAGTTGTACAGTATACTTCCTCTATAACGAACACGGTGATTACGAGGTTTCGCTTATAACGAGGTACATTAGATGTCCTGTGAAATTTCTTAGGAAAATTTGGTTATAACGAGAGCAAATCGAGCAAAAAGATCGAAAAACGTGTTTTTTTTTTACTTTTTGGCCCAGCCCTAGCTGTAAATAAATACCCTTAATAATAAATAACCCAATAAACTTCTTCTGTTTTATCTAACGACTGATATTGTGTTGTTGGAAATTTACAATTTATGATTCATAAGTGTCAGTGTAGGGGTTTGATCATTCGCATCTTATAAACTACGTGAAGAGGCTTAAACACAGGACACATGAACCAAATTTCACCAGAATTTTATTTTACAGTTGTTTTTGTCGTGTATGTTTATCGTTTGTTTCCTGATTGTGCTTTCGCGTCTTGAAAATTGTGTTGTAGATTACATAGTCTCATAGATGACTATGTAATCACTATAACTCACTATAATCACACTATGACTCATTAAAGAAAAGCATTTACTTTAGAAAAAATATTAACATGCTTAAATATGTTGAGAACGGTAAGAAGAAAGCAGAAAGTTGTCGTGAAAGAGGAATTTCAAGTTCCACTCTATCTACCATGCTCAAAAGTAAACACAAGATTTTCGAAGCAGGTTCGTCTTTTTTTTTTGGTAAATCCAAAAACTTGCAACTAATAAAGGACTTGATACTGCAATGGTCAAATGGTTTACCGTAAACAGTGGATGAGCAGTGGAGAAATTTTGAAGAGGGACAGAGAGTTGGGACACCGAAAGATTCTTTTAATTGTTGACAATTACACAGCTGATCCGATAATTAACGGTTTAAAAAACTTTAACTTCTTTCTTCACCCCCAATTGCACATCTGTTCTGCAACCGATGGATCAGGTCATCAAAAGGTGCTTAAAGTTCACTACAGAAAACTTTTAGTTAAGCGGAACCTGAATAATGGGGAAAACCGCAGTGAATCCCCTGTTAACTTATTAGACGTCATGAATTTCAATCACAAAGCATGGATACTCGTAGATAAAAAACCATCAGACAATGTTTCGGTCATGTGGGGTGGACAGAGACTGAGATAGAAAACGAAGAATATGAATATCCTGTAGCAGAGTGGTTGATTTGTTTTGGTCTAATATTTCAAAATTGCGAATATGGCATTTTTTTGATGATTTATATCGTTATAATTTTAACAAATTCATATTCGTAGTTGGAAATGAGGAAAACTAAAAAAAAATTTACTGTTACAAAAGTTTATTACAAATAATTTAATTAAAAATTTTCTTCTTAGAAACTTCACGTCATATTCCTCTTCTATTCCCTTCATAAACTTGTAACATTGGAATTCTTAATATTGATCAATTATCATTTTGCTCTCTCATTTTAACATCAATTAGATGTCTTCTAATATATTCATCCTTAATTTTTTGCTTTTTTTTTACTTCACTCATCCACTTAGAATTCTTATTTCTGACAAATACACTGATTGTTTTTGTTTTTTTTTTTTTCACTGACAAATATTCAGTGTTGTACATCCTAACCTTTTTTATGGAAGTTCCTGAACTAAATGTTCCTTTCAGTTTCGTTGTAATGTTTCTATCATACAACACAAAACTCACTTCTTTCCATTCCATCCCTTTCACTCTAACTCTACTGCTTGTATCTTCCCATCTAGTTCTCCATTATGTTGTAATTCAGAACTTATATATTTAAAACTGTTAATTTTCTCAATAATTTCACCATCTAAAATTATCTTATTCACAGTAATAACTTCATCTTTAGTTTTTGTCCTTCTGCAGTTCCTTTTCTTTAAAATATTGTCTTTACTTTCCATGATCTAATTTATTTTTAGTATTTTCTACTACTAAAACATCCGATTATCAGCATACATTGAACATAAAAGAATATTACTTTTAAATTACCCCATTATCTTATTCAACACTAATGAAAATAAATAAGGACTAAGCACTGATCTCTGATGCAATATTTGTGCATATCCTTGGTAACTTTAAAACATAATAATACAATTACAAAATATGAATGTAATAGTATATTTTCTTTGTGTGTTTTATAACACCTTTTATGTTAATGTTAAAAAAAGTATTTTATTTGACAATTAAAAAAGTTTGGTATTAATCCACCTTAGATTTAAAACATACCACCATATAACTTTGAATTTACGTCATTTGATAAAAACTGCACTAATCATGATTTAATTATTTCCCATTTTAGAAAAATCTTTAGTCGTTATAAAAATCATACCCATATATACACTGATGGTTCAAAATCATCCGAAGGTGTGGGAGCGTCTGTAGTAACTCCAAAGAAGGTCCTTAAATTCAAACTATCTAATGTTAGTACTATCTATACAGCTGAACTGTATGCTCTCCATCGCGCCATTGAACTAATCAATCTGACAACAAACTGCAAATATATCATCTTAACAGACTCACTTAGTGCCATACAAAGCATCCGACAACTGTATCCAAAACACCCGCTTTGAAAAATTTTTAAAACAGTCCTTTTTCAGGTTTATATCAATCATAATGAGATAATGTTTCATCTGGATCCCATCCCATATTGAAATAAAAGGCAATGAAACTGCTGACCATAGTGCGAAAGACGCGATAGTTAGTGACGTTTCCGAAATTGTAAACACATCGGCATCAACGGATATAAAAGATTATATAAAAAAATCAATCTTAAGTGCGTGGAAAAATAAATGTAGTGTGTCCAATTCAAAATTAAAACAAGTGAAACCCATAGACATGGAATGTGTTATCTACGTCAAGAAGCCAAGCCATGATAACTACTTAATTAAAAAGTGCAAACCGCCAAACACTACTTGATAGTGTCGTTGAGAGTTGTACGGAGGCAGGTCTGGATCTGAATATACGGAAAACCAAAATACTCGTAATAAGTAAACAGCAGCATATAAAACCGTATATATATGTAAATAATAACAAACTTAAGCAAGTTGATACATTGGACAGCAATTAAATTGTAACGCACAAAGTCACGGAGAAATAAGATCTAGGATAGAGCAGGCTAGAGTTGCTTTTAGAGGGAGGTCCAAGGTGTTATCTAACGGAGACCTAAAATTGGCATTGAGGTCCGCCTATTTCGCTGCTACGTGTTCTCGGTCTAACTTTATAGTGTCGAGTCCTGGACTATAAATAAAATCGATCTAAATCCCTTGAGGCTTTCGAAATGTGGTGCTATAGAAGAATTTTAAAAGTTTCCTGGGTGGAGAAGATTCGAAACTCCACAATACTAACACGTCTAAGTAAGACTACTAAAATCATAAAAAGAATCAAGCAGAGAAAGTTGAAGTATTTCGGACATGTAATGAGAGGTCCCAAATATAGGTTGCTACAAAATATCATGCAAGGAAAAATAGCAGGCTAACGCAGTCCAGGACGAAGAAGAACTTCATGGTTGAAGAACTTGCGAGATTGGTATGGTGTTGATACAAGCATGCTATTTAGGATGGTAGTGAACAAAATTAAGATAGCTATGATGGTAACCAACGTTTTGAAAGGACATGGTACACGAAGACGAAGAACCGCCGCGATGTGAAACGTATAATACGACACTAACAATAATGAACATAATATGTGAATGTCTCCTCTACAATCAACAAAGAAGTAACAACAATATACCAGGACCAGTTCTAGAAGCTCTAGTTGCAGACTATAAATTTAAAAATACTCTGAATTTCTTAAAAGACATTAATAAGTACCACAATATTTAATAAAGCAAATTATAATGGAGTTATTGTACCTAATGTAATCCATTAGTTTTTCCTTAATGACCATTTGGTCGATACGATTTTCTAAATAAAAAAAAGTTTTGTCATGATTGAATATGATATAATATTAGTATAAGTATAGTATAGTAATCAGTATTTTTTATTATAAAAAAATAAAAAAAAGTAAAAATACTGATTGAAATGTCGAACGAGTATCAAATCCCATTATACATGGCATTCATAGACTTCCGAAAGGCATTTGACAGCATAGAACATTGGGCCACCAAAAACTCACCACAGAACGGCAGAATTGATTACAGGTACACGGACCTAATAACAAACATATACAAAAATGCGAGTACCACAATAAAATTGACGAACGAACACGCTACAGAACCAATAAAATTCGAAAGAGGAATCAGGCAGGGAGACACAATATCGCCAAAATTGTTCAATCAGGCTATGGAAGACATATTTAAAAAATTAGAATGGGATACATACGGAATAAGAATAAATGGAGAGCTCTTGAACCACTTGAGATATGCAGACGATATAGTCCTGATAACAGATAAGAAGGAAGAGTTACAGAATATGGTTGAGGAACTAGATAGAAAAGCGACAGAGGTAGGTCTAGAGATGAACTATAGTAAAACCAAGACTATGACAAACCAAGAAGACCAATTAGAAATAGTAGTCAAACAGAATAAATTAGAGCAGGTGGCAGAATACATATACCTAGGACAGATAATAAAGCTGAACAGGGACAATCAAACAGAAGAAATAAAAAGAAGAACTAGACTAGCATGGGCCTCATTTGGTAAACTATCATATATTCTAAAAAATAAAAAGTTCCCTCAATATATGCGAACGAAAGTATTCAACCAGTGCATTTTACCAGTTATCACATATGGCTCACAAACATGGACTTTCACAAAGGAGAACATCGACTGGATATCCAAAACACAAAGAGCAATGGAAAGACAGATGCTGGGTATCGGTCTTAAAGACAGGAAAAGAAACTCATTGATCAGAGAAAAAACAAAGGTGAACGATGTATCAAGACAGGTTGCAAAACTTAAATGGAACTTCGCCGGTCACACTCTCCGGCAAAAAGATGAAAGATGGAATAAGCGAATTCTACACTGGAGACCATGGGAAAAGAAAAGAAAAAGAGGAAGACCACAGATGAGATGGACTGACGATCTTAAGAGAACGGCAGGAAAGGACTGGATGCAGATCGCCCAAAATAGAGACCAATGGAGATTAACAGGGAGGCCTATGCCCAAGAGTGGGTGTTTAAGGCTGATTAGATAGATAGATAGATAGTATATTAATGCGAGAAAAAAAATAATTCTCCTAAATCATTTTCGACTGTTGTCGAATGTAATAATATTACAGCAGATAATTGGAAAAAATATGTCAAAAAAATAGAAGAAAAATACTTATAGTTCCAAAACAATATAAATAGAGTAGTTATAGGTTTACACGATAGCGATGATAGTGATGTCAATTTAAATGTAGACGATAGTTGTATCAGTATATAAGTCCGACCCTGTATACAACTATACCTGGAAGAATAAATCCGAAATATCTTGCAATATATATATATATATATATATATATATATATATATATATATATATATATATATATATATATTGATAAAGTTGTATTTTATTAATTTTATTTTTTTTTTATAATAAATGTAATTTTTATAATATGTGGTTCGTTGTTTAATTTAATATACCTCGGCTAGCTCAATTATATGTTCTAAGCAATCTGTCACTGTGTGACGTCGACTCTGTAGTCTCCTGGTAGAGTTCAAAAAGAAATTAAACCAAAATTTACTTTAGACCTTTGATAAATTAACCCAAATGAAGCACGTTATTTATTAATATTGAACAAATTTAATATAAACAATAAAATTCGTCTGCAACTTCGGTTGCCTTTAAAAATTTACAAAAATAGGAATCGTTTAAGTCTTAACGTGGTTTAGTGACGTGACAATAAAAATGTATTACAAAATGTGGAGACTCTCTACAAGTACCTAAAAACTAAATAAATATTGCAACTTTATAAAGTGTTTAAATGAACTATAAAGAAAAAGAAAATGAACACTTTATTCCGCTGACTATTCAAATATAATCAAAATTTCAAATGATCCCCAAAATTATTGTCCAACCTCACTTTAAAACAGTTCTGATTTCTTTAAAGGAAACTAACTACTCAAAAATAATCGGTGAAACTGGAATATCAATCCTCTCTTCGGAAGTTAAGGTACGTACTATTCTATTTTTAATTTAATGATCATTAATAATTTCAATTTTTAAGGCCTATCGCAATTATGTTAATTCATGAATTTTAATTTTCTCAATTTAAATGACATTTCTATACTCCAATATAATTTATAAGTGAAATTGTTTCTCTTACTCTCTGGAACAAATTTCTGGATATCTCTGCTGTGGAAACTGTGGAAAAACTAAATTCTAATTAGACGAGTTAAAAAACACTCCCGACCTATTCCACAGTTTCAGGGCTCTCCTTCGTCCAAAAAAAACCTCGTCGGCGTCCTCTCCAAAAACCAATTCCCGTTATTATCCGTTGCTAACAGCAACCAACGTTCTTTTTTTTTCTGTCTTCTATTTAAATATTTTAAACCATAAAACTGTCCTGTTTGACATATTTGTCAAGCCACATTACTTTCTCATAATCACTTTAATCACATCTAATTTGGGAATTTATAAAAAAAAAATGTTTAGATATAAAACTTATTCTATTACAATACTAATTTATTCTTTTCATCTCCACATCATTGTAATTTCTTATTTAACAAAACCCCTATTAATTTAGCTCCCACAGACTGTCAAATAAACTGTCAAGCAGTTTATTTTCTGACGTTTATTAAAATTTCTATGTTTAAATATTTTTTTAAAATTCTTCTTTTTTGTTCTTTTTAAGGTTTAGACGATTCACCTATACACTAGGCAACTATACTATTCAGAAATTATTAACACTATACCAGGTAAGTCAAAATTAATTTATTTAACAATTTACTAATCTTTTTCTCTCTTTTATTTCAGAGTCGAACCCACATTGTGATGGCTTCATGAAATTCATAAACAACAAACTCATATAAAAATCCATTAAAGTTGTATATATTTTAACATATTGAAATCATTTCAACTTCCCCCCAATTTGGATTTTGTTCAGTGCTAACTATCAGCACTTACTAAATCTAAATTCTTACCGGTAAACTTAAATATTTTATTAATATTAACATAACAATAAACTGACTTTTATTAATAAGCATATCTCTTGAATATTTTTTTTTATTACTCTATGCCAAATACAGAATTTTCTAAACAAAATCTACAAATCTTTCACTAATTATATCAACTTCAGAATCAAATTTCCAAGTACTTTCCCAATTTCTTTACTTCTTTTCCTGTACTATTTATTTCTTGTACTATTTTCGTAGAAATTCTTATAATTGTTCCCCTCTTTATTTTATATTTTTATTTATTTATTTATTTCCGCATATACTATTTCAGTATCTTTATTCATTGCCGCATCATTATTTATTCTTTTTATATCCCCATATAATATTCATTTCATCATCTCTACATATAACTCTCTATATTTCATATTTCAATATTTCATATAATTCTATTTTTCATCTTATTTCCGCATATACTATTTATCATTATAATATTCCCTATTTCCCAATTTCTACAAAATATCGATTTGTCCATAGTACTTTGCTTATTTATTTATACTTGTAACTCCTATAAATCTACTTGAAAATAAATCAACCTTTTTTGTTTATATAAATTCATCATTATTCTGTACATCTGTTCCTAATAAATTATTTAATTATCAAATTTATCTCAAGATATGCTTATTTATTAATTATCCTTCTATTTACAAAACTTATATCTTATAATACCAAATTCGTGTCATAATATTGCCTACCCTTGTATGTTTATTCATAATACTTATAAATTCCCTCTATATTAAATATCCCTCTAATATTATTAGTTTCTGGATGTCTCAGTTCATAACTGTTTACCCCATGTTCAGTACTAATGACATAAGGTCCTTCACATGGCAAAAGTAATTTTCCACACAGATTTTCATCCCTTTTAGGCACCTGTAGTGACCTGATAAGTACCTTCTCCCGTTTTTCAAAAGTAATCTCTTTTCTTTCTCTTCTTATTGATTCTATTTACATAAAGATTAGCATTTCTTAATAAATTTTGGTTCACCTTCTTCATTACTTCTTGAATGTCTCCTGTATTACTGATTTCCCAGGGTCTTTCTGGATACTTTCCAGATATTAGGAAATATGGGCATTGTTTGGTGATTCCATGTGGTGTCTCATTTAAAAATCTTTCAACTTGTGCCTGTAATACTCTATCTCCCTTTTCCGCCTGATTTGCATGCATACCCATTTCCAGTTCCAAATTCTGCAATCCCATCTTTATATTGTTTTTGATAATGGTAAGTTTTTCCTCATGATCCTGAGTTTGCCTTTTAACATTTTCTACCTCCCTAACAATCTCTTTATTCTGCTTATTAACTTCTTTGTTTATTTCCGTTGGTAAATTCTTTGAATGGCTGTTCCCAACTCTACAAATCTGCTCCCAATTTCCTGTCCTATTTCCGCTCTAATTATGGCTTTTTCTCTGGATATCTCCTCCTGTACATTCCTCTTAAAAATTCTCACTTTCTCCTCTGACCTGTTCTACTTTCTCTTCTAAACCTTGGGTAATGTGTAGCATCTCTTCCCTGACTATCTTCACTTCTTCTTTGATTTCTTCCCTCATTTTAATTAACTCTCCCCTAAGTTCTCCTTTAATATTATTTTCCATTTTGTTCATATCCCCCCTAATATTGTTAATATTACTATCCATTTTGTGCATATCCCCCCTAATATTATGATCCATCTGTTGCAGCATCCGCATTATTTGCCTCATATCCATCTGTGTCATCCCTGACTCTCCAACATCTCCTTCCCTGCGTCTCTCCTCCTGCACTCTACTTTCATCCTCACTTACATCACGTCTATCTCTCACTATCTCATCCAACTCCTCTCTCAAATTATCTGTTAGACTTCCGTCTCTATCGCCTTGTCCTGCTTCTTGTATGCCTTGCTCTAAATATACTACAACTTCTCCTGATCCTCCTCTGCTTTCTTCATCTACCTGTATATCCTGTTCCTGTTCTAATACCTGTTCTCCTTTACTCTCTTTCGGTACGACTTCTTTTCCATTTCTTAAAGTCATTCGGTCTGCCATTTTATCCTAATATCTATTTATTCTCAAATTTAACTTTAATTGTATATTTAATGTTGTATTTTATTAATTTTATTTTTTTTTATAATAAATGTAATTTTTATAATATGTGGTTCGTTGTTTAATTTAATATACCTCGGCTAGCTCAATTATATGTTCTAAGCAATCTGTCACTGTGTGACGTCGACTCTGTAGTCTCCTGGTAGAGTTCAAAAAAAAATTAAACCAAAATTTACTTTAGACCTTTGATAAATTAACCCAAATGAAGCACGTTATTTATTAATATTGAACAAATTTAATATAAACAATAAAATTCGTCTGCCACTTCGGTTGCCTTTAAAAATTTACAAAAATAGGAATCGTTTAAGTCTTAACGTGGTTTAGTGACGTGACAATAAAAATGTATTACAAAATGTGGAGACTCTCTACAAGTACCTAAAAACTAAATAAATATTGCAACTTTATAAAGTGTTTAAATGAACTATAAAGAAAAAGAAAATGAACACTTTATTCCGCTGACTATTCAAATATAATCAAAATTTCAAATGATCCCCAAAATTATTGTCCAACCTCACTTTAAAACAGTTCTGATTTCTTTAAAGGAAACTAACTACTCAAAAATAATCGGTGAAACTGGAATATCAATCCTCTCTTCGGAAGTTAAGGTACGTACTATTCTATTTTTAATTTAATGATCATTAATAATTTCAATTTTTAAGGCCTATCGCAATTATGTTAATTCATGAATTTTAATTTTCTCAATTTAAATGACATTTCTATACTCCAATATAATTTATAAGTGAAATTGTTTCTCTTACTCTCTGGAACAAATTTCTGGATATCTCTGCTGTGGAAACTGTGGAAAAACTAAATTCTAATTAGACGAGTTAAAAAACACTCCCGACCTATTCCACAGTTTCAGGGCTCTCCTTCGTCCAAAAAAAAACCTCGTCGGCGTCCTCTCCAAAAACCAATTCCCGTTTTTTATCCGTTGCTAACAGCAACCAACGTTCTTTTTTTTTCTGTCTTCTATTTAAATATTTTAAACCATAAAACTGTCCTGTTTGACATATTTGTCAAGCCACATTACTTTCTCATAATCACTTTAATCACATCTAATTTGGGAATTTATAAAAAAAAAATGTTTAGATATAAAACTTATTCTATTACAATACTAATTTATTCTTTTCATCTCCACATCATTGTAATTTCTTATTTAACAAAACCCCTATTAATTTAGCTCCCACAGACTGTCAAATAAACTGTCAAGCAGTTTATTTTCTGACGTTTATTAAAATTTCTATGTTTAAATATTTTTTTAAAATTCTTCTTTTTTGTTCTTTTTAAGGTTTAGACGATTCACCTAAACACTAGGCAACTATACTATTCAGAAATTATTAACACTATACCAGGTAAGTCAAAATTAATTTATTTAACAATTTACTAATCTTTTTCTCTCTTTTATTTCCGAGTCGAACCCACATTGTGATGGCTTCATGAAATTCATAAACAACAAACTCATATAAAAATCCATTAAAGTTGTATATATTTTAACATATTGAAATCATTTCAATATATATATATATATATATATATATATATATATATATATATATATATATATATATATATATATATATAGCTACATCAGTCGCAGATATATAATCATAATAATACTAAAATATTATCCAATTTTTTTTATGAAAAGCGTATATAATTTCTCACCGTCTGTGGTTAGGCGATAACATTTTTATGAGATATTATGATTAATATAGTGTTTCTTATTATCCGATTAATTCTACTATAAATATTTATTCCCTTTAATAAATATTAACGATCAGGCACTGTATTTTACTGCGAGAAATTTCAAATACACTTTTAATTGAGAAAATTAATGACCTGTGAATATAAATTTGAGCTACTACTTTATAGGTTTATACAGGGAAAACCAAATATTTAAACACTTGAGGATTTTGGTTTATTTGAAATTTTTAAGCATTAGCAGTATACTCAGTGCCTAATACATTTATAAGGTTTAAGTAAGAGATTAAAACTACAAAATAAAAAAGTATATTTTATTCCTCCCTCTTATGTTATTACTTTAAACGACTGAAAGGTCTGTGTGTCCTTTTTTTTTAATTTCCTGAGAGTGTCTCTGCGATAAGAGAAGTTCGTGTACTCCGATTACTCCAAAGAAGTTTAATGTATTTAGAACCTCCATGTTGGGTAAATATTCTTTTTCTAGCACATATATTCCCAGATAACAATGCAGTTAAACATACTTTATGGAAATTACGTAATAATTCATTACCTGGATTAGACGGACTAACCTCCATTTTTCTCAAAAAAATGTACAGAATGTGTAGCCATCCCTATATTTCTTATAATTATTGCTTGTTTGAATCAATGTTCTCTCCACTTCTCCTGGAAATTGGCTTTGGTTACCCTCATATTCATGAAAGAAAATAAACTTGACTGCAATATTTATCTTCCAATCAGCCTGTTTCCTATTGTCGGCAAGGTCATGGAATTCATTATTTTGGAATCTATGTTTGAGTTTCTCCTTCAAGAAAATGTCATCCCTCACCAACAGCATGGCTTTATCAAAGGTCACTCAACGATCACAAACTTGTGTTAATGACTAGCCATCATCTTTAAACAATCTCCATCCTGTTGATGTAGTTTACTTAGACTTCTCAAAAGCTTGCGACCGGGTTCCAAAACGTCGATTTCTAGCTAAATTGAACCAGTATGGTATCCGCGGAAAGTTAAACATTTCTTTTTAAGATTTTCTATCAGACAGATACTTCAGGGTTCGTGTTAAGAAGATTATTTACTTCATAAGCCATCATCACAGGAAGTATATATCACTGTGGAGTCCCACAATGATATGTACTTGGATCGCTACTTTTTTGTATCTACACCACTGATCTTCCGCTCATTGTATCCAGTAAGGTTTCCATTTTCGCTTATGATACCAAATTATATGAGGATACAACTATTAACAAACATGTTCTTTAACACGATCTTAACGCAATATTTCAATGGCCCTCAGAATGGCTACTTCCGCTTAACATTGAAAAATGTTATTCGACAAATCGGCAAACATAACCCACCATTACCGTACCTTATTAATGGATATCCCTTCAATTCGGTAATACACAATCATCTCGGAGTATCAATTAATAGTGATTTAAATTGATCTGATCACATAGTGTCGATGTGTAAACGTGCAAGCTCAAAATTGTTTTTGATCCGTAACTGTTTTACACGATCTCTAATCTCTGTTAGTAAACTTTACTCAATACTCGTCAGGCCTATTCCTGAGATTGACAGGCTAGTGCAAAGTCCAGATCTCAGTGACGATAAAATCCTAATTAAAAATATTCAGCCTAAAGCCACAAGACTGGCATACGGCCATGTAAAACCTAATTATAAATATATATTCTCCATGGCTCATCTTACGGCATTCAAGCAGCGACGTCTTCGAGATGACCTAATTATGTTCTTCATTATTTTAAAATATAATTTTGGGAACATAAATACCATATTCACTTTAAATCAAGACGAAATGTTAAAAGGCTATCATTACAAATTAAAAAGGGAACAGAGTACTGCAAGGTCCAGGGTGAACTTATTGCTAAACAGAATATTCGATATCTGGAACAACTTGGATCAAGACACTACATCGAAAACTAGTGTTAACATCTTTAAAAACAAACTTGATAGCTCTTTATTTTATTTATGGGACTGCGTTATTTTGGAACCGTATGATTTATTTATTGTTTTACTATTTTTGTATAATGCACTTAATTGTAACTATGGAATTGGTAATTGGTATTACCAATTGGTATTACCAAAATGTGCATATACCCATGGTAGTAACCGGTCTTGTTGGTAGTTCTACTGGATTAGTCGTTTTTAGTACCTAGCAAATAGTTTCTGGATTAGGTATTTTTAGTACATAGCAATTAGTTTCGGAAGTTTACACGAGCATTCCAAACTTGATTTAGTGTGGTTTCACTTAATCAAGTGAAAGCAATTTCCTTTTCCGGCTCATTAAGGTTCATTGAGTTATGCCACAATTTTTAGCAGGTTATAAAAAAGATATGGACAATAACTGGAGAGGGTTGGTAAAGAAACATAACTGATCACCACTATACAAACCAGAAAACTGGAATACCTAAGCCACGTGATGAGGGGACCAAAATATAAAATTTTGGGACTCATAATACAGAGAAAGATTCAAGGAAGAAGATCTGTTGGCCGAAGGCAGAACTCATGGTTAAAGAATCTACGTGATTGGTATCAATGCAGATCGATTGATTTGTTTAGAGCAGCAAGTTCTAAAATAAATATAGCCATTATGATTGCCAACCTCTGTAGGGAGACGGCATTCTAAGAAGAAGAAAAAAGACATAATGGTCAACGGCGCGTCTTTCTATTTGTAGAAAAGTGTCACACAGTTGGTCCAAGAGGTCTACTCCACCCTTAGTGGAATTATAAAATTAAATGATCTCTGGTATGTTAGTGGTATTTGATTTGTCACCTTTTTTGTGCATTGTTGAAAGCATTATAACAACTTTTGTTTTAGTTTTTGGTGGATACTATGACGAGTGTAAGTTTTTCACTATAGCAAAAGACGGCAGAATTTATTTGCTTATCTTGAGTTCCAAAACCAATTGGGGAATTTCTTTTTTGTTTCGTCCCATGGTACCAATAATGGTAATCTTGTGATCTAAAAGTAATTTTGCCGTGTCTATAGGTGTGAACCAGTTGTCTATTTTCAAATTCCTATTGGTTCCTTGAAACGAAGAAGTAAGTGTATTCTCCATACTACTAGGCTACAGAAATATCACGTGGTGTGGAGCCTTTGGCTACATAAACCTCAGTGTCAAGTACAGAAGCTGTTTTACCATAATAGCACATCAAAAGTTTAATTCCGTATTTGTCGGATTTTAAAAGTATGCACATTTTGAATAGACGTCGGCCGTGGAAAACAACCAACTGTTCATTAATAATTGTAGTCTGCTCTTAAGACATATAAAAGGTTTTAATTTTATTTACAGACCTTTCAACATTTTAAGGCAAAAGTAATGCATCAAGTAGGTTGTGCCGATAGTAGGTTATGGACAAAATCTGTCAAACACCATCTGTCAAATATTGTTGTTTGTAAACAGACTTAGATTTGTGAAATAATGGCGCAAGTAGAAAAAAGAAAAGTGGTGGAATATTTGTATAGAAAGGGTATCCGTAACGTTAAAAAATTAGTGCAATTGACTGAACTCGAAAAAAGTGCATTATAAGAGACAATAAAGAGGATAAAAAATTGCATAGATATAAGACAGACCAGTTTCAGGTAGACCGCGTAAGATTCGCGGAAACAATTTATATGCTTTAGTGGCTTTAGGACGACAAAATCCGTGTCTAGGGTTTCGAAAATTAGCGAACAGATTTGGAAATCAACGAAGAATAAAAGTGTGTCCAGAAACTGTCCGCATGTCACTGAAAAAGCAAGGCTACATATTAAGAAATCCAAAAAAAATCACCACAATGACACCTCTGCAAAGGCAACGAAGAATAGATTTTTGTCAACGTTTTGGGGAAGATAATTTTAATAATGTCTTTATATCTGATAAGTGTTTCCAGCTTGGTGCAAATCATTTAAAAAGCTATCAAGAGAAAATGTTACCGTTCAAATTTCCAAATTTCCCACTAAAATAATGGTTTGCGGAGCAATGTATTAGTGCGGTGCTACACCTTTCTGTATAGTTAATGGTACTGTTGATAGTGCGAAATATTGTGACATCCTAAATGGTTTTCTTTTTGAAACGGCTCATGTTTTCTATCTAGAGGGGTGGCGTTTTCAGCAAGATAACGCAAGATGCCATACATCTTAGCCCCATTGAAAACATATGGGTACTAATGAAAATTAAGTGGGACGGGCAGCGCGACGAGATAAAGAAGGTTTGATTCGGTCAGTTTTACAGGCCTGTAACACCATTACCGAAAAATATGGCCTTGACCTAGTTTCGGGTATACCAGGAGGTTTAGTTAAGTGTTTAGATTTAAATGGATGTTGTATAAGTAAATAAGATAAATCATTTGTTGAAATTTTATATTTCAAATAATAGAAATAAATACCGTAAAATTATAACTCTGCTTTCTTTTTTCCGGATACTTTCTAGACGGACTATACTTTGGTAAATACTTTATTCATCTTCATTACTCCAGCATAATAAAATAACCCAAGTCTGCATTTCTACATTATTGTTGTCTTTGTCATAGGAAGCAGGTGTATTAGCATTGATTGTTGTATTTTTAGTTTTACTACTGTCAAGTTTTTGCCCATATTTTAATATTTCAATTTTTTACATGAAGTAGAACCCTGCTTGCATGGGATATTAGGGTTACCGTTCTGTAGTTGCTGCAATCTAGCGGAGTTCCTTTTTTGAATATAGGAAAGAAAGTGGATGTTGTCTAGTCGTTGGGCCACTCACCGGTTTCCCAAATCTTTTTGCAGATCATATGCATAACATTTACTCCAATTTCTCCAGCCTTTTTTAAAACTTCTGCAGTGATTTGGTCTGCGCCAGGAGATTTTCTATTTTTCAACTTTTTGATTGCTTTTTTTATTTTATTGCTCTGACTATAGAATGTTTGGTTCTCTCTCTGCAGTGAACTCGTCGTGATTTGCATTCTGGGGATCATCTGCATATAGATTTTAACAATATTTTTTTCATACCTCCGCAATCCCTTTCTCTTCATTTATAATATGTTGGTTTTGATCCATTATTGTTTGTGTGATTGGTTTAAATTCCCTGGATAGATATCGGACTTTGCTATATAGCTCATGGGATTTATATCGGTTTACATGTCTCTCTAGTTCTTCGCATTCTTCATTTATATGTTTATTTTTATCATCCCTACATGCTCCTTTAATTTCTCTATGTAACCTTACTAATTCGGTTTTGTTGTTTTCGTTTTGATTTATAAGAGATTTGATTCTCCTTCGCTTTTCGAGAAGATGCAGCGTTCTGTCTGTCATTTAGTGTTTTCTTTTGATGATTTTTTTTCGGTTCTGGTTCTTTCTACAGAGGTTTCTATGGCATTTCTGAAACCTTTTCACATTATTTCTGGGTAGTGTTGTGTGTTCAGCATACTAGTTTCCTTTAATGCATCTCTTAATCTTTTCGGATTTGAAATCTCCAGCCTGTTTTGATTTTGATGCGGCATTGTTCTTTTAGCTTCATCTTGAAGCAAGCCCATAGCAATTTATGAACGGATCTACATTTATCTCTTGGTATAGTTTTTACGTTTGTAAAACATGTTTTTCATCTGTTTCTAATCAATATGTATTTGATTTGGTTCTTGTATTCTCCATTGGGGCTAGTTCACGTCGATAAACCATGGGCATGATATTTGAACATTGTGTTTACAATGGCCGAAGTATTTTTGGTTGCAAAATCTATTAAACGTTCGCCTCGGCTGTTTCTAATACCTAACCCATAGTTTCCTACAGTTTGGATGTTATCATTTCTTGTTTCTCGTCCTTAGCGATAAAATCGCCCATGATTATGAGTGGTTCTTTAGATGAAATATTTCTTCATTGTCTAACACGTCTGAAATTTGATATACAGACCTGAAGAATGTGCATTTTGTTTGGTGATGCTAGTAAGGTTATTTTTATAAGTCTATCGTTTATCGGTTGGTAATCATACACGTATTGTGAAACTTTTTCAGTCACCTAATTGCAACATCATTTCTTCCTGTGTTATTTGCTCCCGATATGTATACAACATGATCTGCCGTTCGGAAGTGTCCTTGTCCATTCCAATGGGTCTCCGAAAGTCCGCATATTTCTATAACTTTTCTTTCGATTTCTCGTTGCAATAAATGCAATATGCCTTGTTGCAGTAATCTTAACATTCCAGGTTGCTATTCCCGTTGCTTTTCTTTACTGAAAATCTAATTTTCTTCCAGGCGCTAATTTCGCATGTGTTGCCTGGTTGCGCACAAACACATGCCCTGTAGCCTATTTGACACTAGTTGGCCCGGAACCAACAGAGAACTCATCTGTCATGCTGCCCATACTATCTAGTCCACTATCGTTAAATTTATGTTATTTTCTTTTAGTTATAAAACAATACGGCATACGCTTGAAATGTCGAAGGAGCTCCAAATTTTACTCGTAATAATGCAATTAGTACGTTGTAACTTATTATTTCCTTCGGAATATTTACGACAAATATTAGAAATAAAATAAATAAACATATTTTAATATCTTGCGTTGAATGGCTAACTAAATCTGAAACACAACTCACTTTAGGAGACCGGCCCTGGCAAGGTATGGTTAAGTTGTACCGATATTTTACTTCTAGTTTTTAATAAAAACAAGTGGTTTTATTAAATAGTTTTCTTAAAATTAAAGTATTTATCTACTAGATACTACTACGTAAGTCATCTATCTTCTTCTTATAGTGCCGTGCACCTATAGTGCGTTAGCAAATTATCTTACGGCCAGACGTCTGTCTTTTGCGGCATGCAAAATATCGCCAGTGTTATTTATGCCTATCCAGTTTTATATGTTCCGTAGACACGACATTTGTTTGCCACCTACTCCTCTCTTGCCTTCAATCTTTACCTGGATGATTAGTTGAGGGATTGCCAATTTTTTTCTTTCAGAATATGGCCGAGGTATCCAATTTTTCGTACCTTGATCAAATCGAGTAGTTCTCTCCCAGTATTTGCCTTTCTTAAGACTTCTTCGTTTCTCACCCTATCTGTACATGGTATGCGGAACATTCTTCGCAACGTCCACATTTCGAAGGCCTCTAACTTATTAATGGAAGGTACTCTTAACGTCTATGTTTCCATGGTGTATAACAACATGGACCATACATAGCATTTAACCATCCTGTAGCGTAGATTGAAGGAAATATTGCGGTTACATAGTAGCGGTTTAAATTTAATAAAAGCTTAACTTGCTTTCATCCCATTGGTCATTTATCATCATTCCCAAGTATTTAAATGTTTTCACTTGATCGATTGGAGTCATCTATACGTAATTATTATTTTATTATTGTGAAAAAAAAAACGTCAAATAATAAAATATAAACTACCATACAATCATTTTGTGAGGTTAGCTGCTATAAGTAGCTTATAGCAGCATGCGGTTGGTTTATCACTTACCAGATTCAAAGTAAGGCCTTCACCGCCGCAGCTTAAAATGACAATGTAAATCAACTCATATTGAGTCAAACAATTAAGTACCAAATCTAACCTAACCTTCTGATCTAACCAGTCCAGTAAATCACCGTTCGAATATCACAAACAGTTATGCATCAGCCGTTTCACATTCTTTTCCGAGTAAGACCCAAGCAATTGTATTTAGTTGTATCGATAATGCTAAACTGCAGGATTATCTCATTCTTTTGGGCACAATCATCAACCCAAAAAATATTATTTTTTCATCTAGATTATCCCATAATAGAATCTGCATGTATTTGGTAAACAAAACCGTAGTAGATAACTTCATGACACAACATGGCTCTATAGAAGTACTCGGCGAAGTTGTAACAGCACGAAGACTTGTCTGTCCAGCAGAAAGACTAGTCTTGTCTGGAGTCTGCCTGTCAATTCGTCATCAAGTATTAGTTAAAGAATTACAGAATATCGGTTTAAAGCTTATTTAACCTTTAATATTTCTGAAAATTATTTCTACTCTTACCGAATATAGTCACATATTGAGCTTTCGTAGGCAAGTTTATATAAGACCTATAACATCACCAATTCCAGATTCTATTCTAATAAGTTTCGACCAAACATCTTACCGCATATTTTTGTCACAAGGCACACTCACCTGCTTTATTTCACATATAAGACATATATCATCCCAATGCAATAACAATTCAGTAACCGAATCAACTCATATTGAGTCAAACAATGAAGTACCAAATCAAACAGCTTAAGAAGTATACTACACAAGGTACCAAACACTCAGCAGTTTATCAATTATCAAATCCGAGCATATCATCTACACTAATCTTACATATAAAACTTCAAGCTCGACTTCTGTCACTATCAATGAGTTTGCTCCAGTACTTCCAAATGTAATAAAGCCACAGGATCTAAGTGAAAACTGTAATAGCAATTGCGAAAACGCAAGTTCTTCCATAAAACGCAGTATTGGTGAGATCGTTACGCCTCCTTCAGACTCAGCAATTTTCTTTAAAAAAACTGTTTGCAAAACCAAATCCTGTAACACCAAAAAAACCGCGCTCATCTAAAGTCTCATCTACACGGGAAACTCTTGAAAATTTCATTGATAATCTTACCCCACCATTTACAAATTTACAATTGATATGGCTGGTTTACTCCATCTTTTACAAAGCAGCTAACAATATGCAAATGATAGATCTACAAAAAGTAAGTTTATAAAACTTCAAAAGAAACTACACAACCATTTAGGAAAAGAGATTTCTGACTTAGATAGTGACTCTTCTGTAGACAGTTGTTCAGTATCATCGAACTCCGAATCTGTTAACAACATTCAACTCGATACTTAAATGGAACATTGATGGATTTTTCCATTGTCTCCCTATGCTACAGCTTCTTTTGTCTGAACTATTCTACAGATGTTATTTGTCTACAGGAGACAAACTTAAAGACCAATCAGTTGTACAATTCAAGAAATTTCACTTGTTTCCGCAAAGTCCGTACAAATGCAAGTCGTGCAAGTGATGGTGTAGCAATACTAGTAAACAAATCCATCGAGGCGATTTTCTGTTTACCCCAAGCATGTAGTACATAGAGTTCAGCTGAACTCTACGCCATATACCGTGCTGTAAAACTTCTTAACGAGCTTACACTCACAAAAGCCATAATCATAACAGATTCCCTTATCTCTCTAAACTCGTTTAAAACACATTTTTCCGAAACATCCTTTTGAAAAGTTGCTAAAATACCAGCTTGTCCAAGCTCATGAACATGGAAGAAGCGTCAAATTTTTATGGGTTCTTCTCACACGTCTGAATAACAGGAAATGAAGAAGCTGACAGGAAGTGATTTGTCGGAGCCGATAGACAAGTGTGTTTTCAGTGGCGATATACAAAATAATGTGTCTCAGTGGTTTCCATCGTCGCGCAATAGACGAGAACAAATTGCGGTTGCGCGTTTTACATCTAGGACATACCAGGTTAACGCTCTCCTACCTTTTCACAAAGAAAAATCCACCTATATGTGATCAGTGTAACGTCCGATTAACAGTCGAACACTTTTTAACAATTTGTAGTAAATATGACCAAGAAAGACAGCGCTACAAGATCCCAAACGCTCTACCACAGGCTCTAGGTCAAAACTGTTCATGTGACAGTATAGTAAATTATCTCAGATCCATAAACATTTTGTACAATCTGTAGGTGTTTAGTCTTTGTTTTTTATATTTTGTTTCGTCGCTAATAACCTTTTGGTGGATGCGACATCTTTTTCTAATAAAAAAAAACAACTCACTTTAAACATTTTTATTTCCGAAGACCTAATTAATATCCTTAATAATCTACTACTCAGCATATTTTCTGTTATTCACATATAATAAAGCGCACTTTAATGTTTTATATTAAAGGTCTGCCTGCACTCCTCGTAAATTTTTTTTATCACAAGTTTATAATTATTGATGGAAGAATTTCCGCTAACTTTGGAAATGCTCAAAACTCTTACTTCCTCTTTAGGTTCCTTCCCCTACATATACGAGCGCCACTGAACATGTCTACTGATTCGACGCAAACTGGACGTCGACGTCGTTCTTGGTCGTCGTGACGCGCACCCTATAGGCCGTCGACTAGCGTGTGGTAGTATGTTCGGAGATTGTACAACGTAAGGTAAATGCGCCGGACAATTTTTTACGGTTAACATATCAGTCGCTGATACTTAGATTCATACAAAAAAATTAAATAAACACAGTATGTTGGTTCTACACTTTGTGCCTAGAGTTTGGGAACAGAAAAGTCCTACGGGATACGGAAGAATTGCGAAAAACACAAGACATGACTAAAGGTTCGTAAATAACTTATATTTCCTTAATAGATCAGGTAATAGCATACATTTTTTGGAAAACCCTTTTAAATTAAAGATCGAAATGCTTCGACACTTATTGTTTCATTCTATTATTATGTTTACCAAAAAGGGGGTGGGACCATTAAAATCAAATTCCTGCAGCATGTTTTTTGAACTTTGTTTGGGAAACATATTAAAATCGTAATACATATATATTTATATATATATATATATATATTATATATATATATATATATTTATATATATTATTATATATATATTATTATATTATTTTATATATATATAATAGACAGACAAAACTATTTTGATATTTAATTACTCTAATGTTTGTATTCGAGTCCACAAATTTAAACTTTCGCAATTTGCTCAATCACCGAAAAGCTTTAGTTTAACGAAAACATTTTAATTAGATGTATATTTTTAGAAATGTGTATTACTTAAAAGTAAAATACTGACTTACTGGTAGTTGTTGAATGTTATTTGTCAAAATTAAATAGACAAAACTAGATTAATGGCCATCAGAGATATATATTCTTTTAAATTTTTGTATTCAGTAATTTTGAAAGAATGTTTGATCGCTGTATAACCTTAAAATTTTGATCCGCAAGCAACGAGTATTCTTTATGGATTTTCAGTGTGTTTTTAACTATCTCTCTATGTATGGATTTTCATAACCAACAGTTTGTTGTTAATCCATCTATCTATCTATCGATAATATTTAAGAAAACTACTAACGAAGTATTTTTGTGGATTTTCAGTTTGTTTTTAACTATCTATCAATCATAAGAATTTTTAAAACCAACAGATTGTTTTTAAACTATATACCTATCTATATCTATCTATCTATCTATCTATCTATCTATCTATCTATCTATCTATCTATCTATCTATCTATCTATCTATCTATCTATCTATCTATCTATCTATCTATCTATCTATCTATCTATCTATCTATCTATCTATCTATCTATCTATCTATCTATCTATCTATCTATCTATCTATCTATCTATCTATCTATCTATCTATCTATCTATCTATCTATCTTTATCTATCTATCTATCTATCTATCTATCTATCTATCTATCTATTACTATCTATCTATCTATCTATCTATCTAATCTATCTATCTATCTATCTATCTATCTATCTATCTATCTATCTATCTATCTATCTATCTATCTATCTATCTATCTATCTATCTATCTATCTATCTATCTATCTATCTATCTATCTATCTATCTATCTATCTATCTATCTATCTATCTATCTATCTATCTATCTATCTATCTATCTATCTATCTATCTATCTATCTATCTATCTATCTATCTATCTATCTATCTATCTATCTATCTATCTATCTATCTATCTATCTATCTATCTATCTATCTATCTATCTATCTATCTATCTATCTATCTATCTATCTATCTATCTATCTATCTATCTATCTATCTATCTATCTATCTATCTATCTATCTATCTATCTATCTATCTATCTATCTATCTATCTATCTATCTATCTATCTATCTATCTATCTATCTATCTATCTATCTATCTATCTATCTATCTATCTATCTATCTATCTATCTATCTATCTATCTATCTATCTATCTATCTATCTATCTATCTATCTATCTATCTATCTATCTATCTATCTATCTATCTATCTATCTATCTATCTATCTATCTATCTATCTATCTATCTATCTATCTATCTATCTATCTATCTATCTATCTATCTATCTATCTATCTATCTATCTATCTATCTATCTATCTATCTATCTATCTATCTATCTATCTATCTATTATCTATCTATCTATCTATCTATCTATCTATCTATCTATCTATCTATCTATCTATCTATCTATCTATCTATCTATCTATCTATCTATCTATCTATCTATCTATCTATCTATCTATCTATCTATCTATCTATCTATCTATCTATCTATCTATCTATCTATCTATCTATCTATCTATCTATCTATCTATCTATCTATCTATCTATCTATCTATCTATCTATCTATCTATCTATCTATCTATCTATCTATCTATCTATCTATCTATCTATCTATCTATCTATCTATCTATCTATCTATCTATCTATCTATCTATCTATCTATCTATCTATCTATCTATCTATCTATCTATCTATCTATCTATCTATCTATCTATCTATCTATCTATCTATCTATCTATCTATCTATCTATCTATCTATCTATCTATCTATCTATCTATCTATCTATCTATCTATCTATCTATCTATCTATCTATCTATCTATCTATATCTATCTATCTATCTATCTATCTATCTATCTTATCTATCTATCTATTCTATCTATCTATCTATCTATCTATCTATCTATCTATCTATCTATCTATCTATCTATCTATCTATCTATCTATCTATCTATCTATCTATCTATCTATCTATCTATCTATCTATCTATCTATCTATCTATCTATCTATCTATCTATCTATCTATCTATTATCTATCTATCTATCTATCTATCTATCTATCTATCTATCTATCTATCTATCTATCTATCTATCTATCTATCTATCTATCTATCTATCTATCTATCTATCTATCTATCTATCTATCTATCTATCTATCTATCTATCTATCTATCTATCTATCTATCTATCTATCTATCTATCTATCTATCTATCTATCTATCTATCTATCTATCTATCTATCTATCTATCTATCTATCTATCTATCTATCTATCTATCTATCTATCTATCTATCTATCTATCTATCTATCTATCTATCTATCTATCTATCTATCTATCTATCTATCTATCTATCTATCTATCTATCTATCTATCTATCTATCTATCTATCTATCTATCTATCTATCTATCTATCTATCTATCTATCTATCTATCTATCTATCTATCTATCTATCTATCTATCTATCTATCTATCTATCTATCTATCTATCTATCTATCTATCTATCTATCTATCTATCTATCTATCTATCTATCTATCTATCTATCTATCTATCTATCTATCTATCTATCTATCTATCTATCTATCTACTATCTATCTATCTATCTATCTATCTATCTATCTATCTATCTATCTATCTATCTATCTATCTATCTATCTATCTATCTATCTATCTATCTATCTATCTATCTATCTATCTATTCTATCTATCTATCTATCTATCTATCTATCTATCTATTATCTATCTATCTATCTATCTATCTATCTATCTATCTATCTATCTATCTATCTATCTATCTATCTATCTATCTATCTTCTATCTATCTATCTATCTATCTATCTATCTATCTATCTATCTATCTATCTATCTATCTATCTATCTATCTATCTATCTATCTATCTATCTATCTATCTATCTATCTATCTATCTATCTATCTATCTATCTATCTATCTATCTATCTATCTATCTATCTATCTATCTATCTATCTATCTATCTATCTATCTATCTATCTATCTATCTATCTATCTATCTATCTATCTATCTATCTATCTATCTATCTATCTATCTATCTATCTATCTATCTATCTATCTATCTATCTATCTATCTATCTATCTATCTATCTATCTATCTATCTATCTATCTATCTATCTATCTATCTATCTATCTATCTATCTATCTATCTATCTATCTATCTATCTATCTATCTATCTATTATCTATCTATCTATCTATCTATCTATCTATCTATCTATCTATCTATCTATCTATCTATCTATCTATCTATCTATCTATCTATCTATCTATCTATCTATCTTCTATCTATCTATCTATCTATCTATCTATCTATCTATCTATCTATCTATCTATCTATCTATCTATCTATCTATCTATCTATCTATCTATCTATCTATCTATCTATCTATCTATCTATCTATCTATCTATCTATCTATCTATCTATCTATCTATCTATCTATCTATCTATCTATCTATCTATCTATCTATCTATCTATCTATCTATCTATCTATCTATCTATCTATCTATCTATCTATCTATCTATCTATCTATCTATCTATCTATCTATCTATCTATCTATCTATCTATCTATCTATCTATCTATCTATCTATCTATCTATCTATCTATCTATCTATCTATCTATCTATCTATCTATCTATCTATCTATCTATCTATCTATCTATCTATCTATCTATCTATCTATCTATCTATCTATCTATCTATCTATCTATCTATCTATCTATCTATCTATTATCTATCTATCTATCTATCTATCTATCTATCTATCTATCTATCTATCTATCTATCTATCTATCTATCTATCTATCTATCTATCTATCTATCTATCTTCTATCTATCTATCTATCTATCTATCTATCTATCTATCTATCTATCTATCTATCTATCTATTATCTATCTATCTATCTATCTATCTATCTATCTATCTATCTATCTATCTATCTATCTATCTATCTATCTATCTATCTATCTATCTATCTATCTATCTATCTATCTATCTATCTATCTATCTATCTATCTATCTATCTATCTATCTATCTATCTATCTATCTATCTATCTATCTATCTATCTATCTATCTATCTATCTATCTATCTATCTATCTATCTATCTATCTATCTATCTATCTATCTATCTATCTATCTATCTATCTATCTATCTATCTATCTATCTATCTATCTATCTATCTATCTATCTATCTATCTATCTATCTATTATCTATCTATCTATCTATCTATCTATCTATCTATCTATCTATCTATCTATCTATCTATCTATCTATCTATCTATCTATCTATCTATCTATCTATCTATCTATCTATCTATCTATCTATCTATCTATCTATCTATCTATCTATCTATCTATCTATCTATCTATCTATCTATCTATCTATCTATCTATCTATCTATCTATCTATCTATCTATCTATCTATCTATCTATCTATCTATCTATCTATCTATCTATCTATCTATCTATCTATCTATCTATCTATCTATCTATCTATCTATCTATCTATCTATCTATCTATCTATCTATCTATCTATCTATCTATCTATCTATCTATCTATCTATCTATCTATCTATCTATCTATCTATCTATCTATCTATCTATCTATCTATCTATCTATCTATCTATCTATCTATCTTCTATCTATCTATCTATCTATCTATCTATCTATCTATCTATCTATCTATCTATCTATCTATCTATCTATCTATCTATCTATCTATCTATCTATCTATCTATCTATCTATCTATCTATCTATCTATCTATCTATCTATCTATCTATCTATCTATCTATCTATCTATCTATCTATCTATCTATCTATCTATCTATCTATCTATCTATCTATCTATCTATCTATCTATCTATCTATCTATCTATCTATCTATCTATCTATCTATCTATCTATCTATCTATCTATCTATCTATCTATCTATCTATCTATCTATCTATCTATCATCTATCTATCTATCTATCTATCTATCTATCTATCTATCTATCTATCTATCTATCTATCTATCTATCTATCTATCTATCTATCTATCTATCTATCTATCTATCTATCTATCTATCTATCTATCTATCTATCTATCTATCTATCTATCTATCTATCTATCTATCTATCTATCTATCTATCTATCTATCTATCTATCTATCTATCTTATCTATCTATCTATCTATCTATCTATCTATCTATCTATCTATCTATCATATCTATCTATCTATCTATCTATCTATCTATCTATCTATCTATCTATCTATCTATCTATCTATCTATCTATCTATCTATCTATCTATCTTATCTATCTATCTATCTATCTATCTATCTATCTATTCTATCTATCTATCTATCTATCTATCTATCTATCTATCTATCTATCTATCTATCTATCTATCTATCTATCTATCTATCTATCTATCTATCTATCTATCTATCTATCTATCTATCTATCTATCTATCTATCTATCTATCTATCTATCTATCTATCTATCTATCTATCTATCTATCTATCTATCTATCTATCTATCTATCTATCTATCTAATCTATCTATCTATCTTTCTATTATATCTATCTATCTATCTATCTATTTATCTATCTATCAAATGTGTCTATCTATCTATCTATTTATCTATCTATCAATCGGTCTATCTATCTATCTATTTATCTATCTATATATCTATCTATCTATCTACTTATCTAAAATTCCCAAAAAATACCTTACAAAAACAGGTTTTTGGTTTTTGACGGGTGACGCATTTGACAGAAAAATATGAAAAAAAATCAAAAGTATATTTTTTTATAAAATACATAAAATATAATAAAATTGACCTGCAGATAGAATTAAAAAAAATGTTTTTTTAGGTTATGTACCGGCACCCAATATACGGGTATACAAAAATAGAGAAGTTTTATAAAAAGCCTCAGCTATGTGTGTAATTTTTTTTTAATCTAAATTGATTTTAACCCTCCGAAGAAAAAAAACGAAAAAATGTGTTCGGGACAGGTGGATGGCTGGCTAAAATTACTTTATTTTTTTATTCACATAAAACGGTTGTATCGATCTCAAAAATATAATTAACTCCCAAAAAACTCGCAAAAGCCCTTAAAAAAAACCGAATCGTTATTTCTTTGAGTTTTCGATATTCTCATAAATTTCGTCTTCTTGACATTCATTACTAGACCATACTCTTTTCCATACTCTGCTATTCTGGTCACAAGTCTCTGAAGATCTTCAATGTTTTTGGCTAAGATCACAGTGTCATCCGCATATCTAATGTTGTTAATGGGAACTCCATTTACCTTTATTCCAGCTGTTTCACCCTCAAGAGCTTTCTTCAGGATCTCTTCGGAGTAGGCATTAAAAAGAATTGGCGACAATACGCATCCCTGTCTCACTCCACAACTAATTTTAATTTCGTCTGACAGCTGTTCATTAACGCGTACTTTTGCTCGCTGTTTATAGTATAACTTTGATATGATCAATCTTCTTTGATTTCAGAACATTCATTGAATTGAATGCTTTATTATAGTCAATAAAACATGCGTATATATCTTGATTGACGTTCAGGCATCTTTGTATTAGTATATTAAGTAAAAAAAGAGCTTCACGCGTTCCTAGGCCTTTGCGAAAACCAAATTGTGTATCATTAACGTCTATGTCCAGTTTGTGATATATTCGGTTATGGATGACTTTAAGTAGTAACTTTAGCATATGAGACATCAAGCTGATGGTGCGGTAATCGCTGCGTTCTCTTGCGTGTTTCTTTTTAGGGAGACAAATTAAAATCGATGTTAACCACTCTTTGGGCAATACGCCTGAACTATAAATTTGGTTCAAGAGTGTCACTTAAACATCAATGTGCTTTTTATCTAGAATTTTTAGGATTTCTATAGAAAGCATATCAGGTCTAGGGCTTTTTCCACTCTTCATTGTTGTTAATGCGTCTAATATTTCTTTTTTTTGTAATACATGGACCTATTTCTTCTGACGTAAGTTCTATGTGCTCCAGATCTCCTCTTTCATCATCGAACAATTCGTCGATATATTCTGCCCATCTTTGTATTTTCTCGTCCGTACGTATTATAGTAATTCCGTGTCTATCCAGAATAGCACGAGTGAGGCCTTCAGCTATCTCCAAACAAAACTTATACACTTCAAAAATAAGGAATTTTAAGGTTATGTAGACTCAACCTATAAGTCTACAAAATACACCCAACTTTTGCAAAGACCTCAAACATAAGTGTGAATTTTTTGAAATTTTTAAATTGATTGCAACTCAACGAAAAAAAAAAAAAAATAAATAAAAACGAAAAAATGACATTTTTAGAATAAGGACTGGGGGAGAGAGTGGCGGTTTAAAATTGCGCTGTCTTATTTTTTAATCACATAGAACGTAAGATAACGAAAAAAATAAAATCTAGGAGTGAGGGTATTTTGCCTAGCTTGACGAGGATCAACATTTAAAAAAAAATTGTGCAATAATAAACCCCAACGTAGCAAGAGAAAGTGAGAGAAAAGGCTTACAATCAACATGGAAATATAAAACGAACTTAAGGGAGAAATAATATTTAGGTATATCAAATCACTCTACCTAGAATAGATCAAACACATACTGAGAAGACCACATAGAATATGCTTCGAAAAATAAACAGTTGGAATACGTTATTGCATAGAAGAAGAGGAAGATCGAGAAAAGATGAGTAGATGACGGTAAATAAGATGTGTATATACGGTAATAAGAGCCATGAAGGTTATAAATTGGAAGGCTGAATGCAGGGACCGAAAAAAATGAAATCAAATTACCACAATCGCGAAAACACATAGCAGATTATAATGAAAAAAAAGAATAATTGGCCTCCAAAAGAATAGGAATATTACAAGTCCAGGCGTAAGCCATAAACCCATGGGATTGCAAGGCTATAATGATAATGCACTTTGGGTGTTTATTCAATTAGACGTTGGTATATCAAATTCTTTTAATGTTTCATAGGCAATTAGAACTAAATTCAATTTCAAATAAATTATAATTATGTTATCACAGGTAATTTCAAAATTGATCGATGAAATTGACTGAATGTTTGTATTAAATTCCAAAGTTTTTACATCTTCTTCTTCTTCTTCACTGGCTTTACAACTTGGGGTGAGTTTTCGCCGCAACCACTATCGCCCTCCATCCTCTACGATCTTACGCTTCTATTTCCCATTGTTGTAACCCAATTCTAGATAAATCGGCTTCAACATCATCGTTTCATCTATTTCTCGGTCGGCCTACTGATCTTCTACCATCTAATCTTTCAAAAAACACTGTCTTTAACACTCTGTCATTATCTGATCGTACACGTGACCTGCCCATCTCATTCGGTTTGCCTTGATATGTCTAACTATGTTTTTAGTTCCATACAAAGTCACCAATTCAGCATTGCGACGTCTTCTCCAATCCTCTGTGAATTTATCTCTTTGAGGGCCAAATATTATTCTGAGAACCTTTCTTTTCAAATACTTAATATTTATTGCTTGTTCGCATAGTATAATTGTCCGTACATATTAAATATATGTAATAGCTATCTATCGTGTGATTAATTGAAATTTATCATTCTAATAAAATAGCTAAGATATTTTTTGTACACTTATGACAAATAAAAGAATAGAAAAGTAAAGTATTTTAAGTAAGTAAAAATTCCTAGCTGAGAGCTTTTGGCTTACAAATTGGTGGGAAAATCCATAATTTTTCTTATTTTTTTACAAAAGTCAAAAAGTTATAAAAACTTCTTAAAAAAATACATAAAAGATGGAAAGCTGGACTCCACAAAAAAAAAGAATAAAAAACTTGTCTATGCTACAGGTGTAAGAACCCGACCATTTGGTTTGAGTTGAAGCGGCAGTTTAATATGTTTTTTGTGAAGTCAAAATAAAGCTTTTTAGCTCAAATTGCTTAGACAAAATGTTGTTAGTTTTAGTTCTACAGGCTGATTTATTAATATTTTTTTTATATTATTTTTAGAAATATATTGAACACTGTTTAACCGATTTCAGTGAAATTTGCTATCTTCCTATTGTTTAGTATGCTTAATATGGAAAATGATATTAGTTTTACCATTGACACTAGGTGGCGCCACCTACTATAACATTGGTTCATTAATATAACCTGCCGCCCTGCATAAACATTCTAGGGAAAAACATGAAATAACATTTAATTCTACACAAAAAAGGTATTCGTGTTTCAAATAAAAAAAGTACACCGTTTTCGAAATAAACGTATTTTTTGAGACGTGCATAAAATGAAAAAAAAAATGACAAAACTTTATGTAAATTCAAACATTATTCAAAAGGTCTTTAATACCTTCTTCTTCTTCTTCAATTGCCCTGTCCGTTGCAAATGTTGGCTATTAACATGGCAATTCTGATATTGTTTGCGGCGCTTCTAAATAGTTGGGCCGATGCGAGCCCGAACCACTTCCGCAGATTTTGGAGCCACGAGTGTCTTCTCCTGCCTGGCCCTCGCTTGACTGTCTATTTTCCCTGGACAATGAATTGCAGCAGACGGTACTTATCGTGTCTCAATATGTGGCCTAGATATTCAACACCCACATTTCGAATGCTTCTAGTTTTCTCGTGTGCGTCTCTGTCAGCGTCCAGGCCTCCACACCATACAGTAAGATCGGAAAAATGTAGCATTTAACTAGACGTAGTTTTAGGGGAAGAGACAAATCCTTGCTTATGAGGAGCTTTTTCATATTGTTAAATGCTGCTCTGGCTCGTTCTATTCTCGCCTTAATTTCTGTGGCCTGTTTCCATTTTGCATTTACGTTGGTGCCAAGGTACATATAATATTCTACATGGTCAATTAGTATGTTACTTATCCGTAATTGTCGAGCAGGTTGTTGCTTTTTGTTTATCAGCATCCACTTTGTCTTCTTGAATTTGAGGCTCAGGCCGTATTCCTCACTAACTGAATAAACTCTTTCCATTACCTGTTGTAATTCGTCTATGGTACTGGCAAGGATCACCTTTAATACCAGTAAATATTAAATTTATTAGTAGTAGATAATTTTTGCAAACAAAATGCAGATGATTGAAATCAATTATTTTTATTAAACCTTTTACACATTAACAGATTTAAAAAAAATCAGAAATTAAAATAAATTAAACAATGAAGTGAATATAAAACAATTGACAAAGTGAATAATTCAAAACGAAACAAAAAAAAATATAATTAAGTATTTAAAATGTTCACCATTAGATAAACTACATAATACAAATTTTTTGTGTAAAGTTTTATCTTATTTTAAATAATTAGTTTCTTTGGGTCCTAATTACATTAACTCCCTCTACAATATTTTGCCATAACTCTTGACAGTTATTTATTTTTTTAAAAACAAGTGACTTTAGGTAGCCCTATAAGTGAAAGTCTAGGGGATTTAGTTCGGGACTGCGTGCTGGCCATGGGTATGCACTACCTCTAGTAATCCACCTTTGAGGATAAATTTCACCTAGAGAATTTGTAAGTTCTAGGCTATATTGTTGTGGTGCACCATCATGCATGTACCAAGAGTTACGTCTCAAATTTAGAGGTATGACTTCTAAAACAGTTGGTAAATCTTCTCTCAAAAAGTTAAGACACGTTACTCCATCAAGACTGGTTGGCAATTCGAATAATCCTACAATACGATCCCCAAATATGCCACACTAGATATTTATGGAAAACTCATGTTGAAAATGATGTTCTTGAAATGCATGAGGATTTTCTGTCGCAGAGGTATGGCTATTGCGTCAGTTCAACACACCTCTTCTAGTAAATGAAGCTTCATCGATCAATAAAATTTTATTATAAAACATTGGATCGTCTAAATACCGCCCTATCATAAACTGACTAAATCGGAGCCTTGCTGGAAAATCTTGTGGTAAAAGATTCTGTACTGGAGTAAAATGATAGGGATCCATATGTTTTGTCCATTATTATTCTTGACACCGTAGATTTGTTTATACCAGTGGCCGCAGAAACAAGTCTTGTACTGGTTTCTGGATCTTCTGCAACACGCACAACAATTTCATCCTCCGTATCCGCATCAATTACTCTCGGTCTTCCAGTATTCCTGTTTTTGGGATGAAATGACCCTGTTTCACCTAATCTGTCGAACAATGATCTAATAGTTTTATGGTTTGGTTGCCTTCTATTGGGATAAATTTCGAAATAGCGTTGAGCTGATTTACGAGAATAGACATTTTCCTGGGCATACAAACAGATCATATCGCGCATTTCTACATTAGAAAATTTACTATGACATGGCATTTTACCTTTATCTTCAGTGATTTATAAAAAACTTAATAGCACTTTGACAAATAATGACTCACACTGCACTTTGACAACTAATAATAAATAAATTCGGAGTTAGTTCGACGTTGCCATTAAGTTCAAAGCATATTTGTTTTTCAAAAAATTAAATAGAGACATGCATCATTAATAAAATACGTTTATTTCGAAAACGATTTACTTTTTTATTTGAAACAGGAATTGGACACCTTTTTGTGTAGAATTAAATGCTATTTTATGTTTTTTTCCTAGAATGTTTATACAGGGCGGACAAAAAATTAGGGCCACATAAATCAACCAATGTTATAGTAGGTAGGGCTACCTAGTGTCAATGGTAAGACTAATATCATTTTTATCTTAAGCATACTAAATAATAGCAAGATACCAAATTTCACTTCAATCAGTTAAATAGTTTTTAATATATCCCTAAAAATAATATAAAAAATATTATTGAATTCCCTGCGTGTTCGCATGCCATATCAGAATTATCCGACGTTAGAGATTACAGTGAATGAATCCCCAGTAGAACGAAAACTAGCACATTTTGCCTAAACAATTTAGCTCAAACGCTCTATTTTGATGTTAGCTCTCACCATTAGTTAATGTCCATAATTATGGGACACCCTATATATATATATATATATATTATATATATATATATATATATATATATTTGATCGGATAAATTTCCGCGGTCAACTAAATGAAATTCGAAATTCCGAGGCTTTATATCGGTTCTTTGAGCCTTGTTTCCTTTTACAATGGGTAGGATGCTAACCTGGCACATCAACCCTCCTCTTTCATCCGGATTTGGGACCGGCTGTGGGCATGAACGCGACTTCTGAGCTACTCAATCCACCCAGGCATCGCGCTCATAAACCCCAGGCAGAGTTACAATTTAAACAATTTAGGAGGCTAATATTGAAGAAGAAACAGGCTTTAAAGCCTGCATACTAGAAGGAAGAAGAAGAAAAAGAAGTAAATAAAAATTACTAAGTTCTCGGGAAGAACCGCGTTGAGAATTTAATACCTGATATTTCGGCACATATTTTGGAGCCATTATCAAGAGGGATGTGATTCCTTTTGAGTACGGGGTCTCAATCTGCCTACTTCCCACACTTGTGACGTGCCAGTGTCTTGTTCTGTGGAAATACAAGAACCGTCAAACGGCACTAAGGTCTCAATCTGCCTAATTTTCAAAATCAATTTTGGGACCTGTATGACGATGGTGATGATCTAGAGCTGAAATTGAATCGGAATTGCGAACAGAAATGGAATGTTCATAAATCCTATTTTGGATTCTACGATTTGTTTGGCCTATATAAGATCATGGGGAAGTCTGCACAAGTAATTTCATAAACTCCGTTTCATTCATGTAAAATATTGTATCAATCAAAGACAAGCCCTAGGTCAACACCATATACAGGTCACAAATTTGATTTCGAAAACTCCAGAACCATAATTCCCATCCGCTTCTATAAACCACAATTATCCGAGAAGCCATAGAAATTTAAAAAAGGCCAAATTATCTCAATAAAATATGTGACGGAATACGGTTACCTTCGACATGGAGACCTCTCATAAAGAAAATATCGTCCGCTCCAACCGCCAATCAAAATACAACTATCAGAAATGTTTTCAATAACCCTCGTACCAATCCCTGCGCCATCTCCCACGCTAATCCAAACCTTCGACCAAACAACGTCATTATCGACAGTATAAATAAACCGTTATCGGTTCACAGTAGCAGTATTGGATTGGTTAGTGATTAGTGTAGTAGTAACCGGGGGTTCGAGACATTGAGATCTCGAAAGCCCTGAAGAAGACATCAAAGGAGTTGTCGAAAGCTCGGCACACTGATAATCGACGCGGTTCAACCCGGAAAACTGTTGAGTTTAATATTAATTCTTGTAATAGTATCAATCTTAGCTTTCAGTTTAATTATTGTACTAACCGCAGAAATCTTTAAACTGTATTTATATTTGCAACTAACAATACTTACGTAAATGACTTACATATTATAATACATACGGATCTAACTAGGAAAGCGGACAATCCTGTCTATGGTGGAAAATTTGTTTACCACCATACAATTCTGTTTAACACATGTTTCACCATAAAAGAAAAATAATGATAATTATACATTTGTCAACTTACAGTGTCCTAAGTAATATAGTAAATTATTCATGAAGAAATAACAATTGCAGTTCATGTTGTAATAACGCTTTAAAATATTTATAAGTAACATATATAATTATTAACGTGTAAAGGTTATTTGATGACAATTTGCCGTGACAGTAATTTTATTGAATATCAGGAGTTAGTATACTGAAATGGCCCAGATATTCGACAATATCAATTTAGAATATGCACATTTAAAATTAACTTTTAATTAATTTTATTAACTAACATTCTAGAAATAAATCCAAGGATTTTATAAGCTTTACCAAAATTTATTTTATTAAGTTACCATTCAGATTCAGATGCGACGTATATTTCGCATGAAACTTTTTCAATACTGTGTTCAACTATTTATGGGAGAAGGGTGAGAAGGCTTGGTGCTTTGGAGAATATCTGTCTTAAATTGCATCAAAAATTGAAGAATTTAGAACAAGTCTACTTTTTTCAAATAGCGAGAAAGTTACAATACACTGTGGTATTTTAAAATGTCTTTGTAAATATTAGAAAGACTAAGCTTGTTACATAAATTATTCCGATTTTTTATTTAATAACGCATCAACTATATATGGTGAAAAGCGTATTTAGATTAATGTGACAGTTTTTTTTATTTGAAGCTGCTTCAACCACAAGGGTTATAAGCAATGGTCGATTTTACAGTTACCATAAATTTAAAAAAATAAAGAACACAATTATTAGATTTTGTTAATTAGTTCTGAGGAAACAAAAAAAGTGTAGTACGATTGCGGTCACTATATTCACTTAGAATGTCTTTATTGTTGTAGGTAACTGTTCATATTGTCTTTTAAGTTCGTATAAAGGACGCTCCACTAATAAGTGATGTATGTTAGATCACTAACACACGCGTATCACAAAGGTTTGGGTTACTTCTGTAGTAGGAAATCATGTGTGATCTTGATGTATCCTAATCATAGTCTGAACATGAAGTTTTTAATATTGTGACAAGAATTTCCTTTGAAATGTGTTTCTTGCAAACATAGGATGGAAGGATGAAATTTATTGATAAGAACTTCAAGATCTTCTAAATGGGTGTGGTACTCATCTAGGTTCCATTAAATAATAGAATTAAAAATAGTTTAATTAATAAGTCTCCTCAGAGAAATCGCTAGGACCATCGGTAGAAGTATTACTTAATATTTGATCTGTAATTTTGTTTTTAATTCTAGAACAACGGAATTTAAGATATCTTAGACTTAACATAGGATGTATTTTCTTTCGAAAGTCTATTAATCCTTCGATATCCTCCAAGTAAGTTCTGGCGACACTGAAGATCTGAAGAACCATGCGCATTTTCAAAGAAGTTAATAAGGTCTTCCTGTGTTAAGTATCCATTGTTAGAGTTTTCTTTGAAAAATTGACTGATGCATTTGGTAAGATCTTCTAGTAGGTTTCTGTTGTTTTCTTGCTGAGTTTTTGGTTTTTTGTTTCGTGGCTTCGGTTCAGCCAAGGCATTTTCATTATTTCTTATTGGGGGGATATTATTTCAGATAGGTTTCGGTTAGGGTGCTGGGATGAGGATGTATCTTGATCAAATGTATCAATTTGAGTTTCATTGGGTAGATCGCAGCTTATCGAAGTACGCTTATTTGAATGAGAAGTAATAATTTTTCTAGACGATTCAGTCTCAGTAATAGAGGATTGTGTAGAGGAATTTATCGACAAAGGAGCTGATTGTTGTACTGTAGTTTCAGTCTCAGTAGAAGAGGATTGTGTAGAAGAAATTCTCGAAACGGGAGCTGATTGGTGTACTTTCTGTAAAGAGTTTAGATGAACTTTTTTTGGGTGTTATTTGAAGGAGTCTGATTATTTTTATTAGGACACTGAGGTGCAAAATATCCTTCCTGCTTGCAAAAGTAGCAATATTGCTTTTTAATGCAAAATAAAATTCCCTGATGGAAAATCGCATCAGCTAAATTGGCTATTAGCAAAACAATAGTAGCGAACAATAATTTGTATTGCCTTTATATGTTTAGATAGCGTTTAGAATGTTAATTGAACACTTTTTGGGTTTGATATAGTGCTCTGTATGCCTAAAATATTACCTGGTTTGTTGGGCATATTGTACAACATGGAGTTTGGCGCTAATGCTAAACATTTCTCTAATATATGTTTGATTGTTAACTTTGTTTCACAGTTGTCCCATCTTCCTTCTTGTTTGTTGGAAAACACGTGGCTATTAGTTAATCGCGTATAACCCAGTCGGGTAGCGTTAATATTACCTGGTTTCTCTGACTTGTTGGTAATGTAAGCCAGGGTTTTATCGATTTTTCACTATCACGTAGCTTAGTCGATGACACTTTCTACGTTTTTTCCCATATATATCCCACTTTACATTTGGCCGCCGCTTTCACGTATGCACTCGTAATTGTTTCAGTATACTTCGCATAATCACTAGTTGCATCTTCTTTTACAGCGTTGTCTGCCCTTCATTTCCGTGAATTCCAATATGGGATGGCATCCAGAAGAATATACTATTTTCTCCATTAAATTAATCGCATTAAACTTATTGTTTTATTTTGATGACCAAAGGATTAGTTGTGTAGACATATTGGATTTACTGTACCGAACTGCGAGAGAGTCTGTGAGTATAATATATTTTGTATTATTGGATGCGTTGACAGCAAGGGTAACTGTATAAAGCGTATAGTTTAGCAGAGGAAATGGAGTATTCTGAAGAAAGTTTGTATTTAGTTGTCGATGTTGGGATTATGACTGCAGAACCAGTAAATTCATTCGATTAAGATGCATTTGTGCATATATGTGTATAACCCGTGTAGTTGTGAAGCATACAATTAAAGGCGGATTTGATTAACTAAGGATTTTGTTGAATGTTTGTCGAAAGAAATGAGGCGAGTTAGGCGTTAAGGGCTCTTTATTTGCCATGCAGAAATTGAGGACGATTGGGAGGGAAAGAAGTCTGGAAACATTTTTTTAAATAATAAGTAAAACTACTACTTCTTCTAGATTTGTTTTCGTCTTTTCGGTCTCGTTTTCTTTTGGGTTATTCAGATTTTACGTTTAGATCTACAAAACATTTTTTGTAGCTCATTTTCCAAAAATTCGTAAAAGCCAACATTCTGTCTTTATCCGATAGTACATGGCATTTTATAGAAAATTTTTTAGGTTGTTTTGATTTATAGCTGATATCTTACAAGAACACCTTTGTTTTATTGTTTTTTGTCTTTTTGGAATATCATATTTGCATTTTCCAGTACACTTTTTACCTTTGTAAGCAATACCTAGTTCTCTGTTTTTCCTATTTTGCTCTATTTTCCAAGATTTCTTTTTTTCTGCTCTTTCTTAAAGTTTCTTCTTTTTCAAAAATTTCGTTCGTGTGGTTTTTAAGCTAGCTGCACTCTGAAACTCTATTTTTGTTAATTCTAACACCATTCTTTTCAAAATTTGTTTCTGGTTCTTCCTCAGATATGTCTTCTACATGAGGTTTTTCGATCACATCTTCAATAATTAAAACATCTGTGTTAGGGTGCATCTATATTGGAACCGTATTTCTCCCGATCCGCTCGGGTCCGATGTAAGCCGATTTTTCGATCCGACGTGAGTGCCTATACTCGTTCAGATAATGCCCGACAACCGACAATTAGTTCCGATGAACATTTAATGTGTTGGCTGTTGTTAGAAAACAACGTTCTTAAAAGAAGTAGAAAAAAAACGTACATGGATACATAAATTTAATGAAGACAGATCTTCAGAAGAATTTAATAAAACTTTCCAAACTTTACGTAACTATCCTAATAAATTCAAAGAGTACCACCGCATGAGTACAGAAATCTAACTATACAACCAATCTAACTTTAGAGAATGCATCAGCTCCGAAGAAAAACTTGCGGTATACCTATATTGGAACCGTATTTCTCAACCCGATCAATCAAAATTTCTCTGTCCATTTCAGCCAGGCTCTCGTCGGAACGAAAAATCGGAATGAAATAAATGAGTTTGATAGGAGACGCTACTCAGTCCGACGTCGGCCGATATCGGTCGTTATCTGATCGGGGTTCCCACTGAAGTATAGGCACTATGCATTAATACCTTGAATTTGTGTTCAATCCGACGTCGGCTGACGTCGCCTGATGCCGGATCGGGAGAAATACGGTTCCAATGTAGGTGTACACTTACAAATATCTCCAGTTTCACTTTCATGTGGTACAAACGAATCGACTAAGATAGGAGGCTTTTTTCATTTTCTCTGCTTGAGACATCTCATCATCATCTTTGGCTCTACAACCCTGAATGGGTCTTGGCCTGTTTAAGAATTAGATTCCCCTCTATTTTTCGCCCTGGCTTTCCAATTTCAGACTCCTAGATTCCTCAAGTCATCTTCGACTTGAGTTTTGAATCTAGATCTTGGCCTGCCTCTCTTCCTGGCTCTTGGTAGAATATCTGTCTTTGGGGGTCTCCAGTGTTCATTCTTTCAAAGTTTCCTAGCCACCTTAGTCTATTAATTTTAATAGACCAGACCATGTTGCATTTTTCATAGCATTGATACAACTCAAAATTGTAGCGCCTGCGCCATATCCCGCTTTCTTGTACTCCTCTTGTCTTTGTATACATGTCTCTGACGCGTATGTCAGGACAGGATTAATAAGAGTTTCATATATTAGTATTTTGGTTTTTCTGCTAATTATGTGTGATGTAAAGAACTGCTTTAGTCCAAAGTAAGCCCTGTTCACCAGGTATATTCTTCTCTTAATTTCTACGCTTACTAGGTTGCTGTTATTTAGTTGTGTTCCAAGATATATAAACTCTAAGACCCCTTCGAATATGTGTGCTTCTGTCACCAGATCTTGTGGTGCCACTATTTGTATGCTGTTCGTGACCTTCATGTATTTTATTTTGGATACGTTAACCTGTAGTTCCATTGTCTTCGCGGCTTTTTCTAATGTTTCAAAAGCCTGTATCAGGTCTCGTTTTGTCCGTGTTACTATGTCAATGTCATATGCGTAGGCCAATATCTGTACACTTCTATTGATGATCGTACCTTTGGTTTTTATGCCCGATTTCTCTATGGCTCTTTCTAAAACGATGTTAAACAATAGACACGATATACTGTCTCCCTGGAGTAGTCCAGTATGTATTTGAAAAGATCTTGTTACTTTATTTTGTACCTTGACTTTGCACTTAACTTTCGAAAGAGTTGCCTTTACCAATGTTATTAGGTGCGACGGAATATCTAGTTGTGCCATGGCATTATAAAGGGCGCTTCTGTTTACACTGACATAATCACTTTCAAAATCTATGAAGAGATGATGACTATCAATTCCGTATTTATATGTTTTTTCTAAGGTTGTCTGAGAAGGAAAATCTGAGCAATTGTTGACCTTTTTTTTTCGGAATCCATATTGGTATTTGCCTATTTTTTCCTCAGTGTATACTAGTAAATGATTATAAAGTATATAAGCCAGTACTTTGTAAGCCATATTTGGGAGGGTAATGCCTCGATAGTTGTCACATATTAGTGGATCCCCTTTCCTGTGAATAGGTATTATAATACCTACATTCCAACTATTGGGAGTTTTCCTTCTCTCCAAATGGATGCAACAAGTTTTATTATGTATTTTTTTAGGGCGTTTGCTCCATACTTGAACAGCTCAGGGGGTATACCATCTTCTCCAGGGGATTTGTTGTTTTTTAACCTTTCTATTGTCTTGGCAACTTCTTCGTCTGACATTTATGTCAGTCACTTCTTGGTTGCCTATATTTAATTTCTCAGCAAAATTATCCGCACATCTCTCCACTATTTGATCCGGCTCATTAATAATTTCGGCCTCCTTACTTTTTATTATGGTTATTGTAGGTTTAAATTCTTTTCTGTTATGGTTTACATTTTTATAAAATTTTCGCGCTTCGCTTTGTGAATTGAGCCTTTCTAGTTCCTGTAGCTGGTTTTCTAAATGTTGTTTTTTCGTTTGTTTTAGTATCTTTTTCTCTGCTTGTCTCATCTGTTTGTACTCATCTTGATTTTGTCTTGTCCTTCTGTTTTGGACTTTCCCATATGCCTGATTCTTTTTTTGACTTGCCTGTGCGCATTCGGCATCATACCATTCTGTCCCCTTCCTTTCTTGTCTCTTCTTTTCTAAAACTGTTGTGGTAACTTCTTTCAGGATGTTTTTGCAATCATTCCAGTAATTATCTATGTTTTCAACAGTACTACTCATTTGGTCTTCTGGTTTTTCTTTAAGTTTGTGGTCAAATTTTCTAACTTTCTCAGGGTTTCGTAGTCTGTCCACCTTGAATTTATCTTCTTTGCTTCCTTTACCTTTTTTTGCGTTAGAGATTCGTGCCCTTAGTTTAGCCTGGACCAAATAGTGATCGGAGTCAATGTTTGTTCCACGTCTGGTACGTACATTCATACCATCGCTATAATGTCTTGCATCTACAACTACATGGTCAATTTGATTGATTCTGTTACCGTTTGGACTAACCCAAGTGACTTTGTGTATATTTTTACGCTCGAAACATGTACTGGCTATCGCCATATTCATTGAAGCCGCAAGGTGTATGAAGCGTGTTTCATTGTTGGTTAACTCGTTATGGAGGCTATATTTTCCAATGATGGGTAGGTAATCGTTTTCTTTTCCTATTTTGACGTTGAAATCTCCAAGTACGATTTTTATATAATTTCTAGGACAGTTCCCTATTATTTTTTCCAGGTTTCCGTAAATTGCATCCTTTTCTTCGTCTAGCTTATCTTCTGTGTGTGCATGGGCATTGACTACTGAATATTTAAAAAATTTTCCCCTAATTCTTATTTTGCATATATTGTCGCTTGACTGCTGACTGTCAATCCTGTTTCAAGTTTATGCTCTGTTGGGTGGCAGCTATAGTACATTTTATATTTCTTTTTCTCAAATATTTTTTTTCCCAACCACCTAACCTCTTGAAGCGCTATGATGTCTATGTTATATTTATCAAGGATATCGATGAGTTCCCGCAATGCTCCAGTTCTATATAAGGATATCACATTCCACGTACTTAATTGTAACTCTTTTTCCTTTTTCTCGCCAAGTCGTCGTCTAGATTTCAGTCCGGAAACTTTTTCTTGAATTTTCGTAACATGATGGTTTTTACGGTGTCGGGGTGTTAACCCTACGCCCAACCCCCAACCTGGAGGACCAGTTCACCCGCTCTTGTCAGTTTCCGACCCAACTTTCCACCCGGGTTGGATACCTACTCCGGACATCTAAAAAGACAAAAAATCTCACGTAAAATTTGGTGGCGGTTTCTTGCAAAAATTAATATTACCAAAGTAAAAAATAAATACACGAGAAGTGTAAACTGGTTGAGTGTGTTCCTACTTACCCTATGCAAAATATAAATGGTTTTTAGAATAAAATGCCCGTTATAATTATAATTAATTATAATATTTTATAATGCACATTCATACGTAAAAAGACAAACATAAAACGGATATATGTAATTATTTTGTTAACTTAACTAAAAAAATTTATCACCCATTTCACTTTCCACTTTTCTCTTTGTCTACAATTCCCCCCAAAATCGAAGTTGCTATTATAAACCAGGTCGATGCATTGCCAAAGATCGTCTAAAATTGTGTAAATGATCACACAATGTTTAACACAGCTTCTTCTCAATAAGAGCTAAGGCCTCTTTACGAAAATCGAAAGGAAAATATATTTTGTAATAATGAGAAGGATTATTTGAAAGGAAATCAAATTATCTGTAATGAGAATCTAAAGGAATTGAGATCGTAGAGTTAATTTTAAATTTGAACTTTAAAATTAAAATTGACTAACTTAATATCGAGTTCTGAACATTCTCCTACAACTTCCCTCTAACTGTTTTTTGTTGGAAAATTTTAGGACATGTTTCTGACAGCATAGCCTCATTATTATTTTAAACATGAATTATATATTTTTTAACTTAATATCATTCGTTGTAGCAAGTTTCATCTCGATAATACATTTATCTTTCCGTTCTTAGGGAAAAGGTGGGATGGTTGATCCCTGTTTTAGCCTTTAAAGATTATTTCAGATCATAATAGTTATTTTCTTAATTTCACTAAACAGGTTCATAATGTGGTTATCTCCTTCCACTGGGTGTTCACCTAGAATCTCTTTCTTGTAGAACAAATAAGATAGATCAGTTCTTGTAAAACACTAGTGCGGTTCAAGAACTCCGGTCCATGAGGGATACTTGATCCCTGGCATAAAGTATCCCACCTATGATGTATAGCAAACTAATTATTGCCAGTAATGAAAGCTAATTAAATTAAATTATGAAACAAATTTATCTACCTACTTTATTAAATAAAAATATAAAATACAAAAATCAATTGGCCCAAAAAAGAACAATTATTTAGAAAACATTAGCATCAAACCTATGGTTAAATTTTATAATGTTAGCACTTCTGGCCGTTCTGCTCACGGACGGCTGCGGCAGGTATTGTACGTCTGTCCGGTCTACTTGGCTGTCATCTTCTACTGTTGGAAAAGTGAAACAGCTTCCTTATAGTCCCTTCCGCTTTAAGAGTTTCACTTACAATGTATTTTCTTTCAGGCCCAAAGCTTTTCCAACATAAAACTTCATTGTTTTTTTTTGTACAAAACTTGACTAAAACGTAGTCGTCTAGCTCAGGATCCATGTCATCAATAATCTCATCATCTAAAAGAAAATCAGAGCCACCGCTGCTATCTGGAAGGCTGGGAAGATCATTCTCCTCTTCATCAGTCGAATCGAAAAGTTTAGTGTTTCTAAGTGTTGGAAACTTTTCTGCTCTTTTCTTATTGTTTGCGGCTTTCTTAAGAGCAAGTTCTTCAATTTCTGCTTTTTCAGGGATATCAGTTAGGATGCGAGAGCGAGCCCGTTTTCTACCTCGAGAACATTGGGCACGAAGTGCTGCTTTGTTATAGGGCATGATATCTTGTGGAGAAAAATGTTTCACAGACATTATATCCGATGTTGGTGTGCAAGGTTTTAGGACCCCAGAAAACGTTGGTTCTATAAAAAATGGTGTACTAGCACTAGGCGTTGGTTGAATGGGATCCAGAACTAATTCCTGAATCAAAGTTGGGTCTGGACGGTCCGTGACAGCGCTGGTCATAAATTCATCGTCCGTAAATATGCTTGGATTTATCGGCCATAATTATTCCAGATACTTTGAACCTACTTATGCTATTTGAAGGAGCCATAGCTCGGGGGTACGCATCGCCAAGCAGTTTTGCAATATCGTAAATGGTAATATTTCTCCCGGAAAATATAAGCATACAATTGGAAGCTGCTTGAGAGTAGTAAGTCTTTAGTGGACCAAAAACAACGCGGTTCAATGGCTGCAACTTATGAGACGTGTGCGACGGAATTGTAAGGAGTACGATGCCGTTGTCTCTCGCATAATTTACAGCCTCCAATGAGCAGTGGCTCTCATGGTTGTCCATAACAATTAAATGTTTCCGATCTAGGCTTGGCTGAGCGAAACGAACAAAGTGTTCCAAAAACTTCAGAAAACCAGAGCAAGTCATCCATCCACTGGGATATGTTATTGCATTGCTGCCAGGAGGTGCATGGCTTAGAAACCTGTCCTGCCAGTTTTTTCTGGGAAATATCATGTAAGGAGGCATGTGACCCCCTTCAGAATTGATGTCATAACAAACCGTAACCAGTTCGCCTCGTTCTATAGATGTAATTTTTCCCACATGCTTTGACTCTTTCACAGCAATTATTTTAGCAGGTTTGTATATTGTAGTGAGGCCAGTTACGTCAATATTCCATATACATTCAGGAGAAAATTGGTACCGTGTATAAATATTTATGACTTGATTAAAGAATGTACCAACTGTGTGATGATTAAAAGCTAAGCTTCGTGCCAAGCTTGTGGCTTCTGGTGTCTTTAATGACAGAAGGGGAGATTTCGGAGTAATGGCTTCGATCGACCTTTGTAGCCATACCTAAAACACCAAGTGCAAAACACTGTGATCAACACCGCTTAATAAGCTTGATAAATCACATTACCAAAGTTGCACAAGGACGTCCACTTGTGCTTCATCGACTTCTCCAAGGCGTTTGACAAGGTCAAACATGATAAACTCATGGAAATGCTCAGGAAGATGCATATTGATGGCAAGGATCTGCGCATAATAACCAGTCTCTATTGGAACCAAAGTGCTGAGATAACGATGGGCAACATACACAGTGGGAAGATAGATATTAAAAAGGGTATACGACAGGGATGCGTCATCTCGCCGCTCCTGTTTAATATATACTCTGAACAAATCTTCAGAGAAGCACTGGGAAAAGTTTCGGAGGGTATCAAAGTAAACGGAGAGGTAATCAATAATATTGATTATGCTGACGAATATTAATTGATATGCTGACGACACAGTTATTATCGCAAATGACTGCAATGAGCTTCAAAGACTCATGCAAAGCATACACACAGCAAGTCAAAAATATGGTTTAGAACTCAATACAAACAAAACTAAATGCATGCTCATCAGCAGAACACAAAAACCTCGAATGCAATTGACATTAAACAACCGAAAACTAGAACAAGTGGAGACATACACATACCTTGGAACCATGTCAACACAAAATGGGACCAGTCAACAGAAATAAGATAACGAATTGAAAAAGCGCGAAACGCGTTCAACAATATGAAAAAGTGGTTCACAAGCAAAATCTCAATGGAACTAAAATTAAGACTGGTCGAGTGTTATGTCTTCCCGGCCTTGTTCTATGGAGCAGAGGCATGGACCACAACGGAAGCCACCCTGAAGAAACTAGAATCCTTGGAGCCGTGGATATATCGCCGTATTCTTCGGATATCCTGAACAGACCACATCACTAACGTGGAAGTAATGCAGAGAATAGGCAAAAGCAAAGAAATAATCTTCACCGTAAAGAAACGGAAGCTTGAGTACTTCGGACATGTCATAAGGCATACTAAGTATCGGCTGCTACAGTTAATAGTCCAAGGAAGAATCGACAGTAGGAGGGGATCGGGAAGAAGATGACACTCATGGATGCATAACCTGCGACAATGGTTCGGAATAACATCGACCGAACTATTCAGAGGTGCTGTAAACAAAGTCAAAAGCCTTGTTAATAGCCAACGTCCGAAACGGATAGGGCAAAGGAAGATGAAGAAGAAACTTATTCTCATTCAAATAGTAATTAGATCTTGTCTGTGTCGTTGACCCTGTTGGTGTTTCTCTTCTTCTTCTTTCTTTTTAATGACTGCTCGAATGTATTTGTGAACACTATTCCATCCCTCGGTACTTCCCGTCATCTTTACGATCATCTCTCTTATAGTGCCTGTGACTGTACCTTGATGTGTTCATACTTATTTCTTTAAACATTCTGTTTCTCTCCACTGTACATCTATTACAGTCCAGCATTCTGTGAATAACAATGTCGGAATATTCGCAGTATAGGCATTTAACTGTATCTGTCTTTCTGAACCTATGAAGATACGCCCTAAAACAGACAATCCACCCAGTCCCTTAGGCTCGGGATCAGCATCTTGGTCCGATGGGCAACATCTTCCTTGTTGTTCCACTCTTCTTGCCATCTTTCCATTGATTTTACACTTTCTTCTGTCAAATGCTCCCTTCTGTCATAGATATGTCTCTTTCGATGACACAGTTAGGCGCATGCTACTCGCAACAGACTCGTTCTGTCTACTTTTGTCATAAGTCTAATAGTCGGTACCTATCTAAATCTATATAATAAAAAATGTTATTAATTATTGTGTATTAAATATTGTGTATTTATACAATAATTATTATTGTGTTCTACATGTTTTAAGTGGTAATTTATTTATTAAATTAGCGTTTTGGATTTTTGTATTGTGTGTAAAAGACAAGTTACATTTTCCTTCTATTCTTTATATTTTTATTTTATACCTTTATATGCCCTAGGGAGGTATATAAAGGGTTTTAACCCCAAACCCCCCTTGGGTGCGCCACAGATAACCGTTAATAACCTTCTATGGTTGATGCGGGTTATTCCCAATAAAAAAAGACGCAAATAACTCCGGAAAATATTAATGAAGTTCCAGAAAAGTTCATATCTTTACTATATCATGTTTGTTTCTGGTCCAGTCTATTCTCACTAGAATATTCTGGATGAATGATTATTCCCAGGAGAGCCCCGCATACCCAGAGCTAATGGAACCTTGGTTTCATTAGCTTCAGATTGGAGTAGGTCTCTCAGCTCAGATAGATTAATAATGAGTATATTTTCTTTAGAGTGTCTAATCTTGAATGATTATTATCTTGACAAATATGACAAATAAAACAGTGCGACTGAGAAGGTTCACCGTTCGCAGAAAATCAAATCAATTTCTTTGCTTCAGGAATATTTTGTACAAAATTACAACCGTTGTATCTTTTACAAAATAACACACAAAGACAGTGTAATATTAAATGTAATTTATTATATATACTCATTAATCAGTTTTTCCTATTCTACTAGTTTTAATCTGAAATACAAATACCTAATATTTTGACTTCCTCTTTATTAAGGATATAACGTTGACTGATTATTTAAAAGAAGCGTAAAAGTAAACATTTTATTTAATTCACGAATCTTGAATGTCTATATAAACTAACGACTATAAAATTTTAAGTATAAAACGTTCATCTGGCACATAAGTTTATTTAAACACATGTCGGAAATATTTACTTCACTGATTAAGTGGTGGACAAGAATAAAGAGAGTACTCAAGACTGTGGCATTGTTTGAATAACGATTAAATTTAGTATTAGGTAAGTCAGCGGTTCTCAAAATTTTTCTACTTCGCTCACTTACATAAGAAATGTATGTTGCTTCTCATTCAAATTCAATATTAAAATTATACAGGGTGGTCCTTAATTAATTGTACAAACAGAAACTAGATTCTGCACTTTAAAATATAACGATTTAAGCTAACTTGATTTAATAAAATGTTAATATTAAGAAAGGTATAGGGTATTTAAATATGAAATTTTAAATTTGCACTTTAACCCTTTCATTACCTCTTTTTTTTCAGCGAACGAAAAAATATTTTTTGGTTAAAATGTACTTAAAACAGTTCATATAACACTTTTTGGACATTAATAAAAATATAGCATGTATACATAAAAAAAAATTATTATGGGTTCATTTGTACCCAAAAGTACTTAACAAATCTAAAAAACTAGCGCATATGAAACATAAGAAAGCAATTTCTTTCCTTTTGAAGGCACAAATGGACATTGCACTTCTGTAATAACGCAATAAGAGCATCTGTTTTATCTATGCCACCCATGGACTTATTATACTTTTGTATAACTTCCGGTCGACTTACGTCAATGAAACATTTTGTTTGTTTATTCCAACGTTGTACAACATCTTCTGTACCAACCTCAACGAAGTTGGATACCATTATCACTGACTGGTTATCTAATTATCTGGTTACTACAATTCCATCAGAAGAGATAATTTGTTCCGATGATCCTCTCTGGTTTTTTGAAAAATCTTTTACATCAGTTAAAGGTGGTTTTGAAAATCTATTGATCCTCGCAGTACCAGCAACAAGTATTGATTTTTGGTTGAGAATTTGTAAAAGATTATAGCTCGTAAAATAATTGTCACAGTACAATGCATGCTTATTAGGTTCAAGTCCTTTTGTTAATTGCAATACGATAGCTGCACCTTGTCCATATTTCAAATTGGAAGGTTCTATTTCTATGGTACTACCTTGATAGATTAGAAAATTGTAAATTAGTCCACTTTCACCACCTAATAAATACAGTGTCACTCCCCATGGATTCGGCTTAGTTTTGATGTATTGTTTTATAGACAATCTCCCTTTGAAATGCATGATTTGTTCGTCTACGCAAATATTTGTTTCTATATGCAGTTCTCTACATCTCTTTAGGACTGATTCAAAAACTGGTCGAACTTTCCACAATTTGTCGTCGCTCTGTCTGGTTTCCAGATTGTCAACACAATGTATGTGTGTGCGAAGTTTGAAATAACGATTCAATGTCATTGTGTCCGAAAAAATATCAATTTTTAAAGATCTGTCCCAATACAATCGCAGTCTTGGAAATTTTAGACAGCCTGTTAGAATACTAAGGCCAAAAAATGATTTTATTTCTTGTAGATTACACGGTACAAATTTCTCATTTTCAGTTTGCAAAGCATACATATTCGTATATTGAACAAAATTTTTGAATATACTTTTGGGAAAATATCTCATAAAATATGTAACTGGATATTCCTCAGAACAGTTTTCATTAGAAATCTGTGTTATTTTATTAGGTAATTGTCGTGTTAGATATTGAACATTCTGTAACCATTTTACATTTTTTTTTCAGAGTAATGAAGTTATCATAGTTACCATCGTTTTCGCCCTGTTCATCATCATCCTCCTTTTATACCTCATTATTCTCTTCCTCGTCCTCCAATTTGTTTTAATTTTCTGAGACATCATCTATCATATGTCCAACTCTCTGTCTTACTTGTATTTTTTCTTCGCAGTCACTGTCGTCATCACTAACAAATCCTTCTATGTCGGACAGTTTTTCCAGCTCTTCCAGGAGTTCCTTCTCAGTTAAATACTTTTTTGGAGGCATTTTACTCTGAAACAAAAAATAACACTGAGTCATTTTGGCTACAATTGTGCCCATCGAATTTGAAGCACACTTCTATATTTGAAAAAAATCTAATTTCAATAAAATATATTCACAATTAGTAAGAAGTAACACTACTTTCAACATTGCACTAAAATATAAACGGCGATTGACTTTATTCAAACTAATATTTGAAGAAACAAGTACAATTACCTCTTATGAACAATGCAATTGCCGACATATTGCTTTTGACATTAATTTTCTTATAGCACAAAACCATCCATGCGCCATCTAGTTACAAAATGCAGAAGTATAGTACTTATAGAATATAGATTTCGATAAACTTGCCTAAGTTGCAGATTCCTGTAGAATTATATATGCATTCAAATTAATGGGAACAATTATACCCAGCATGACTAAAAGGGTTAACACTCTTATCTTTCTTACTACCAACATTTTATTAAAGCAATTTGGCATAAATCGTAATATTTTAAAGTGTAGAATCTACTGTTTCTTTTCTCCGACTTCGATTTGTCTCTCTTTTGAAAAGAGGTATTAGGATGCTTATTTCCATTCTTGTAGTATTCTGTTTTGTTCTAATATTTTTGGATTAGTTTTAAGAGTTGTTTAGTCAGATCTAGTCCTCTGTACTTTATGAGTTCATTTGGTAATCTGCCCTCTCCTGGTGAATTTATATTTTTTAATTTTCTTAATGATTTCTTTACCTTCCGTCGCAACGTCTATTTCTTCGTTTGTCGTCACTTTTTGTGTTACTGGTTCATTATCGTCACCTATAGTAGATAGGGGTCGAAAGTAGGCTGCCCATATTTCTTTACGTGTTCCGTAGAAGACGTGTTCCATCTATTTTGAGAAGCTCTGCTACTATTCCCTTTTTATTTGTCTGACTAAGGTATTTGTTCCATCTCTGATTAGCTCATAGTGGTTGTATGCCTGTTGTGTTTGTTGTGTTGTGTATTATAAAAAGACTTTCTTCTTGTCTTCACATTTTGTCTTCACATCCTCTCTAAACAATGGAGTTTTCTTTTTTAATTTGTTAGTGTTCGTTACTTTCCTCTCTCCAAGTGTTTCTGTTGCTGCGTTAATTACGTTCTTTTTAAGGTTTTCATCGATGTTATAGTTTTATAATATTTCATTCTCAGCAATCTTCTATGATATTCATTTTCTGTAAAAGACTTTCGTGGATTTCGTATTTAGTCCTTCTGCTCTAGTTTATGTATGTGTTTGTACCGCCCTCTTGGGTAACAACAAACAAATTAAACACTATGGATAATTAATTATCCTTCATCTGTAGGGTTCTTCTTCTTCTTCTTCTTCTTCGTCTAGCCATTCACGTCCACATCTGAACATAAGCCTCTTCAAGTCTTCCTTTCCATTGGTTTTTATTGTACGCTACTTGTAGCCAATTTTTCCCGGCAGTCCTTTTCAGATCATCTGTCCATCTCATAGGAGGTCTGCCTCTGGGTCTTTTGTGTTGGTATGGTCTCCAGGTTAAAATTGATCTGTGCCATTTGTTTAGATCGCTCCTAGCTACATGTCCAGCGTATTCCCATTTCAGCTTTAATGCTTTTTGAACCACATCGGTGACTTTGGTTTTCTGTCTTGTGATATACCTAGCAGTGCTCTTTCCATCGCGTGTTGAGTGACTCTAAGTATATTCATATTCTTTTTTGTGATTGTCCATGTTTGTGCCGCATAAGTTAATATCGGAATAATGCATGCATCAAAAACTTTAGATCTAAGATGTAATTGAATTTGTTGATTTCTGAGTATATAGTTCAGTTTACCGAATGCTGCCGAATGCTACCGAATCTGTAGGGTTACAGCCAACAATTTCTGTTGGTTGCACATGGACACAAACCTAAGCTGATATAGACTTTCGTTTGCTTATTCAGACGTACTTCTATATTTATATTCTCAACATTTTTTTTATTTAAACACAAAACCACATCAACCGCGTAGGATTATTAGTGGCTATAACAAATACATGAAATATTACATTAAATACAATTGAATAAATTGATGTCTTTTAAATAGTTTAACACTGTTGAATTTTTTTTGGTGAGAACTGTCTTGAGCTCATCATCTGTGAATCCGTGGGATCTTCTTTTTTCCATAAATTGAGGATAATCAAGCAGGATATGTTTGATAGTCAGTGGGTTAGAGCAGGTGGAGCAGATAGGTGGTGGATCTTTTGTTATTAGATATTTGTGTCTTAAGGCACTATGGCCAATTCTTAGACGATTAATAATGACTTGGTTTCTTCTGTTTAAAGGAGTCTCCAGGACATCAGTTATTTTTGGGCAAATTACATTTAGTTTAGTACCCAATTTTTCCCAATAATTTTGGCAAGTATTAATACAATGGATTTTAACCAGGTTTTTTAGATCCGTGTACGGATATGTCTTTAATTGTGCAGTATGGATTGAGTTCATTCGACTTTTGTCAGCCAGTTGATCTGCTTTTTTATTTCCGTAAGTACCTGATTCTCAACAGTGTATTAACCGATTGTTTGATGTTCACTGAAATTGTGAAACAGGATTGGTAAAGTTGTGGAATAGAATACTAGCTGACGCGTTCGATGTTGGAAAACTCTGATGTAAGTTCGAGTGGTTTAGTTGCCTACATCTAGGCGATTTACGAATAAGTAAATATACAAAACATAAACATGATTTATTTATCTAACTTGAATTATGTAGGTTGTAATGAAATTGCACTCCAGAGATTTGAATTGAACTAAAATTTACAATACATTTACCTATATATTTGTTTGTGTAAAACTTAACTTTTTATTACATTGACTGTCAGTTGCGATTCAAAAACATAAAAGGAACATAACTAAAGAAAAGGTGCTCAGTAATAAACTGTTCAAACACGACGAGTATGGCTCAAAGAACCATTAATTATGGTAATTAATGGATTTAAAAGCATAAAGAAATGCAAAAAAGTGCTTAAAAAGTATGACAATTTTATGAAAAAGACCATTTTATTATACAAGAAAGAATGAAAATAAGCATATAAATTTTAATAAACATTTTATTTACGAAAACTAGCCTACAACATGGAAGAACAACAAATGGAAGTTCGCCGGACACACCCTAAGGCAGAAAGATGAAAGATGGACTAAATCAATTATACATTGGAGACCATGGAATCACAAACGTAAAAGGGGAAGGCCACAAATGCGATGGTCAGATGATCTGAAGAAACACGCCGGGTCAAAATGGATGCAAATTGCCCAAGATAGAAATTGCATGGAAGAAGGAGGAGGAGGCCTATATCCAAGGATGGATGTTAAGGGCTGTATAGATAGATAGATAGCCTAAAACATATACAAAAATTCCTAATCTTCACTTCAGCACTAGTAAGTCTTCTTCTTAGGGTGCCTGTCCGTTCCGAACGTTGGCGATCATTCTGGCTATGATGACTTTGTTGGTTGCTATACGAAATAGCTGTGTTGAGATCTTTCTATACCATGCTCTTAGTTTAGCAAGCCAGGATTTTTTTTGTCTTGGGGCTTTTTCCCTTTTTCCTTCAATTTAACCTTGCAAAATGCATTAAAGTAGCTCATATCTGTCTTGATTTCTCATTATATGTCCCAAGTACTTCAGCTTACGGCCCTTCACAATGCTGACCAAATCCGCAGTTCATCCTCCGCGGTTGTCGAGTTAATACTTAAGTAATATGTTTATTTTAAAAATCCCCTTTTGTAATCAGCGTATCGTCTCTCCGGCTAAGGGCTTGTGAAAGCAATTAATTTTAATGACTTTCGTCTGAGAATGTAGGGTATTGAATTTCATATAGTATAAGAATATATTCAATTTGTTTAGAGTTAGTTTTTAGTCGAATTTATACCACCGAACCGAAGGAAACTGAATAAAACTTTTAAAGTCACATTTGTGTATTTTAATACGAAAGTAATTTTTGTAATAGAAATTTAATTTTGTATTCTTTCGAACCAGGAGTCTCTTGCGATAATTAATCGTAGGACATTCCAAACGTAACAGCGGTACTTCTTCATCGGTGACTTTGTCTGTCCATAGTATCTTTAGGATCTTTCTGTATTACCATAGCTTAAAAGCCTAAAGTTTTGATAGAGTTTCCGTCTTCAATGTCCACATTTCTACTCCATACAGAAGCACTGAGTGAACATAACATTTAAGGAGCCTTATTTTTGTCTCTAGGGTGAGGTCATGGCTCTTGAACACAGAACTCATAGTCAAGAATGCACTGTTTACCTTTCCGATGCGACATTTAATCTCTTGGGTATTGTCCCTCGACTCATTGTTTATAGTTTCCAAGTAGTTGAACTTTGAGACACATTCAATTCTCATTTGATTCACATACAGAATTGCTCCAGTTGTGTTTTTCTTGCTGATGATAATAAAATTTACTTGGTTTTGCTGGTGTTTATATTCAGTCCATTTTTCTTTTTGTTTCCGATAGAATGAAGTTCATTAAGTTTTGAAGCCCTTCTATGGTATTAGAAAACACTATTGTATGATCTGTATACCGCAAGTTACTGAGCTTGACTTCATTTGTTGAGATGCCTTGATAAATATGATGCCTTTTAGAGCCTCTTCAAAAATGTGCTCCGAGTACATATTGAATATAAGTGGTCAATCCCTGCCCTCTTCAGCACTTCCATCATTTGTTTATGCCTGACTATATCGAAAGAGTTTTGTGAATCACTTTTAAAAACAGCTTTAGCAGATGGCTCATTGGGCTTATGGACCTATAATTATTTTTTCCTACCTTAAGGTATAAATATATATTATATATATATATATATATATATATATATATATATATATATATATAATATATATATATATATATATACATATATATATATATATATATATATATATATATATTATATATATATATATATATATATAAGGTAAGGGTTAAGTACTTTTCCTACCTTGCTCTGCGATCTGCTCTGTACGAGTATAAGAAACACAATTCGCTAAGGATTTCTGCTTAGTCGTAAAGACATGTCGTGGAATGCAAATTTTAGATTCCCCATGTCCCTTTTAACATCTTTTATCAACGTCTGTTTGCCTTGGAATTTTTAGAAGGCTCAGATTATAAGCAGAAATCTAAATTGTGTTTCGAAACTATTTTACGGATTTTATTATTAGATGTCGCTATTGCGTCCGTATTGAAGCCATTTTACTGTTGCTTCTTAAAAGACAGAAAATATAGATTTTTCACGTTGGGAACACCTATGAATAACTGTTCTGATGAGACCTATTAGGTCGAAATACGTATCAACTGATACATAGGCGCTGTTTGCGTGAAATTAAATATTTGCTGTCTTTTTCATTAAATATAAGTCTCATATCATAATATATTACGATTCATTTTTAAAATGCACTGCGACAGTGTGAACGATACGCTACTGAATGCTCCGCTAGGAAATGAATGAGCAATTTATCTCTCTTTATATTATGACAACGTTGATCTACTATTCCTTTCTACCGGTCCTAGAATACGATGTTGTCATGTATGACTTTTACAAAGATTATTATCGTACTTTAGATGTTTTCTAAACAATAAATATTGTAACATACATATTGATGTTATTAAATACATTTTATTAGATACCTTAACCAAAACAAAACGATTTTTAATATGATTATTTTGCTGGATGTCAATGATTAAATTATAAATTGCTAGAATATCTGGCAATAGAATATCACAAACTGGCAATGATGTTATCGTATTATCGCACTAACAGTTCGGAGAATTTACTGCCTACAAATTTGATTCTCAAGTATAATCATATTTGCTGTTTCTTGTTTTCATCAATCATCAATTAGCCAATCGCGTCCACTGCTGGACATAGGCCTCCCTCAGTTCTTTCCAGTGTTCTCTACACTGGGCCGCTTGTAGCGGCCGCTACACGTTTAATTGTCATCGGTCCATCTAGTCGGTGGTCGTCCTCGGCTTCTTTTATAATTTCTGGGCCTCCATTCCATAATACGTCTTGTATACGGTCCATCTTGTGTTCTGGCTAAGTGCCCTGCCCAGTTCCGCTTAAGCGTCGTGGTTCTTTCGATGATGTCTTGAACTCCTAATCTTCGCCTGATTTGTTGGTTTGTTATGTGGTCTCGAAGGCTCACGTTCAGCATTGCACGTTCCATGGCTCGTTGTGTAACTCTAAGTTTATTCGCAGATTTTTGCGTGAGTGTTAAAGTCTCTGCTCCATAAGTTTGTACAGGTAAAACACATTGGTTATAAACCTTTCGCTTGAGACACATGGGAATTGAACTTTTTAGAATATGGCTTAATTTGCCAAATGCTACCCATGTTAGACCTATTCGCCTCTGTATTTCATGTGTTTGATTGTCTCTGCTTATTTTGATTTCGTGTCCCAGATATTTGTCTGTTTGTTGTATGGTATTATTGTCAATAGTTATATTTCTTCTCATTACGAGATTTGTTATAATTTTAGTTTTCTCTAAGTTTATCTTTAATCCTGCTCTTTCAGACAGACTTTTAAGCGAATGCATCATAGAAACTGTATCATGTAAGTTATCTGCGATTAATACAACATCATCTGCAAACCTTAGGTGATTTAATCTTTCTCCATCTATATTGATGCCCATATCTTGCCATTGAGTACCCTTAAATATTGACTCTAGAGCTGCCGTGAACAATTTTGGTAAAATATTGTCTCCTTGTCTAACTCCTCAACCTAAGCTGAATTTTTCTGTGTCTTCGTGCAGTCGTATACTTGATGTAGCGTTCTGATAGATGTTTTTGTATTGTTTCAAACTCTACAGAATCAAAAGCCTTCTCGTAATCGACAAATGCAAGAACCAGTGGTATGTTGTACTCGATGCACTTTTCTATTAAGATCTTTATGGTATGCAAATGGTCATTTGTGCCATATCCTGCCCTGAAGCCTGCCTGTTCTTTGGGCTGATAGAAATCAAGTTTAGGTGTTTCTTGTTTTACAAAGGTTGTTTTTAATAAAAGCAAGATTTTTTGTAATTATGTTTCACCTAAAACATCCTGAAGATCTTTAATCGGTTTGCTACCAGTAGCGAAGCTTCTAAAATTTTCGATATATTTGATGTAGTACAAAGATGCATCTAACAATGTATCCCACCGAGTAAACACTGGTTTAGGTGGTAATGTAGTGTAAGGCCATCTTTCTCTAAAAAGTTTCACTTTTAAAGCAGCATTAATGAAAAGTTTTTTCTTTGCTGAGACCGTATAGTCCCAGCAACGCGATTCAGGCCGTTTGGACACGTACAGTAAAGTAGGTTTGGATAAAAACACTTTAATTTAATGCCGTTTTGATCATATATGATGCAGCGTCAGGAAGCATTCATACTATTTTATTGGTAAGCACAGCCTCGGGATGATAAAAATTTGTTGAAGCTTGATTTACGAATTTCGAAACTGTATTGTTATTTTTTTGCCAGCTCTTTTGAGCATAATAATTAATAACCCTTCACCAAGATTTCTTATTGAAGTACGCCTATGTTTAAATTAACGATGTACAGTTGCGGTCACGGAATAGTTTACACCTTACTTTTTATATTGTAATACTGTAAAATTGCAGTGTCGTACGGATTTGATAAATGTCAAAGTCAAAAAATTTCAAAACGTGAATGCTTTCGCGAGTGTTCAACAATAAAATAAAAGTATATTAAACTCTTCCAAAATGGTTAGAATACATTTGAATTATGCGCAAAAAGCAAGAGCAATTGCCAAACTCGAAGAAGGTTGGTCACTAAGGCAAGTTGCTGCTGATTTGAACGTGAGTCATATGTGCATATGGAAGATTAAACAAAGATGGGATAATTTTCACTCTATAGCACGGTTGGGCGGTTCAGGAGGGCAGAAGATTTCCACAGATCAACAGGATGAGATGTTAGTAGATTATTTGAGAGAATCTCCTTTTGCCACAGCTCAAAAGGCAAGAGAAGAGGCAGCGTTTCCAGGCAGTATTCGCACTGCACGTCGAAGAATTAAAGCAAGTGGACTGCTAAATTGTGTAGCTGCACGGAAACCTTTTTTGACTGAGGATCACAAGAGGAGACGAGTTGAATTTTGTAATGAATTTATAAACCGCGATGAGAATTTTTGGTCTAGGGTTGTATTTTCCGATGAAAAAGTATTTCAGTCGTATAATAATGGTCGAATACGAGTTTATAGGCCGAGAAATCATAGGTATGATGAACAGTATACGCATCATTTAAGAAATAGTGGAGGATTCTCTGTCAACGTATGGGGATGGATAAGTGCCGAAGGCCCGGGCGTTTGTTATCATGTAGAGGAGAAGTTAACAGGATTATATTACAAACATATTATTGAGCACACAATGTTGCCATCGGTGATCCAGAGATTCCCCAACAACGACTTTATCTTCCAACATGACAATTGCCCGGTGCATACGAGTAGAATTGTTCGAGAATGGCTAGAAGAAAGTGATGTTAATGTTCTTCCGTGGCCTTCCCGTAGTGCAGACTTTAACCCCGTCGAAAATGTGTGGGCAGAGTTAACAAAGAAACTAAATGAAAGAAACCTTAGACCACGGAATAGAATTGAATTATGGGAAGCAATTGAGCAGGCATGGGAAGAGCTTGTTAACTATAACATGAGGGGATTGGTGCTATCTATGAACAGAAGACTGCAAAATTGTATTGACAAGAATGGGGCTTCCACCAAATATTAATTATTATTTATCATTGTTTATCGTTATTTAATATAAAGTAGATTTAAAATAAAATGCATATTAAAAAAAAAGACTTTATTTTCGTTATTAAGATCATAATCCATTTTATTCAAAAAACTGTTTTCTATATTTTTCATTTTGTAAAATATTTTGATATTTTAATTTTAATCTACCTATTCTAGCTAGTACACCACTGGCAACGTCACTTTGACGTAAAAGGTGCGTTTAAACGAAGTAAAAATTTAAAAAATGGGCTCCTAGATATGTGAACCTGTAAACTATTCCGTGACCGCAACTGTATCTTCCACAAATATCTGTAGTCTCGTCCACAGCAACCAGATGTAATAGTTCCCAACTAGTGTTTTTACTGTTTTTGTTAAAACTTTTACACAAACATTTTTTCGTTAAAAAATATTTAAAAAGTTCGTTAGTGAAATAATACAGTCCACCATTGTACTGTATAGATCAAAATTAAATTTCTGTTGTTCGATATTACGAAGTTGATTGTAAGGTTTCTGCCATTCTTTGTTGTTTGCAAACCTTTTTAGGGATTCTTGATGTAAATATGTTTTTAGATATTTTACTGTATTGTATTTCTTGTCGCATTGTATTTGTAATCAATAATAACACCAAAGTAATAAGCTCCTTTAAAGTACTTTGGAGAATCAATAAAAAGTGTTTCCTGCTCTGTTTCGTTGCTTAAAAAATGCCATAAATGTGTATCCAGAAATGATTTATTACAAAGATACAGGATGTTTAATTATATGTTTATTTTTGTTTTTTTCTAAATAATATTTCAGATAATATACCTTTTCTACAATAAAATGATGAAGAAATATATTTTCTAACTAATAAATAAAATCAACAATTTAGGGTTCAAAGTAAAAAAAGGTAGGTGAGGCCCTCTACAAGTAACCCAATGCTGAGGTCATATTCAAATTTTTTATTGCAATAATCGAAAATAAACATAAAACTTTAATACTCTGTATTTCTGTCGAATCACGAACACATATTTATACGAGTTTTTTTAAGCAAGAAACTCAATTAAATTTTTTCGCATTGTCAAGGAAACAACTTCTTCGACAAATTAGACATGCCTTACAGCAAATGAAAAATAAAAAAGCTCCTGCTGAGGATCGTATAACATCTGAAATGTTAAAAATGAGCGGCAACATCGTTGTAGAGAATATGGAAGTTTTGTTGAATAAGTGTCTAACAGAAAAAAGAATAGCCAGTCTGTGTGAAAACGTCGAAATAATACTTTTACACAAAAAAAGAGACACTACTAACATTGAAAACTACAGACCTATAAGTTTGATATCTCACTTATACAAATTGCGAACAAGAATAATAATCAACCGCACAACATAAAAATTTGATTTATATCAACCGGTTGAACAGGCGGGATTTAGAAAAGGGTTTGGTACTAACGATCACTTACAAACCATCAGAACACTGGTAGAAAAAACCACAGGATATAATATGGCATTTATTGACTTTATATATGGCAGTTATTGACTTGCACAAGGCTTTCGATAGTATTGAAACTTGGTCCTTTTTGTCAGCCCTGAAGGAGGCTCGAATGGACTCACGGTACTTCTTCTTCTCATGGCGCCGTCTCTTTCGAAGGTTGGCGATCCAAATGGCAATTGTGGTTTTGGAAACTGTTGCGCGAAAGATTTCAGCCATGAGTTCTGGCATCATCCTACTGATCTTTTGCCCTGTACTTGAAGTATAACTTGAAGTAATTCATATTGTTTGCCTCTCAACACATGACTTAAGTGTTGAATTTTCCTCTCTTTGATTATTCTTTGTAATTCTTTTTGTTTACACATTCGACGAAGTACTTTAACACTAGTAACTCTTTGTACCCATGGAATTCTCAACATCCGTCTGTATATATACATCTCAAAGGCATCTATTCTTTTTTCTATTTCAGAGTCCATTATCCAACTTTTCCAGCCATACAGGAAGACAGAAAAAACGTAACATCTAATCATTCGGATTCTAAGCTGCAGACTGAGGTCTGATCTTGTAAAAAATGTTTTCATGCTCATGAATGTTTTCCTTGCTTGTTCGATTCTTGATAGTATTTCTTTTTTTGGATTACACTGAGATAGATATTTAGATTGATAGAGATTGATATTTGCTCCCAAATATTTTATGGAATTTACCTGTTCTATCATTGACCTTTGGCATACACATGTACGTTTATTGGTGTCTTTGAAAATACTAAAGTTTTAGTTTTGGAAACGTTTAGATGTAAACCGAACATTTTATTGTGGTGAACTACCACATTTATTATATTTTGTAGTTCTGGTACGTTGCTTGCTATTAAGACAGTATCATCAGCATATCTGATGTCGTTTATGCTGATTCCGTTAATCTTAATTCCGCCTTGGACCTGGTCTAATGCTTCTCTTAATATAGACTCCGAATATAAATTAAACAGTAGTGGTGATAAGACGCAACCCTGTTTCACTCCTCGTCGGATTTGTATATCGTCGGATGTTGTGTGCTCTATTTCAATTGTTGCCGTTTGGTGCCAGTACAGGTCTGAGATAATTCGCAAGTCTTGTTCGTCAACTCCAGTTGTTCTGAGAATTTCGATTATCTTTTGATTGTTAACACAGTCAAATGCTTTTCGATAGTAAATAAAACATGCATAAACATCTACATTCATGTCTCTGCATCGTTGCGTTAATACATTTAAAGCAAAAAGAGCCTCTCTTGTTCCCAATCCGTTTCGAAATCCGAATTGAGTGTCATTCATCTGGAACTCGCACTTCATGTAAATTCGTGTATGGATAATTCTGAGAAAAGTTTTAAGGACATGATACATCAAGCTTAATATTCGATAATCGTCGCATTGTGAGGAATTCTCTTTTTTTGGTAATGTTAATTTTAGCCAGTCTGTTGGTATTTTACCTGTTTCATATATTTTATTGAATGGTGCTCTTATTAAATCTATTAGTTTTAGTATCTCGACATTGATATTGTCTGGACCGGTACCTTTTTCATCTTTCTGAGATTTTACTACGTGAATCACTTCTTCTTTGGGTATCTCTGGGATCATTTATTCGATCATCTGTGGATGGTGGAGAACAAGGTCTATCGTTATCTCTTTACATATTTCTAATTTGTCTTTTGTATCCATAATTATTTCATTATTATAATTTTTTAATATTGCCGCTTGTCTCTTTTTGTGTCTGCCTGTCATTTCTTTTCTTACGGTGCACTACACTTATAAAAAACATTCCACATTCCACAATCTTCCACCAAAGCTTTTTACCTTAGCATTGAAAAATTTATTCAAACAGCTCGACTGGGAGCAAAAAGGTCGAAACCTTGATAGTGTACGTCTGAGTCATTTGAAGTTTGCGGACGACATAGTATAATTAAGTACAGATATCAAGGAACTGGAGCAAATGCTCAAGGAATTAAATCAGTCTTAAAATGAAACTTTAGAAAACAAAAATAATGAGTAATTTACAAACAAATATTGTTATTGACAAAGTCAGTCTCAAAAATGTAGACCACTATATATATATATATATATATATATATATATATATATATATATATATCTTGGGCATACCGTTAAAATCGGCAAAGAAAACCAAATAGCCGAAATAAAAAGACGCATACAATTGTCTTGGGTAGCTTTTGGCAAGTTAAACTATATCTTGAAGAATAAAGATATGCCGATGTGTCTAAAACGTAGAGTTTATGACAAATGTATCTTGTCTGTAGCTACATATGGACTGAAGACCATGGCTTTTACAGTAAAAACCTTAGAGCAGCTCAGTACAACCCAAAGAGCGAAGGAGAGGGCCATGCTAGGGATTAGTGTGAGAGACAGGATTCTAAATATCGACATTCGTGAAAGAACAAATATTCCTGATGTCACAGAACGTATAGCAAGGCTCAAGTGGCAATGGGTCAGACATGTTGCCCGAGATAATCCCGAAAAATGGACATAGAGATTAATAAACTGGAGACCAAGAGAGAACAGGCGAGGAGTAGGCAGACCACAGAAGAGGTGGGCAGATGATATCAAACAAGTCGCGGGCAAGCAGCGGATGAGAATTGCCAAGAGTAGAAATCAATGGAAGCAAATGGAAGAGGCCTATGTCCAGCTGTAGACGATTACAGGCTGAAGAAGATTTTCTAATATTTCCTAGAACTTATTCGTTAACAAGCATGGTTGTTAAATTGCTTTAAATTTACAGTATTTCATCATACAATAAAATATATTTGGAGACTAAAATTTCTCTAGTGTTATTACTTAGATTAAGTTAATTTAAGTAAATTCAATTGTAAAATAACAAATTCCCATTCTTACATATTTCTTACAAATATATGAATACAGTTTATCTAAATCTTACTATCTAAATAATTTATGTTTGAGGCTACACGCCTAGAAATCGATAATAATATTTAATAGTGTTCTTAATTATTATTCTAGTAAAATTTAATACATTTCCTACTTACATACTAACATATTATTACTTGTCTTTGCGCTGCTGGGGCTGCGTTGATTGCGTTGGTTCTCCATCGATGTCCCAATGGATTCCATCGGAAGATTCCCTATTCACGACTGGACTGGAGCATCATATAATATAGGTATTTAAAATGTATGATGTATCTTATCGCCTCCATATTAATGTTTAAACGGATTGGCAATACTTCTTTATGGAACTGCATTTTGATTACTTGGTAGAAGAGGATTGGTGGATATATTAACTTGTGATATATCATATTTATTTACTACTATTTACAACGGGATAACTTTATACGGCATGATATTACTTATTGAATTCCATACATTTTCTGTTTACTATATTTATATCATATCGGTTATTAGGCAAAATAATGTTTATATAAAAATTCTGAATGTTTAAGGTTAAATTTAAGTATAAAAAAAGTATTATGAAACAACGCACACATGGTACCAATGTGTGGGCTCTTATGTCCTAATAGTTTCTTTTTCTTTTTACGGTTCCTATCCGTTCCGGATATTTTTCGATCAGCATAGCTTTCCTTACTTTACTTGCAGCTTTTCTGAATAGTCTGGTTATAGACGTATTGAACCACTTCCTTAGGTTTTGAAGCTAAAATATTCTTCTTCTCCCTGGTCCTCTCTTTCCAAATACCTTGCCTTGAAGAATGAGTTGAAAAATTTTAAAAGTTCAAAAATTCTATCATGATTTAGAAAAAGTATTAGCACCTACAAAGAAACACGATCTCAATATTATCATGGGAGATCTTAATGCAAAGATTAGGGAAGGTGAACAGGAAGATATCATTGGAAAATATGGTCTGGGAATACGAAATCAAAGAGAAGATATGTTGGCATCTTTTTGCGTAGAAAAGCAATTAGTAATAACAAACACAATTTTCAAACTTCCAAAACGTCGTCTTTACACCTAAATATCACCAGCAGATACACCTGAACGAGTTGTTCGTAACCAAATAGACTTCATATGTATAAATAAGAGATACATAAATTCAGTATTGGCAGTAAAAACATATCCAGGCGCAGATGTACCAACAGATCACAATATTTTAGTGGGAAAAATAAGACTGAGATTAAAAAGAGTTGCAAGGAAGAACAAGCAAATAGTTACTATTGGTAGAGTAAAGATGTTAAATGATACTGCAAAACAAGAAATAACTAGTATATTAAAACAAAAATAAAGTTAACATCCAGCAAAGGGGAAAGTACTGAGGAAAACTGGACGAGAATTAAAGACTGTTTAAGAAACAAAATTTAGTGAGCTAAACGCAAGAAAAAACAAGGGTGGATGACATAAAAAATACTGAGACTTATGGATCAAAGAAGGGAAGTCAGAAATAAAGATAAAAACAAATCGGGCAGAAGATAAGACACGCAAATAAAACACAATTTCATAGTAAAGAATGTAATGAAATTGAACAATATGAAAAGAAACACGATACACTTGATCTGCACAAGAAATTAAAAGAGGTCGCTGGAAACAAACGGAAACAAGTATACCAAAGTTCAGAAGACAGAAATAGACACAGAATATTAGACATCAATGAACAGTTAAAAGAATGGGAAAACTACATTTCTGAATTATTTGAAGATGAGAGAGTAGAACACTATACACCGATTGCTATATCAGGTCCATCTATAACAGAAAGTGAGGTAAGACGTTTAATACAAACGGCAAAAAATGGAAAAACACTTGGCCCCGATGAAGTAAGTGCTGAAATACTAAAGTTTTTGGGAGAAAATGGAATTAAAGCTCTGTGTAATCTCTTTAACAGAATTTATCACACTGGGATATTACCAACTGATTGGTTAAAGTCGACATTTGTCACAATACCTAAGAAACATCGTCCAAAAACATGCGGTGATTATCGGACACTAAGTCTGATGAGTCACGTTTTGATGATCTTCCTGCGAGTAATACACAGCAGAATTTACACTCTGTTAGAGGACAGAATTAGCAATACTCAATTTGGGTTTAGGAGTCGCTTGGGTACAAGAGAAACCTTGTTTAGTATACAGGTGCTAACAGAGACGCAGAGGTATAAATCAAAATGTGTACATTTGTGCAATCGATTTTAAAAAGGCTTTTGACAAAGTTCGACATAACAAAATGCTAGAAATATTGGAAACAGCTGGATTGGACGATACAGATCTACGAATAATTACAAATCTATACTGGCATCAAGTGGCAAGAATAAAGGTTGAACAAGAACTGTCGGATGAAATAAATATAAAAAGAGGAGTAAGACAAGGCTGTATATTGTCGCCTTTACTTTTTAACTTATATTCGGAGGAAATATTTAAGGAAACCTTAATGGAGACAACCCAAGGCATTATTGTGAATGGAGTAACCGTCAACAATATTAGATATGCCGAGCATACCTTATTGCTTGCTAATTGCGTAGAAGACCTTCAAAATTTAATGAACAAAATAAGACTCTATCATCTAAGCCCACCACAAGGGAGAAGGAAAAGAGGAAGGCCGAGAAGAAGCTGGAGAGAGGGAATTGAAAAATAACTAGAGGAAAGAGAAATCTCTCCAGGCCTATGGTTAAATAGAGAACAATGGCGGTTAGGAGTCGGAAAAACGCTGTAAACCGATAGTAGTAGTAGTACGTAGTTTGTACTTTTTTATACTTGTATTTATAGGTTTTTTCTTTAATAAAAATGCGTTAATTTTTGTTGTTGTATTTGTTTTGTGATTTAATCGGTTTAATCTTTGCCCACGGGGTCCATATGGATACGGGGTAAATTCAATATTTAGCATTGTCAAAAATTTTTTCTTAATATTTTTCTAGTGATTTTTAAACCATTTTTAGTGGTTTTTAAAACAAATACAAACATACACAAACAAAATAATTAAGGGCTTTGCCAGGTTAATGACATTTAATTTTGTTAATAAAAAATTTATAAATTAGTGCAATAAAACTGCTTTTTTTGGAAATATCTCCGTAAATTATTTATCAATTACAATTTAAAAAGCGGGAAACTAAAGATATTCTTGATATAAAAAAATGATGTAAATATTGTTTATATAAAATATACGGGAAAAAATTTATAGACAAAAATTAAATTGTGACCATAAATTATTGTTTAAAAAAAAAACAAGGTAAAGATACGAGTACTTTTTCATCTATTCGTCATCTAGTAACCCCCACCTTTTAGTAGTCTAAAAGCTTCAGATTTTTGCGAAAAATTTTGCCGTGAAATCGATGATTTTTGCATAAGCAGACTGGGCTATAAAACTGATCCCAAGCAGACGATGAGTCAATAAAATGGGTTTACGAACTGCAATTCTACTTTAAATATATAAAAGATACACCCTATTTTAATTAGTTTGAAGTGAATTTGATATTAACTATCGGACATACCAACAGTAAAGATTTATATCTAGTTGTAACTAGAAAAATAGTTGACAGTTTAAATTGAAAAAAAAAAATAATTGAACAGAATATTTAGCTGATAGAAACGTTGAACCAATTTTTATAAGAAAAAAAGTAAAACAAAATTAGATTAAAAAAACATACTGAAGTTAAAACACTTCACAATTGTATTTTGGTATAAAAACATATAGTTAAAACTTTTTAAAAGTGTCGTCAAAATTTATGTAGTAGCATAACGTTTTCGATGTAGTTAAAGCTAACAATAAAGTTGTGGCTGTGACATCCATATATGGGTTTGCATCATTCCAAATTTAAATTATGTTGTGACTCTAGGTCGATGACATTGGATAAAATTTATTGCTTTAGGGACTACATGTCTCTCTGCTCTATTTTGACCACGAGGTACTTGTCAGTTAAAACGACACAGACCAACTGGCTGAGGTGACAGGAATATAATTTAAAAAGAGCTAAACATGACTAGATATGGGTGTGTTCCGAAACTAATGTTATTTTAATTATAAAAATTATAAAATTTATTTTGTTGTAATAATACCTAATATCTTATTAATGATCCAGTAGTCAAAATTATTGAAATTGATTTGATATTGATTATTACAAATGAAATGAGTTATTAGATTAGTGAAATTAATGTTTAAAGTTGAATTTATGACATCATAAGTAGTATGAAAAATAATAAAGGTAGAAAATGAAAGACAGTTATGTGGTATTATCCACATAATAGTGTAAGAAAGGGTATAAAAAATTAGTATATACTAAAGCCACTACGCATTTTCTTGTATCATTTCTTATATCGTTTCTGATACTGAAAGTTATTTATGTTTTCTTGTATCGTTTCTTGCACGTACATTTTTGCCCTGTATGACTCTATGCAAGTTCTTTTACCGGAAATTGTATGTGATTTGGCACATGATTGGTCGAAATTTTGACACCTATAAAAATAAAACTGCAGTACCTGAGGACCCTAAGCCATATGCTACTGATTATTTTTTTAAATACTGTGGTGCAAAAATGAAAGAAATAAATGTCCTAATAATAAAACTAAATTAAAAACCACAATTTTTGAAGATATTCAACAGGCTGTAATGGAAGACAGAAGTAATAAATAATTTGGTTGTTGGTTGAATATTAACTTATTTAGAGAATTAAAGGACGAAGGACCACCAGCCTGTGGCTGGAATGAAAAACAGAATTAAACACTAACTTATATTTAATACTAAGATTAAATAGCAATTTCTGAAATCTGTCCGAAAATACTGTGATACTTAAGTACACTTTTCACTGGCGCTATTTTCACTCTTATATACGATTACAAGTACAATTGCTCAGCGGAATTTTGTTTCTATGCTTAAAGCGAACTACTGGCAACACTGCTGGTTTGCATAGATTAACTATTTATAATGATAACTATACTGCGGTTTTAGGAAACACTGTAAATGATTGGCTTGTTAATCTTTATGAATAATAATGCGATGCGAAGTACTTAGTTACATATAATATATTAATAAGCGAATTTGCGAGCTAGCGATGTTAGCTTACGAGATTTTGCGACCGACTTTGGTAATAGCTTGTTCTGAACTGGTTGATAATATCCAAGTTATGTAGGCAGGTAGCGCAGGGCTCCTACCCCTAAAAGTACCGTTAGATATCTTCCTTTATTTCTTCTAAGAAGGCTTAGCAATATCTGCATGGGAAAATTTATATCAAGTGGAATGGAATTTCACCAGTTGTAATAATTTATTTGTTTTTTTTAAGTATATGTTAGAATGGCATGCTCTTGAAATTCTACTCTCTTATTTGGAGATATAAAATAATCTTTAAACTCATCACGAATTTTTAGAGCGGTTATGTATTGTTTTTAGTAAAACATCTCCTCCTACTTTCAGTAGTTCCGATGCTATTTGATCCAATACCTGTGATTTATTGTATTTCAGTTTGGCTACTGATGTTCTAATCTTGGTTATTGCTGGTGGGTACTTTTCTCTGATGTCAGCTTGGTCTAATTGTGTATCAAAATTCTCCTCCAGTCGACAATATGACAGAAGTTTTACGTTTTTGCACACAAATTGGCGCATTTCTTGTACAAGAAAAAAAAGCGGACACAAATTCTTGTATCGTTTCTGATATAATAACTATACGCTTGTATGACACTATCCATTTTTTTGTTATATCAGAAACGATATAAGAAATGATACAAGAAAATGCATAGTATCATACGGCTTTAAAAGATAAAGTTGAAATCCAATGAAATCGAAGTAAAAAAAAATTTTTTTGATTGGGTAATGGTGGTTGCCTAGCAACGGCAAGGGACCTGTTGTGTAAATCTCTGGAAGTTGAAAAATTTAATTAGAGAATGAACAAGCCTATTAAACAGTTTTATAAGATATGATAACAGAATATGATATCCTAACTATTATTAGATTGTAGTTTTTGATAATGTTACATATAGTGTTACATATAGTATAGATAGTGTTACATATAGTATTACCCTATTGTGAAGTATGTTAAAATGCATATAAATGAAAGCTGAGAAAGAATGAATGAAAATATTAATATGGAAAGAGGAAATATAAAATGTTGGTTGAGTAATATACAAGAGCAAGAATAAATTGGATACTATGTTGTTGTGAACTGTATGGACAAAGTTAGATGGAAAACCATTTAATTATTTGATAAATTTTTAATTTTTTAAAACAAGATTAACAAACGAATAAACTCAAAAAATGAAATAAAATATCAATCAATCAATCAATCAATCAATAATGCCTTTTATTTCTCAATATAAAAAAAATACAATACAATACTTTTAGTGACATTTGTTCTCCTTGGCACATGGCATCAGGAGGGTTGGCAAACAAATATTCCCCAATTAATATACAAAAAATTACAAAAAGGCTTATTCTATCTAACAAGGCCATTAACATAAATAAAAAATAAATTATGTAAATATTCATATAAATGTTAGTAATAAACTAAATGTATATATCCTACTAAGTAACACTTCGCACTAGACTTAACAATAATAACAATGTATAACAGTGAGGTATAGATTACAATTGAAAAGATTGAATATCCCTTTGAGGGAGTGAAAGCTGCAGATACAACAATAATAATAGTAACAATAATAATAACAATATAAGTCAAAATAGACCAGATAGATAAAACGATAATAGATATAAGCAAACAAATTATTAATCCTAATTTTAATATAACACCACGCTAATAGATTTAGTAGTTAAATCGGCTCACTAACTCATACCTATACACCCATGCCTCCCTACAATAACCTGCTAACTCAGCCTTGCCCTGTCTCATCATAGTAACTACTTCCACTCTACTAAGTTCATGTGTACCCAACCACTTTAACCTAATATGTCTCAACACCGAACATTTTCCCAAAAAATGTATCACATCTTCTCTTTCCTTCGTGTTACACATTGAGCAAAATCTTCTTTCATCATTTCTGCCAGGTCGATCATTCAAATATAGAACCCCACATCTAAATTTAAAGAGCCATCCAATATCCCCAAAATTTTCCATTTCCAGTAGGTAATGCATGTTTACTCCTTCTTCCCGCTGTTCTTTGTAGTGTCCACAAAAATTTGATTCGAGTGCCCTGTTCTCAGCCTGACGCTGTATTTCCTCCTTCTTTTTTTCTATCACATTCTCAATCATACTAGGCCAGCTATCTCTCCATTCCCATTCACACCTAACCTCAATACCAAATTTTTCTCCCATGCTCATCCAATCTTTCCACCAGCTACACCTTGCTCTTATCATTTCCTTCAAAAGAAATTTTGGCAACCTATCATTCGTATATCCTAATATTTTTTTAACATAGTTTTTATGTAAGTTCATCGTATATAGGCTGACTCTAGCAATACCTGTCTCCAAATCTAATATAAAGTTAGGACAATACCTTGGACAAGAAAATATTTTTTTTATATAAAATCTTCTGATTATTTCCATCTCATCGTACTCAAAAATACCCCATACCTGAGACCCATAAGTCAAAATCGATCTTACCACTGACTCATACACTGTTACTTTAGCCAAAAAGGGTATTTCAGCCTTAGACACTAAACTACTCCAAGCCGTGTGAATCGCCACTTTTGTCAAACTCTGGCTGTTTTTTAGATGAGCTTTATACGACAACTTGGGTGTTAATATCATTCCTAAATAATTATAGTTATTCACTACCTCTAATACTCGATCATTGAGTTTCCAAGATTCCCTGATCACACCACCTCCTCTTCTAAACACAAGAATTTTGGATTTATCTAAATTTATTTTAGATTCCACATCCTGCAGTATTTTTCTAGTTCATTAATCATCCGCTGTAGCACCTTCGAATTGATTGCCATTAAAACCAAATCATCTACATATAATAAAAGTCTTATAATTAAACCATTTATTTCCAAACCGCCTCCCAATGCTTCATGTAGGTCATTTAAGAAAAGCGCAAACAGCAATGGACTTAAAAGACATCCCTGTCTCACTCCTACATTACAGTCAAACCAGTCAGATAGACCTTCCCTTGACCAGACTGCCGATTTTGTATTCGCAAACATACTTTTTAACAAATTCAGCACTTTAGTAGATAATCCTAAATGACTCAACTTGTAAAAAAGTGCCCGTTGATCAACTGTATCAAAAGCAGCACTAAAGTCCACAAAAAATGTATAAACATTTTTTACTCCCCGTGGGAATAAAATAATGGAATAGTGGAATAAAATAATGACTTGAAGAAAAATAACAAACATGTGACATTTGTTACGTTACTTGTATTTTTGGTTGCATATTTATTTCCGCCAATAAAATCTCTTTTATTAAAATATTAAGATACGAAGAAAGGAGAATATATTAAAACATAATCTTACTCTACAAGAGAGGAAGATACAGAGGAGGAGATGAGACGAAAACTGACATTTTATTTAAGACCTAATATAAAAATTGTTTACCGGTATATGTCATATACGAAGAATTTATCTTTGTAAAAACTTTATATCGTAAAAACTGTGTTATTTTATTAAACTGAGAAGTAACGTGGGAATAACTTCTCTCCCATAAAACTAGAGGCTTCATTAATCTTAATTCACTTCTATGGAATAAAAAATGTGTTTACATTTCTCCCTGTGATGAGATGTTGCCAAGAGGTCTACGATAAAGTCAGGAAAACACGAAGGGTCAAATTATGGGTTTGTTATTTATACTTCACACAGGACCCTAAATTTCCAGATAAAATTATTAACTGGATGGGGTGTCCAATCTTAGATAACTTTGCGTATGTTAGGTTATTAACTGTTGTATTTTAATTGCTTAGACAATTTGTTTTTTTTTTGTTTCGATTTTTTCAGGATTTTGATCAAAGAAGGTGCTAAATATAAACGATACTTATCTCACACAGAATAATATAATTTTTAGTATGTACTAAAGTCTATTTATTTTCAACTGGCAGCTTATTACAAATACAAATCTTTAACTAGAGGTTCAGGTTGTTAAAGCCATAAACCATTGACGTACGGATGTAGTTAAAAGCAATAAGGTTTTTTTGAAAAATTACGAGTTATGCATTAATTTGTATAGTTACATATACTTAAAAAAAAGATCTCATGAAGCTAAAAACACTTAGAAAGGACAAATTTTGTAAAAATTGTATTTTAGGCATCATTGCCTCTATTTTCTTTCAGCTCTTTAATTTTTTCACAAAGCAACTTTTCTCTTTTTGTAGCAGTACACCTTTTGATATACATATAAAGCTTGTACATACTATTGCATTAATAGAATACTTTTTTATTTATCCGCATCAACCACTGGGGTTATTAGCTTCAGGATTATATTATACATAGAGAAAATAAGGTACATTTTAAAAGTCATAACTTACAACAATATGGTACAATGTACATATATGTACATGTAACAAAAATTAAATCATAATTTATTAAAGAGTTTACAGTAATTTAAAAAAGACAGAACTTCATTGAATTTTGTAACCAATGCTTCTTTCAGGCTATTGAGTATCTCAAATATCGCCTTCGCTGAGGTGTACTCTGGACATTCTATTATTATATGGTTGACTCTCAAAGGTGTTTGGCATCTTTGGCACATTCGCAGTGGTTCTTTGGAGATAATATAGCCGTGCGTAAGTCGTGTATGCTCAAGCCGGAGTCTGCTGATAATTACCCGGTCTTTTCGTTTTGGTGGTATAGGAAGATTTTTTGAAGATACGTCAGGTTTGATGTTTTTAAGATTTGTGTTTGTTTGATCCCATATTTCTTGCCAGATTTTATTTACATGAGTCTTGAGTAAAGTTTGAGTATCTCATATTGGTATACCTGTTGCAGTCGGAATGTTCACAGTGTTTATTGCTTCAAAAGCTGTTTTGTCTACTAGCTCATAACCAGTTATTCAGACTTAATGAATCTAATAATATTAGTATTTCTTTTTCATTTGTGATGCGTCATCTATTATGAAATAATAGATATAATCATCAATGATTTAATGCGTCAACTATTATTTGAAGTTCTGCGGCATAAATACTACAGCCTTCAGGTAATCTAGTGGCAGAAGTTACGTTTTATGATACAGTAGCAGCTGCTACTCCGTTCCAATCTTTGGAGGCATCAGTGAAGAACAGTTTGTAAGTGGAATATTTGAGTAAATTTGCATGATACTGAAGCCTGACCTCAGCAGAAATGTGTGAATGCTTATCATGATTAAGTAAGGAGAGGTCTACTATTGGTAAAGAAACTGTGCAGGGAGATGTGTGATATATTTTTATGGATGCCAAGGTGATTTGATTGATAGAATACGGTAGCCTTTTACCTCGTTCGTAAAATGGTAATGCCATGGTGGTGTAATTTGTGTATTGTTCTAATGATTCTTCTGATACTAAATTTGCGAGAAAGTTATGATCATTTGCACTTAGAATTTTCTGCGGTATAGTGGCATTTCTCCTGCTAGCACTTAAAAGTGTTTTATTGAAGTAGTTCTAAAGGCTCCAAAGATTAGTCGAAGAGATGTGGTTTAAATAACATCAAGTTTTTTTAGTTTATTTTTATTTGCTGTTTCATAACACATGCATCCGTAGTCAAGTTTGCTTCATAATAATGTCTGATACAAATTTAGAACAATTTTAGTATTAAACCCATCTATGATTAGATAAAACTCTTAGTAAGTTTATTCTTTGTTGACAGGATTTGATCAAATTGTTGATATGTGAAGTCCATATGAGTTGTGAGTCAAATATTTCACCCAAAAATTTGATTTCGTTTAACTCGCCTAGTGTAATCGGTATATTGAAAAGACATAAAATATCTTCTATTTTGATTTGTGACAATTCGGTTTTTTCTTTGTGTTTTAAGAATGTAGAGTTGTATTGATCATTGCTCGAATATAGTTGATAGTGATCAGCTAATATTTCTACAATTTCTAGTTTATCTGAAATAATTAAGTTATCTGTAGCAATGGTGTCGATATGATTAATTTTGGTTGAGCCTTTTATTTTTCTTATTTTCTGCCAAACATCACTTATTGGTGTAGATGAATTTATTGATGAGACATAGTTGGCCCAGATTTCTTTTTTAGATTTTTTTATTAAAAATCTGGGTCTGGCCTTAAAGCTCTAAATCTAGATAAGTTAGTTTCGGAATTGTGTTTTTTCAATATATTAAAGGAATGTTTTGTTTATTTCAAAGAAGTTTCTATTTCGGTATTCCACCAGGATAGAGGTGTTTTTATGGTAGTTTTAGTTTTTCCAATAGCTTCTCTGGCTGAATCTATTAAGATATCATTTAAATTTGTTGTTGTGATGTTTATATCTTCTAATATTTTGAAGTCTTTCATTCGTTCAGTTATTAAACTAGTGTAGTTTTTCCAGTCCGCTGATTTTAATTTCCATGTTTCATATGGTTTTGTATTCATGTTTGTGTCTTTAATATGAGTAATCAAAATTGGTAGATGGTCGCTGTCAAATAAATGTGAAAGTGTATTCCACTCAAGTAGTGGGGCTAAAGTTGAATTGCTGATGATTAAATCGATAGTTGAAAACGTGCCATTGTATGAGTTGAAACGGGTAGGCATTCCTGTGTTTAATAGCACCAGTTTAAAGTTGTTAATTGTTTCTAATAGAGTTTTGCCATTTTTGTCAGTTTTCGCAGATCCCCAAGATCCGTTATGACATTTGTGTCAGCAAGAATTTATTTAGGAGATGGAATTTGTTCTCTCACTTTTTGTAGTTCTAGGAGTATGGATTCTTCCAGATGTGGTAAGTATACACTGCAAATGTTAATTTTGAAATGATGAACTATTGAGACTACAGCAGCTTCCAGATTTGTATCTAACGGAATTTCTTTGAACTCGACCGTAGATTTCAAAAGATGCCAACACCACCGCTAGGTATTTGTTGCACCGGTCTATGTGTAATGTTTGGTGTATAGTTTTTCAATTTTACATTATTATCCATATATGATGGTGAAATATTTGACTCACAACTTATATGAAGTCCATATGAGTTGTGAGTCAAATATTTCACCCAAAAATTTGATTTCGTTTAACTCGCCTAGTGTAATCGGTATATTGAGAGGGTATAAAATATCTTCTATTTTGATTTGTGACAATTCGGTTTTTTCTTTGTGTTTTAAGAATGTAGAGTTGTATTGATCATTGCTCGAATATAGTTGATAGTGATCAGCTAATATTTCTACAATTTCTAGTTTATCTGAAATAGTTAAGTTATCTGTAGCAATGGTGTCGATATGATTAATTTTGGTTGAGCCTTTTATTTTTCTTATTTTCTGCCAAACATCACTTATTGGTGTAGATGAATTTATTGATGAGACATAGTTGGCCCAGATTTCTTTTTTAGATTTTTTTATTAAAAATCTGGTCTGGCCCTTAAAGCTCTAAATCTAGATAAGTTAGTTTCGGAATTGTGTTTTTTCAATATATTAAAGGAATGTTTTGTTTATTTCAAAGAAGTTTCTATTTCGGTATTCCACCAGGATATAGGTGTTTTTATGGTAGTTTTAGTTTTTCCAATAGCTTCTCTGGCTGAATCTATTAAGATATCATTTAAATTTGTTGTTGTGATGTTTATATCTTCTAATATTTTGAAGTCTTTCATTCGTTCAGTTATTAAACTAGTGTAGTTTTTCCAGTCCGCTGATTTTAATTTCCATGTTTCATATGGTTTTGTATTCATGTTTGTGTCTTTAATATGAGTAATCAAAATTGGTAGATGGTCGCTGTCAAATAAATGTGGAAGTGTATTCCACTCAAGTAGTGGGCTAAAGTTGAATTGCTGATGATTAAATCGATAGTTGAAAACGTGCCATTGTATGAGTTGAAACGGGTAGGCATTCCTGTGTTTAATAGCACCAGTTTAAAGTTGTTAATTGTTTCTAATAGAGTTTTGCCATTTTTGTCAGTTTTCGCAGATCTCCAAGATCCGTTATGACATTTGTGTCAGCAAGAATTTATTTAGGAGATGGAATTTGTTCTCTCACTTTTTGTAGTTCTAGGAGTATGGATTCTTCCAGATGTGGTAAGTATACACTGCAAATGTTAATTTTGAAATGATGAACTATTGAGACTACAGCAGCTTCCAGATTTGTATCTAACGGAATTTCTTTGAACTCGACCGTAGATTTCAAAAAGATGCCAACACCACCGCTAGGTATTTGTTGCACCGGTCTATGTGTAATGTTTGGTGTATAGTTTTTCAATTTTACATTATTATTAGAAAGTCCTGTTTCCTGTAAACATATTACTAAAAGTGAGAATTCATTGATTAATATTGTTAAGTTTTCGATAATACTGTTAAAGCCATTCAAATTCCATTGAACTATGAATTTGGTTATTGGATAGAGTTGCCGTCGCTTTCTTCCTCAGTAATAGAAGAGTTGTCTGTTCCATGTATTTTTTTTAAATCCTTAAAATGTTGTTTTAAAGACGTTGGTTGTTTGTGTGTACCATTTGCAATTCAGCGCCAAGTCCTTCAATGTCATTTGTATAATCCTTTGTTACGTTTTCAGGAAACTTTGAACCTATGGCATTTGTATAGTGGCATAGTTCTGTCAATTTTAGTATGTAAGGAGTAGTAGCTGACGATACATTGGCTTCTATAGGTTTCATTGAGGTTTCGATGTTTAAAGCTTTTTTAATCCTTTTAGGTGCCGATTTCTTTGGAACAGGAATTGCTGCTTTTTAATTTTCTGACTTTATTCTTTCAGGAGATGTTGACATTTGTCTTTTCATAGAAGTATGAATGTGATATTATGTTGGTATTATTAGATAGTGGTTCGGGTAGGTTTTGTGAGTTGGTGGAGGCCTTTGGTAGTGGTCTGGTTAAAGAAGTTGCACTGGATTGACGATTTTGATGTAACGGATGTTTTATTTATTGGATAATTTTCTGTTTCAGAAATATTACCATATATAGATTGGAATAGCTGGTCAATATTTTGTATATTAATTAGTTCGATAGTGCAGTTTTCGTCTTTGTGTCCTATGGTATTACATTTAGAGCAATTAGGGCCATCTAAGGAAAGATAAATTCTTTAGGGGGCATTGTCATTGTCATGGCAAATTATACCGTTTCAAAAGTAAGGATAAATAAAAATATTATAAGTTTTCGACAAGCCCTCCTAGAATGACATTTAACTGATTTAAAAGCACAGAAAAGGGTCAAAGATTAATACCCACACCCACACACATTGGGAGTAAACATGGTTTTTTGAAGAATGGAGTTTGTTTCAAAATCCATTAAAGATAACCACGAAGAAATGAACACCAACTTTCAGTCAAAATTAGTGAAAAAGTTAGCGACGGTCTCATAAAAAAGTAGATGTAATTGACTGGTTTCCACGAAAAAAAAATCGTATGATCAGACTATACTGAAAACAGAATTATAACTAATTATAAGGCAACATAAATCATAGTATAAAAATATGCCACTAACGATATCGCAAAAAAAATAACGGTATAAACGTTTGCCACCAATGAAATAGAGCTAATATGGGCTCAAGTAAAACGTGAAGAGGCCCGACAAAATACAATTTTTAAATTGAAGTGAGTCAATCAACTTTAACTGTTTGATTATACTACAATTATGTTAAAACAAGAACTACCCATAATTCCAAAACCGGTCAGAACAGAAATTGACTAAGTTACCGATTAGAGCGCCGTCAAGAGAAGCAGGTAAAAACCAAACTAGAGGAAGAAATAAAGAAAAAGATAGAGAATTCAGTCAAACAGGATACATGAGAAGGATGGAAAATCATACACACAGCCATGTCGGAAGCAGCGGAAAAGTGTATAGGAAGAGAGCATATACAAAGACGGCAAGACTGGTTCGGTGAGGATTGAAAAAAAGCTTTGGCAAGAAGAAACAGGGCACAACTACAAATATATAGAGAAAATACTCAAAATGCGATCAAAAACTTTGTAAACAGAAGAAGATAACCTAAAAGAATTTGCAGAAAAAAGAAGACAGAACAGCTGGAAAAGCAATTAAAAACATAGAAGAATCCTATACAAAGAGGTAAACAATATCTACCAAGAAGTTAGGAAATAAAAAAAACTAAATATAATAATCAACAGTATTGCAGAAACAAAGAAGAGTTAATTTTAGAAGAAACAACAGAAAAATTAAACAGATCACAGATGGCGGACGACTTCCAAGATCTATTAAATATAGACCAACAAGAGGAACTCTAAGGAAATGAGAATTGGCAAGAAGATCAAGAAGGGATGTGCGAGGAACCAACTTTGAATAAAGTCGAAAAAATAACAAAGACTTAAAAAATAATAAAAGTACAAGAAAAAGTGGTATCCCAACTGAGATTCTTAACGAATGTGGCTAAAGAAAAGAGGAAAGAATATTTCACTTAACATTAGTAATTTGGCAAACAAAAAGAAATGCCGAAATAATAAAATAGCGCTTTTATTGGTCTTATCTGTAAAAAAGGAGACAAAACGGAGTGTGAAAACTCTAGAGAAGTATAGCACTATTAAAAGTAGTCTATAATATATTTGCAAAAATATAGATTAATAACATATGATAACAAAATGATTGGAGAATACCAGGGAGGTTTTAGACCAAGGAAGAACAACTTCTGATAAAAAAGTATGTTAAAATTAATACAAAATAATAGCTACGAATAAAACTTAGGATTACATATGCTATTTATTATTTTTAAACAAGCATATAACTGCAGGTCGTCTGCAGGTCATCATGCAGGGTAGAATCGATGGCAAAAAGGAAATATGTAGAAAGATGAGGTCATGACTGGACAATATTCGAGACTGGACAAACATCACTGTAGACGAATTATTCCACGTTGCAAAAGACGTGCTCCGTTAATGGGGACGGATTAGAAAGAAGAAGAATATAACTCCATAAATCGAATGATGCTATATACGGCCATGAGAACATTATAAACACCAGAAAAGCTTATGAGGCTAGTGAGAATGACGAGTAGGAACACGATAAATATGGTGACAATGGAAGTAAGCTTTTCAAGAGCAGACTAGATTAGAGGAAATCGTAAGAAGATCAAATATGAGCACAAAAAGGATCATTTTCAATAGCAGGAAATAGTACATAGCGCACGCGGATGATCTAGTGATATTAGCGAGAACAAAAAAACATCTAGGAAGTTTTCCAGAAATTTAAAGAAGCGAAAAGATAATAGACCAAACAAAAAAGCAATATGTGGAAATGAAAGTAAACATACCAAATAATAACAAATATATCAAAATAAACATAGCAGCGACTATCTGTAGTTCTAAAAAAATGTCAGAATTTGAGTACTTAGGAGTAACCAAAGGAACCCAAAAAAATAAGAAAAAGAGATAGACACAAAATTAATGAAGGGAAGTGAAGCGATAGGGTTAATAAGTTCAATACTGAAAGCAAAAAATGTGTCAACAACAGCTAAACTATGAGTCTACGAGACCGTAGTGAGACCCACAGTACAATCTTTGGAGAAATAAAGACATCAGAAAATACAGAATAGAATAGAATAGAAATATGCTTTATTGTCACTGAAAATTATTGAACAATTTTATGGACAAAGCTAAAAAATAAATCAGTCAAATAGTACAAAAAGTATAAAAAAAAAACAAATATAGTAAAACACAGAATAACACAATTTTAAATTAGTAAAATTATTGTATAACCTACATAATTTGTACAGACAACAACAAATGAGACAAATTGTAGCCACTGCTTGAGACACCCAAATGTAATTATAAACAATACTAATTTTGTTTCTTTGTTATACATTAAGAAACTCGTTAACTGAATAATATGGTCTTTCTGAGAGATAGATTTTTGTCACCTTACGAAACTTAATGAAGGATGTTGCGGATTTAATTTCTCTTGGAAGGTGATTATAAAGTTTCTTTGCACGATATAGAATAGAATTATTTACTAGCTGAGTGGACGGGATCGGCAAATAAACGTTAGAATCCGAATTTCTAATGGAGTGGCCATGGTCAGGTCTATCGGGAAAAATGTTTAGATGCTTTCGAATCAAACAAACCGTTTCCAAAATAAATAAAGAGGGAAGCGTCAAAATTCCGTGATTTTTGAAGTAGGTCTTGCAATGAGTTGTTTGTTTGAGACCAAATAGATAACGGATTGCTCTTTTTTGCAACTTAAAAATAGTATCAAATTGGGTCGCTGTACTAGAACCCCAAAATGGAAGCCCATATCGAAGATGGGACTCGAACAATGAGAAATATGCCATTTTGGCAGAAGATAAATTTAGTTCCTTCGAAACAGATCTTATTGCAAAGCAAGCTGAGGCTAGTTTCTTCCTTAAGGAGTCAGTATGCCAGGACCATTTGAGATCACTGTCAATGAGAATACCTAGAAATTTCACGGAATTTACGACATTGATTTGGCTCTCATTCAAAAGCAAGGGTTGCATGACTCCTTTATAAGATAATGCTACAGTCTTATCCACGTTAAAACTAGTTAGTTATCCACGTTAAAGTAAGTTGGAGTCTGACCAAGCCTTGATTATAAGTAAATCAGCGGTTATAATTGAATGAAGCGTTGAAATATCAGAGCTGCTCGAAGTAATACTGGTATCATCAGCAAATAGAAAAATTTTCCCTTTAATTTTCAAGTAAGTGATGTCATTAATGAAAAGTAAAAAAAGAATGGGACCTAATACTGAACCTTGCGGTACTCCACACTCAATATCTTTACAACTAGAGTCGGTGTCATTTATTCTAACTAATTGTTTCCTACCTACCAAGCAAGTTTTGAACCAGTTCAAAGACACACCCCGAATTCCATATAAAGTTAATTTTTTTAATAGAATGTCGTGATTTACGCAGTCAAAGGCTTTGGAATAGTGGCAGAAAACGGTGGCGGAGGAGAGGTTACTGTTTAGTGATAGATATACATCATGTAACACAGAAAATATGGCATCACTAGTGCATTTATTAGACAAAAAGCCGAACTGATTTTGCGATAAAATATTATATTTAAGGAAAAAGGGCATAAGTCGAACTTTTATAAGTCTTTAAATAATTTTTGATAGTGCTGGTAACAAGGCAATAGGTCTATAGTTGCAGACATCAGATTTTTCTCCACCTTTATGAAGAGGAATGCCGATGGTAGTCTTTAGGTAGTTAGGGAATGTACCTTTTTCAAGGGAATCATTTACTAGCGAGACCATGACATCCAAAACATTGTGCGGTAGATTTGAGAAAATTTTAATAGATAATCCATCTGTACTACAGGACGATGTGCTTTTTACTACGAATTTTATACTACGAATTGTTGAAATGAGGATATTTGGAGAATATTTGGAGAATACGAACTAATAAAGAGATAATGAGGATTTAAGGAAAACATACTTACGGTAAACATACAAGCCTAAAGAGCTAAATGGCTTGGTCACATTGTACGAATGCCACAGAATAGAAATGTTAAAACGCTTACGTTTACGCTTATGTATTTAACATTCTTGGTGTGTTGAACGAATACCTAACTACCTACTAGCTACTAGAATAGGTGAGCTAAATATGTTCTATTCTATCAGTTTGGTTAGTTAAACGAAACTGATAATTTCTCCTCCTATCTATAGTTCTATACCGTCTAATGTAATAAATCAGACATTCCTTCCCGTAGACATTCATTTCGTGCTGTAACTCCTGATTAATTTCCCGTCGTCGACTTATTATTCATGGGCCAAATATCGTCACACCATCCTTTTAGTATCTTGAGAGCCGAACATATACATGTAGAATTAGTATAAAATTGAAATAACGAAATGATTTTTATGTTGTATATTTAGCTCGAAATAAATGTCTTCAAAACGAATTCTCTCTCCGACTGTCATTTACTACCCGAGATCATCACAAAACAGATAATGTATGAGCTTTATAAATACCACATTATCAATCATCATGATACTAAGACTTCCAAGATAAACCCACTTCGCAATCGAATTTTGTACATCGACGCGCATGACGTCAATTGGTGATAAAAGTCACTTTTATCACCAACCTTTTATCATCACAGTCGGTAAAACATATATGGAAAGAAAGGGGTTTTTATTTAAATATTTAGAATATTATGGGATGTTAGGTAAAATATCTGCAATTAAATCTTAAAAATATGTTATATATACATCTCTGTTAGCCTAGCAATGTAAACTAAAATTATATAAAAAAGTAAGAACTAAACATCCTTTTGCAAATGGAAATTTATATACAATGGATTGATTTATTAAAATAAAAATTTAATACAACTGATAAAATAAAATACACTGTAATAATTTACAAGTTTATTTAAAAATTTATTTTACAATTGTTAAAAATCGTTAAATTGTTAAAAATATGTTCCAGTTCATTACATTTAATTAGAAAATCTGGATATGGTTTAAGTAAACCTCCTTCGGAAAGATGGTTTACCCAGTAAACCGATGTCAACGTACAAGATAAACGATAAAACAAAACTAAATCTCAAGGTTAGTAGATATTTAAGTAGATACGTAGATACTTAAATATCTACTAACCTTGACTAAATCTGACAAAACTCCATACAACACAGAACATTTCTGGTGACATTTGTCGCCAAGTGACGTCACACGACTGATCGCGTGCGCGTGGGTTTATCTGTAGTTTATAGTATCATGATCAATCATATTTAAAATCGAGGAAAAGAATATAGGGAATCCTTTTTTTAAATATAAGGAATTCAGTTGGATAATTTTTATACATGTTTAAGAAAGTTCTAATCTCTCATTGAATCGTCAGTACTAAATATATAATGCTCAATTAAACTAAATTAATCATTTGAAATAAAAAGTACAACATATTGTTTTTTGGATTTTTTTTATTTAAAGAGACAAAGTCGCATTCACCCAAAGGTTATTAGCGACATACCTGTAACATTTGTAATAATATTAAATTTAACATTTGTAACAATTAATTAAGTTAAATTTTGTGTAACATATTTATACATTTTAAGTAACCTAATAAATTGTTCTGAACTAAACTTTTGTTGAGGAGAGCTTTCAGGTTATTTAGCGAATTGTAACTATCTTTGATTTAAATATTTAGGACAGTCTATCAAGAAGTGCTTTATACTGTCTACTGTATTGCATGTTTCGCATTTTGGAGGTTCACTATTTGAGAAGGGATAGGCGTGAGTATACCTACAGTGTCCAAGTCGTAGACGTGTAATAATAGTTTGACATCTTCTACTTGTGGCTGTGGACTTCCATGAAAAAATTTCAGATGGTTCTGAGTTTCGAACTAGAGTCATTCCACTCCCGATTCTACGCACTTAACACCTTATCTTTAAAATAAACTTTTAGATCGCCTGCGACACTCCGACACTCTGTTTCTGATGCGTCACTGGTGATAGCTTTACGCGCGCTAGTATTTGCTTCTTCATTCCCTTCTATGCCTATATGAGATGGTATCCACCACTGAAGTAGAGACTTGAATTTTAATGTTGGCTTAATTGAGATGTATCATTTTCCGCGTCCGATGCCTCACTGTTAAGAAAATTATGGATTTTTTTGCTTTAAATGGGGGTAAACTTGACTGAGCATATGGGACAAAGCTGATAGGTCTGTGCTACATTTGATTAGCAGTATGTAATGTTGATCACAGTTTAGAGGGAAAGGTAGAGGGTGGTTTTCTATGAAATACTTGCTGAACTTATCTTACCTTTTTTAGATTTTGCTTGGACTTTAGGTGGTGGAAAAATGTTACATTATTTTGAAGATGGATCTGCTTCAGTTGAAATAATTTTATTAAAGTTACGTTTTGGTTGATTAGTTATGTGACTGTCTTTATTTGATGCATCTACTTTGTTCGGTATCTCCGGGATTATTAAATCGACAGTTGTTCACACTGAGAAGGGTTTGTGTCATTGGGTGCTTGCAAGGATATATTTGTTGCGTTGGATACCGATGTTTCATTGTTTTGGTTGGGGTTTAGTTGAGTTAGTGGTTCGGAGCACTGTGAAGCAATGTGACCTGGCTTCTTGCATCGTAAGCAAACTAAACTGTCTTAAGAAATGAATATTCTATATATCGTGTTGTCAAAAACAAGAGTAAATGACTCTGGTAGTGTTAGACTGTGAGGACTGATATAGATTTGTCTTCGAAAGCTAAGGATGTGATTGTACTCGGGCATAGAAGCACTAATTTTGAGGAATGTTATGGGGGAGACAGGAACTATCCTGATTTTTTGTAACTCATTGATTAGCAAGTCGTGCGGTATTGAAGGACACACGCCGGAGAGCACAAGTCGTTCCGCTGGTGTAATTAACCTTCTTGCTCTGACAATTTCACCTTGTATTTCTATTTGACCATGATTATTCATAAAATCATTCACTATTTTTGTTTATTGGATAAATACCTACATATGCGATTATTAGATAAATTAGAAGAGAAGATTATATTTTTCGGTTGAATTATATTTTCAAGTGGGAGAAGGTAGTTTTGTTGAAGTTTGGTGTTCTCTAAGGTACTAAAGATAATTGCTTGGGGTTTTAAAGGAAATTGCACCCTCTACGCTGTCAAAGAGTATGACTGATGCGTTTATTTGACTCTGATGGTCTTGTGTTGTAGAACTGTTGTGTGATTCCATTTTTGAATTCATTTTGATAAACGTTCAGTGAAAAGTAAGTCCGACCCTGTACACCTGCTAAAACAGGTATATCAGTCTTTACTAAAAGCGGTTATTTTGCTTATAAAACTGGATTTATTTATTGACAACAATAACAAATAATTGCAATTTGCTGACTTTAATGCTTATTAAACTGGATATTATGAAAAGAGTGTCAAACACTTATAGTGGAGCGCCTGGGGGTTTTTACCTCGGATTAGAGTTACAGTGAATGAATTAATATGATCGATGTATATTGTTTTTAAAACTATAAATTGCAATGTTTACCCAAAATTTTTTTGTGCAATCTATTTTTTTATTGTTTAAACAAATTATTATAAAAAATTAGTGTTTGACCATATATTTTCACTTTAAATAGTATTTTTTTTATTTATATGGTAAATCTTACCTGAGTAGACATATAGGAAAATTTCTCAAAGATACCTGTATAAAAATAGCAGTAGGGATCTCGAACAGTTAGGAAAACGTGGAGGGGAGAGCGGAGCGATAGCTGCTATGTACAATGGAAATTCTCAGCTAGTTTAATTATAAATGAAACGTACTCTATTGTGTACATTTAAAAAATAAGGTAATTAATTACGACTAATAAAAAGAATAAAAATTATTAGTACCAAATCTGTTTATTTAAAAATATTACATTGTTGTCTACATCAAATAATATTTTCTTCTACTTCATCTATCTGTATAATAGGTGAAGAGTTGATACAACTATTTCCGCTGCACTGTAAACATGCTACTGTGCTGTATACACCACTTTTTCGGCATCCACATCCCTTTTTGCAATTACAAAATAACATTTGCAATAAATTATCCGGAGCTGGTAATTGATTCATTGATATTGGGATGTACATGTTATTGGAATACTTCCATCCCCAATTTTCAATAACTACGTCATTTCCTAGCCATATCTGAATTTGTAGGTACACTCTTTTAAGGTGCTCAAACGCTGCGTCAGTTGTTGCATCAATAGGTTGATATTGAAATCAGCATTATCATGCACAGAAGCCTAAAGAATGACATATATTTATTAGTTTTTTAGAGCCAAATTTCCTATGAAACATTACAGCCAAAGTAATATGAAGTAGCGATAAAAAAGATACTGGTCGTACAGCTGATATAATTGCCATATAATTGGACAGCAAGAAAAACTAATGAAGAAGTACTAAGGAGCGTCAACAAAGACAGAGAACTGCTAAAGACTGTTAAACATCGAAAAATGTCTTATCTGGGACATATAGTAAGGGGAAGTCGATATAAAATTTTACAACTGATCCTTAAAGGCAAAATAGAGGGCAGTAGAGGTGTAGGAAGAAAACAAGTTTCTTGGTTAAAAAACATTCGTGAATGGACTCAGATACCAAATGCAGGACAATTATTCCATATTGCAGAAGATCGAGAAGCCTTCGCAATGGTGATCGCCAACGTCGGATAAATCTGATATGGCACGCGAAGAAGAAGAAGATCGATTTACATTTCTTCTCATATCTAGGAATTGTTTCTGCATTATTTTTCTTATTTTTTAATATCATTTCAGATAGTTGGAACAAATTTAAAGATGTTGGAATTGATTCATCAACATCTTGAAGCATTTTGTCACTTGACGTATAATTTTCATTATAGTACACTTGGGCTCTTACATCTCTCCGAATAATTTCGCTCGCCGCTTTCAGAATAATAAATTCTCTCTTCTTCTTTACTATTATATTTTTAATTGTACCAATTTTCTGTTAATACAACATGGTTAATTTTTTTAAAACATATAATGGTATTGGACCCAAATTTAGTTGAAAAGATAATATCATCGTAAAATCGATCTATTCATCGTTTTTTAATAGTTTCTTCGTCCGGGATATGCTCTGTAGTGATGACGTTTTTCAACTCTTGCATGGTAAATTGGCAATCATCATCCTCTTCTATGTACTTGTATATTTGCTCCATTGCTGCATCTACCATTGAAATTTTTGGATTAATTTTCTTTTCAACATTACTGAGGTGAATTGAATTTTTCAGCAAATTATAACAATCCAAATGATATTTTGCTGCAAGTGTCTGTAAGTCGGTTATACCAGAAATCCTTTTATGGATATTTCGATAATAATCAGTTTTCTGGACGGCTACAAAATTCGTGATGGATTCATTTAAAGTTGGAGTATTGATGTATGAAATCTGCCTACGCCGAGCTTTATTTAATTTTGCTTCTTTTGTTTTATCAGCTTCTTGTCCGCAAATAAAACAGTTTTTTTCCCAATTGAAGTTATTGAAATTCATGCTACTTCGAAGTTTTTTTTTTTCGGAGGCGTTAATGAGAGATTTTCACGGACCTTATTATTATACACTCCAATATACTTTTTATTACTATATTTTTGTCGACAACTTAAATGAGCATAAACAAATTCAGTTTGTAGGTGAGGTAACAATCCATCTTGTCCTTCGGTTGAAGCAGCTTTTAAAGAGGTTACTCCTCTACAAATTTTTATAATTTCACCTAAATTTGAATATGTTTTGGAAGATGAACCCAGGTGTATACATATTATGCAGCTATTTTCATCAGCCATGCTGCTAGCTGTTGGTTTATCCATTGTTCGAAATCTAAAAAAAATTAATATGTAATTAATTGCATTTGATTCAATATTATCATATATTTTTTTTATTAAAACTGATCTTTAAGTTTCGATTTATTTATTATTTAATTAATTCAATAATGAACTGTGGTAATCAATCTAATCACTTACCAAATTAAGCAATACGAAATAATTTGTAATAGTTCAATATAAAAACGTCGTCTTCAATACACCTTCCAGTACAAAAATATACAAGAATTTTTCACTAAAAAACCAAATTTTCAATGTTATTCACAATATTCACAGAACACGTGTTACTTGCAACTAAACTAGCTGAGAATTTCCATTGTACATAGCAGCTATCGCTCCGCTCTCACCTTCACGTTTTCCTAACTGTTCGAGATCCCTATTGCCATTTTTATACAGGAATTTTTGAAAAATCTTCCTATATGTCTACTCAGATAAGATTTAACATATAAATAAAAAAAATACTGTTTAAAGTGAAAATATATGGTCAAACATTAATTTTTGATATTAATTTGTTTAAACAATAAAAAAATAGATTGCACAAAAAAATTTTGGGTAAACATTGCAATTTATAGTGTTAAAAATAATATCCCACATCGATCATATTAATTCATTCACTGTAACTCTAATCCGAGGTTTTACGGTTTTGAATGCTCCAGGTACTCCACTATTACAGTTTATTTCAATATATCACTGAGATTCACAATTTATAACTTTAAGTTTTAGGCAATAATTTACTTTAAGAAGATCATTTTGGAGTTGAATTTGGACAGATGCGTAGAATTCATAAATAATTTACTGTCGGTAATCTATGAAATAAAAAATATTGCTGGTAATGTAAGAACATAAATGAACTATATAAAATCAAATGCAATTCAAAATTAATCATTGCGAGACCCTACTATACACAGCCCACCCTGTTTCTGGTTGGCATTGTGATTAAATTGACAAATTATACGCTAATCGTTGACTCGCATTATATAAAACCGAATGCACTCAAAATTAATCCTTGGGGAACCCCACTAAACACGTCCCTTACTGTTTCTGGTAGGCATAGTGATTAAATTTAAAAATAACACGCTAATCGTAACTCGCCTAAAACTTTAATTTATCAATCGTTTACCTCTTACCTTCAGACGAATTATTATCATACATCCAATCAATTATAAATTTGATTTGATTCATATGAACCCCCATTTTCGTATCGATCTATCTCAGCAACTCATTCAAATATGTTTCACCTCTAACATGTATTTCTTATGTGACCCTAATTCAAATCCCAACCGTGCTAAATTGGCATTTTCGTTTTTCCGGGATGCGATCATTATCAGGCATTGGGATTCGAAAAACATCGCCTGGTCCGATTTCACGCCTCCAAAACGAAATTATGTTCTTTATCTGGCAAAAAGTATCTCGTCATTAACGGCATAAAACCCATTTTTCAGTTGTTGAACCGTGACGAAAACAACGTGATTAGAAAAAATATCGTGTGCATTAATAAAATTTCTGTTAGTATTGCATCCTCTACCAAAATATATTTTTAATTTATTCGCTTTTTTAAACAATCGTAGATTAATTGAGGTTTGAAATTTGAAAATGTTCCAGAACCAAAAGTGCCTCGGTTCGGATTTAACAAATAGAAAATTATATACACATATTATGTACATCAGAAAAATTAGCAAATTAAAAGCCTTTTAAAAACACCGTGATACTCTTTGCTGTAGGTATCGATAGCCTTTGATAAATTTGATGATAACAATATGCAACAAACAAAATATGCAAAAGCATATTAAACGAAATTTTTTACAATATACGAGGATGCATTGACATAATTGTTTCGACTGTTCTTTGGTTTCCGGTGTGTAATAATGCACCCAGGTTTCATCAACGGTGATAAATCGGCGAAAAAAATCTTTCGGATCGCTCCGTATTATCGCCAAAAGCGCCTCCGAAGTGGTCACACGTTTTTGAATTTGATCGATTGTCAGCAAACGCGGCACCCATCGCGCGGATAGCTTTTTTCATGTCCAAATAATGGTGAATGATGTGTACGCGTTCTTAGAAAATGTTTAGGACCTCTAGGTATTAACTCGCGGAGCTTAATTTGACGATCTACCATCATCATGTCATGGACTTGTTGATCATTTCCGGCGTGGTGACTTCATTTGGCCTCCGGGACGCCTCCGCGGGATCATCAGCTTTCCAAAATTTTACTGTTGCTAACGAAGGTGCAACCTCATCATAAAATTCGTCCAGGTCGGCTTTGATTTTCACATTCGTTTTCCTTTTTGTGAAGGAATTTAATCACCGAACTATACTCGATTTTTTCCATTTCTCCGAAAACACAAAATTTGCTTGCTTTTGGCGGTTGTAAAAACCAAACTAATTGATTTTAAAACTTAAAATTTTGACATACGTCATGTCATGAATGGCAAATTTCAATACCGAAACCAATTCGGTATCAAGTAGCGCCATCTATCAGGGGCTAGTTTAATATCAATCTATCCTCGTATAAACTATCTATTATGAACAATGTAAGATCGCTATTTGATTCTAAACACTAAAGGTGAAACGGTAAACTATAAGGAAACTGACACAATTTTGTTAAAAAGGTTTATAAAACTACTCCATCGACACTTACCGGTAGAAGAGAAAGATTTATGTATGTATGTACCGGGTGGTCCAATAAGCCGATCTCTCGGCTATATATCAGAAACTATTCATGTTATAACTTTAGGAAAAAAAATTCCTTAGTAAAAGTGGCCAAGAGAAATCGCTGGAAATAACTTTCAAGATTCTGGATTAACCGCTAGGGGGCGTAACCTGCGAAGAAAATTTTGAAAACCAGTTTTTTGGGAAATATGTCCAATTATACCAAGTGTTAAATAAGTAAACTAGAAAGGGGCATAAATTCTGCACAAAATTGTTCAAGTACTTTTTTTTTATTTTTTCAAATAAAGGGTGGGGGAGAGTGGGAAAGTATTTGTGGATAAATACCTATAACTTTGGTTTGGATCAACCGATTTTAACAAAATTAGTGTCATTAGAAAGAGTATGGATGAATTAATTTACATCTACTATAAAATAATTGCATTTAGTTTTAATTGTCGTAGGTAGAGGGTACTTTCGAATAGAAAAAATTAAAATTTGTTTTTTTTTTCAAAATTTTTAATGGAAACACCTATTTATTGTAAATTATAATGAAACTGGATTAAATTCGTAACAAAATGGCGCAAACCGCATGTTAATAGCTTTTATCGAACTCGAGATATGAACAAAAACGCATAAACATAAGTAAGTATAGTATTGACACACCCTGTATTATAAAATAAATTAAAAAATAAGTCAGTAGGTACTTTCAAAAATTTTTATAGTAGAAAACTCTTAATGTTGATACCTATTTTGACCATTGTTATTTCATATGATTAAAAATTGTTTTTTCGAAACTAAGTAGGCTACCACAATGAATTTGACAGGGAGTTCATATTGTTTATTTATTGACAGCAGTCAAAATATTGTTAAGAAGTGTTATATGTATTATAATTCGAATTGAAAATTGCATTTTTTTCAATGGATATTAATATTGGTAATATTAGTAATTAATTATCAGTACTAATAATTCGTGATGAGTATATCAAATTGTATATGATTGGAGTTTATTTCGAATATCACCAAAATGGCGCTATTGCCTCACGTATATATTCTGTAAGATATCCTGGCAGGAGATATTGTGGCAAAGAAGTAGAGATTTCGGACTACTCATATGAGGATTCTGTTGAATTAAAGCAAGAACATTGATTGAATTATATTCGGTCATAACTCTACTACGTCGTTTAAAACAAGGACGAGAAAAACTACCAGTTTCTCTTAATCTTTTTGCCTTTCTTTCAAATACTTCTTTGCCATAATGTCTCCTGACACGATATCTTACAAAATATATACGTGAGGCAATAGCGGCATTTTGGTGACATTCGAAATAAACTCCAATCATATCATACAATTTGATATACTCATCACGAATTATTTGTACTGATAATTAATTACTAATATTACCAATATTAATATCTATTGAAAAAAGTGCAATCTTTAATTCGAATTATAATATAGCACTTCTTAACAACGTTTTGACTGCTGTCAATAAATAAACAATATGAACTCCCCGTCAAATTCATTGTCGTAGCCTACTTAGTTTCGAAAAAACTATTTTTTACAAAATAGGTATCAACATTAAGATTCTTCTGCTATAAAACAATTTGAAAATACCTACTGACTTATTTTTTAATGTAATTTATAATACAGGGTGTGTCAATACTATACTTACTTATGTTTATGAGTTTTTATTCATATCTCGAGTTCAACAAAAGCTATTAACATGCGGTTTGCTCCATTTTGTTACGAATTTATTCCAGTTTCCATTATAATTTACAATAAATAGGTGTTTCCATTAAAAATTTTGAAGAAAAACATATTTTAATTTTTTTTATTTGAAAGTCCCCTCTACCTACGACTATGAAAACTGAATGCAAGTATTTTATAGTAGATGTGAATTAATTCATCCACACTCTTTCTAATGACACTAATTTCATTAAAATCGGTTGGATCAAACCAAAGTTATAGGTATTTATCCACAAATACTTTCCCACTCTCCCCCACCCTTTATTTAAAAAAATAAAAAAAAGTACTTGAACAACTTTGTGCAGAATTTATGCCCCTTTCTAGTTTACTTATTTAACGCTTGGTATAATTGGACATATTTCCCAAAAAACTGGTTTTCAAAATTTTCTTCGCAGGTTACGCCCCCTAGCGGTTAATCCAGAATCTTGAAAGTTATTTCCAGCGATTTCTCGTGGCCACTTTTACTAAGGAATTTTTTTTCCTAAAGTTATAACATGAATAGTTTCTGATATATAGCCGAGAGATCGGCTTATTGGACCACCCGTACAAAAGTACTGTGATTTAAAGCTTATACATAGGTATTTAAAAGAATTTAGACGCATCAACATGTAAAAATTAATTTTTTTTTATTCGAAATGTTGGCATTTTTAAACAAATTTAAAAAAAAATCAATGTCTTACGAACCTTAAAAACCCGATTTACCCTTTTTTTATTTATCTATTTTACTATTTCAAAAACTAAATTCATAAATTTAAATTTATAAAAGTCTCGATATCTCCCGTTGCAATCAATGAACATTTATGTTTTTTTTAATTCGGGGCACTTAGTTGCATATATTATAAAATTCAATTAGTTAACTTGTGAATCGTTTATTTAAACAAGTAACTTGTCTAAATAATTTTAAAAAATTTTACATCGTTTATTTATTGTAATATATTTTACAAATAAAAAAAACAATAATCAATAAGTATTATCCTTAATTAACACACGGGAGATGCGTCCAGTGCCAAAAATCGTTTGAAATTAATTTCTAATACATATGAATATTTGAATATAAATACCACTTTACAAAGACATATACTAACATATTAAAAAATAGCAATAGTTAAAATACACACGTACACACACAATTAGATATAAAATGATAGAGTATACGTTAAGGTATTTACAAATGTAGAAAGCTCTAAGGGATCACGGTGTTTAGTCTTCCATTCCTCGGTCGCTTAAGTAGGTCTTCGGCAAGCGTATTTGTATAGTTCAGTAGTATATTTCTGTTAAGTGGCACTGAGTGAAACAACGGTGTCTTTAATGTTTTTGATCTGAAGGTCTCGATGTATAACATAATTGGGCACATACCACGGTACGTTGGTAATATGTGTCAATACTTTAGATTGGAAACGCTAAAATTTCTCATAACTCCAACAGACTTTCTCAGGATAGGGACTTCAAATTCAGCATTCAAGCATATCTTGAGTTTCCGACGATACACTATTATAGCGCCAACTAACTTATACAAATTACCTGATTCTATGGTTATTAACCATGGGGATAACAACTATCAAATTTTCTTTTCCATCGAAAAGCAATCTTGCTACTTATGCAAGCAGCAAGAATATTTTGCATATCAGTATCCCAATAAAAATAATCAGACTTCTTCAAACTACACCCAAAATAATGTTCATCTAAACTCTCTACAGAAAGTACACTAATCAGTTCCCCTTTCTAGAAAAATCACTACCTCTCAATCAAATAAGCATACTCCGATAAGTTGCGACGTACCCAATGAGACTCAAATGGATACTTTTGATCAAGATACATCCTCATCCCAGTACACTAAACGAAACCTATCTGAAAAAATACCCCCCTCTAATAAGAGATAAAGAAAACGCACTCGTTGAACAAAAGCCACGAAGCAAACAATCAAGAAATCAACAAGAAACTAACAGAGACCTAGTAGAAGATCTTATTAAATGCACCAGTCAATTCTTCAAAGAAAACTCCAGCAATGGATACTTAACACAGGAATAACTTATCGACTTCTTTGAAAGTGTGCATGGTCTCCAAATCCTCTCAGTATCGCCATAACTTACTTGGAGGATTTTGAAGGATTTATAGACTTTCTAAAGAAAATACATCCATGGTATGATATCTTAAATCCCGTTGTTCTTGAGTTAAAAAACAAAATTACAGAACAAATTTTAAGTAATACTTCTATTGATGATAGCGATTCCTCTCCGGGAACTTATTAATTAAACTATTTTTAATTCTATTATTCAATGGAACCTAAATGGTAGAAATTTGTAGAATCTTCTTTTCGTCTCGTTTTCGTTTTTGCTTTTGCTTTTCCTGTTCTTTAAATTCTTTTTTCATTTTTTGCTTTAAATGGTATTGTTTCCACTGAGTGGAAGTTGCAACAGGAGGTAACTTTCCACCGACTCTTTTTTTCCGTTTCTTTAGAACATGGTTTGTCTGGCCAAAACAGTGCCTTCTTAAATGGAGTAGGAATTTTCCATCAATTGGTATATATTTTTCAGGCGATTTTTCAAGGGGAATCTGTTGTATGTTTTCTAAAGTAGTTGTATCATTAACATTAATATCAAGATCAACAACTGCAACCTAGCCACCTGGTATATTATTATCCGCATCAAAATGTGGTTGTGGATCTTTATCTGTATTGCATTTATCCATGTTGTTTTCCTTGTTATTTGAACGGTCTTCTTCTGCTGTTGAGATTTCTGGGTCATTTAATTTGGGAACGATAAATGTGTTGAGTTGTTTTTCTTCAGCTCCTCGCGTCTTCGCCAACCTTGAAAAAGACTTAAATCTTGTATATTTCCGTTCCACGTATCCGAGTTTGCTTGTAATAAGTCAGGGTCAATGTAGGTCTCTAACATTTGTTAAATGTTTTTTCTTGTGAAGTTTCTTCTTCTATATACAATGTAGCTTCGCTTATTTTCAAAAATTTTAAAGTGTTTGCCCTTGTTTAGTGTAGTGTAATGTACCATTTTATGTTTACGATATTTTATTCTTATCGGATAGGCCGCAATTGACGAAATGCCCTTGAAGATGATCTAGGGATCGAAAGTACTTGGGCAAGATCAAATTAAACTTTACTCGATATTTGTCTTTTATATTATCAAAAATATTATCTAATTGTTTACTTAATTTCTCCAGCAATTTTTTAGGGGTCTAAAAAACTGCTACATCCATCCACTGCGTAATATGTGTCGAATTAGGATGCAATGCAATAAGAATAATTTTTCTTTTAGTACAGAAATCACTAAGAGGCAAAGTCAAGTGACTAGAATGTCCATCAACGAAAAATATAATTGGAAACATTTCAGTTTCCATAGCCCAAGGATAAAAAAATGTTTGTTATAATTATACTCATAGAAAGTATCCGCGGTCATCCATGCACTTTCTCTTTTACCAATTGCAAAACATTTGGCTTAGCAGCAGATATACCCGGTGGAATCCTTTCATAAGCAAACATCACCATACCTAGGCCAATGTTTCCTGCTGCGTTTTGCTGTCATAAGAAGAGTAAGGCACTCTTTCTCGTCATTTGGTAGATGATTGTAGACAGTGGAATCTACCTTGCGTGTAAGAACTCGGCTTCCTTTAGGATTCATATAAAAGACCGAGTTATCAGCATTGAATACTCGTTTAGGAAAACTAAAAATGTCGTTATAATTATTGTCCTCAAGATACTATTTAATATCCCTAAATCAGCGGCGTAAATTTTCTTCATTGACAGATGACCTCTCGTTGATTAGGTTCTGCGCGACTCTATGGGTCACCCTCTGGATGTCTTTCTAGAAAACAAGAATATCCTAACTGTCAGCAATAGGAGCTACTACAGTAGAGTATGGGGCGCTTGGGGCACCCCCCTCCACTCCCACTCTGACGTCACACGGTTGCAAATGCCAAACGGCTTAACGTAGGAGGACGTACGAGGCTCGTTGGAAAGGGGATGAAAAATGGGGTTGAACGCAGTATGTGCCGTGCGCATCGGAGCATGCCGAAAGGGCATTATGGGCATTATGGGTTTCTATTGGTCCGATCGTGACGTACGAGGGCTCGTTGGAAAGGGATGAAAAATGGGGATAAATGAAATATGTGCCGTGCGCATCAAAGCATGCCGAAAGGGCATTATTGGGTATCTTTGTTTCTATCGGTCCGATCGTGACGTACGAGGGCTCGATGGAAAGGGAATGAAAAATGGGGTTGAATGAAATATGTACCATGCGCATCGGAGCATGCCAAAAGGACATTATGGGGTATCTTCGTTTCTATTGGTCCGATCGTGACGTAGGAGGGCTCGTTGGAAAGGGTATGAAAAATGGGGTTGAACGCAGTATGTGCCGTGCGCATCAGAGCATGCCGAAAGGGCATTACGTCATATCTTTGTTTCTATTGGTCCGATCGCGGCGTACGAGGGTCGTTGGAACGGGAGGAGGTAACGAATACGTTGAGATTAAAATCAAAGATGGCGGCGTTGCCAAATGGGCGCTAAAACGTATCTTCGTTGCTATTAGTCTGATTGTGACGTACGAGGGCTCGTTGGAACGGGGAGAAGGCGGGGAGACAAAAAACAAAGATGGGGGCGATGCCAAATGGGCGCTAAAACGTATCTTTGTTGCTATGGGCATGATTTTGACGTATGAGGTGTCAAAGCACAGAAGCCATGTCAACGATCAGTATGAACATTCTTCTTCTTCTTTTCCGGACAGTGGCTAAGAGAACGTTCACGAAGGACGTGACACTCGACGCAGGACGTGACAGTTATGTGACATTCATCACAGAACGTTAAATGTCGTGAAATTTGACGCAGGAGGTGACAGGTATGTGACATTCAACACAGAACGTGAAATGTCTCGTGACATTTGACGCAGGACGTGACATTCGACGTAAGACGTGTCATTTATGTGGCATTCGACACAAAACGTGAAATTTCACGTGAATTGACGTGACATTCGACGCAGGACGTGACATTCGACGCAGACGTGACATTTATGTGACATTCAACACAGGACGTGACATTCGACGTAAGACGTGTCATTTATGTGGCATTCGACACAAAACGTGAAATGTCACGTGAATTGACGTGACATTCGACGCAGGACGTGACATTCGACGCAGGACGTGACATTTATGTGACATTCGACACAAAACGTGAAATGTCACGTGAATTGACGTGACATTCGACGTAGGACGTGAAATGTAGGAATTACGTGACGTGTGACGTTGTGACGTGACGTTCGACATTTTAAAAGACAAAGACACAATAACAGAGGGAAACAGAGCGTAGCAGAGGGTAGCAGAGGTACACAGAGGGTAACAGAGCGTCATAACAGAGACATTCAGACGCCTTTAGTGACACATATGCAGCGGCACGAGGGAAATACCAGCGTAAAATCGTTTTATTCGACTTCGAATAAATTGCATAGTTATTATCGCCAACAGAACATCGAGGCTTATTCGTAATCATATTCATAACAATTCGGGTGATATACAAAATTAGCGAATACAAATGGTAAGTTGAGTACTATATTTTATCTACGGCATTTCGGGCAATATTTTATTTGTAGGTTGGTATTGTGCTTCGGTAAATATATATTTCCACCAACAATCCGTACCAGTTAAACTGACACTACAGCATCTCATACAAAATAGGTTAAATATAGAATTAAAAACAATTAACATAAAAAAACCTATATAAGTATCAACGTTAAATTCGACGATAATGCTTAGTCACGGTACAGCTGAAAGTAAAAACCATTGAAAAGCCACTCATAAATGTCAAATATGCTTTACAGAGGTACAATGCTAAACATATAATAAAACAATGTTAAATACTACCAAAATAAATACCTGCAAAAAAACATAAGCAAAATATAACGTGAAAATGCTAAAATATAATAAACTATGTAAACTACAATAAAAAAAAACACCCTACAAAGAAAAAAGAAGCAGAAAGAACGAAAAGCATATCTTAAAACAGAAGAGGTACTAATGTGTACAACAAGTAAAAAAAAAAGTAATAAACACGTACTGACAGATAGCAAATAACCTTCAAATAAAATCGAGATGCAATGAAGTAATAAAACACTTATTGATGGATAGGAACTAATAATCAAAGCAGTCAACATGCAATGAAAAATGCATTAAAAACATCAAACTTATAAGAGGCATCCTGCAAAAAGTAATAAGCACCAACAGACTAATAGGAAATAATAATCAAAGCATTTGATATGCAATGAATATACATTAAAAAAAAATCATCAAAATTATAAGGGGAAACATGCAAAACAGTAATAAACACCTACCCGTCGGAAAGCTAATAAAATACAGTTAATACAATAAATCATAATGAAATATGCTAAAAACGAGACATGAGACAGAAAATTAGCGACAATTAACAAAGAACATAAAAAAAACGTTTACAAATAGCTGAGTACATATCCGATATACGTAATCTTTGAAAAACGAGACAAAAAGATGGAACTTCAGTGAAATATGTTAAAATACAATAAAACTATGTAAACTATAGTTAGAAAATTAATACCTACAAAGAAATAAGCAAAAAATATATATACCGAACAAACATATCTTAAAACAGAAGAGGTGCTAATGTGTAAAACAAGAAGGAATACAACCTCAAGGCAAATACACTGTCTCACAAAAAAAAAGCAAAGAACAAAGCCGCCTTGTAAATGTCGTGAAAAATATTAAAAAACATCAAAAACATACACATAAAATGTAAAAAATGGAGAAAGCAATCTAGCATTTAACATGTAATCATAGCAATAAAAAACAACACAAAGGACAAGAGGTGTTATACATAAACAAAAATTACTAGTTACTCCCCGACGGTAAAATAAATTACCAAAATACTGCTAAAGGTAAAGGTAAAAACAGTGCAAAAATAGTAGAGTATAGCTAGACGTAATCTTTGGAAAAAATGAGACAACCGAACGAAAATCTGTAAAATATGCTCAAATATAATAAACTTATGTAAACTGCTGTCGCAAATAAAGAACTACAAAGAAATACACAAATATACTTAGGTAATATGCTAAAAAATATAATAAATACTACATGCAAATTATTGACAAAAATAAATACCCGCAAAAGTAGAGCAAAAAAAAGTTAAATAAATACCGAATTACATGAAAACTATGTAAATTACAGTCACAAATAAATACGTGCAAAAAAAAATAAGAAAAATAAAAACACATATCTTAAAATCCAGAATACAGCATGCGTGGATGTAAATACAAGCAACCGTATATCACATATTACCTTCTTTAGAACTGAAGACACTCTAGAAACAGGCAGTATGTAATACTCATTACTTGTCTGATTAAACACTATTTGCGAAAACACTTACACTAACACAGCGACCACAATGTTCTCAGAAAATAACACAGAAAACAGTAGACACACGCCGCTTTTACTGTTAAATATTTTACTGTTAAATTCTGAAACGATACGACGTATAATTTTTATGACTGAACACTTACCTACATACTGATTTAAAAATGTATACCAAGTCTTTCCAGCCCGTGCATCTATAACAAAAATCCTTCAAAAAGCCGATAACTTGACCAAAGCACATAAACATGTTTACTACCTTTGAATAATAGTCTATAAGGAACTATGAAAAATAACTGAAGGCACGCTTCTTATCAGGATATGTGGTTTTCAATCTAACTACGAGACTGCAAGAAAACGATAACTATACAAAAACAATTTTTATCATCTGTACTTTTAAAATGAAATTAGGAAATAACAATACCTAAATATGCATATTATTATACAGTAATGATGTCCGCTCGATTGCACCCCCCTAAAATAGTACCAGATAGCCAATAAGACCTGTCGTTCGATAGATCCAATAATATGTTATTGGTATTGACCAAAAATACAAACTTGTAAATTAACAACAAAGAATATTAAAAATGTAGCGAGTACATACCCAGACAGGCGTAATCTTTGAAAAAACAAACGACAACCAAAACAAAAATTTGTGAAATATGTTCAAATACAACAAAACTATGTAAACTACAGTCACAAATAAAGAACTGTAAATAACTAGACAAATACTTATACAGGGGTAATAGGCTAAAGATATAATAAAACTATGTTAAATCATGTCAAAATAAATACCTGCAAAGAAAAAATAAGCAAAATATAATGTAAAATATACTAAAATATATAATAAACTATGTAAACTACAGTAAAAATAAACACTCTACAAAAAAGAAGAAGCAAAAAACAATAATGAAAAACATGGCTAAAATAAAAGAGGTACTAATGTGTACAACAAGTTAAAAAATAATAAACACGTACTGACAGGGGGCAAATGTTAAAATTATATCGACATGCAATGAAGTACTAAAACATCTATCGACAGATAGGAACTAATGATCAAAGCAGTCGACATTCAATGAAAAATACATTAAAACATTAAACTTATAAGAGGCAAGACGCAAAAAGTAATAAGCATCGACCGACTAATAGGAAATAATGATCAAAGCAGGTGACATGCAATGAAAATATATTAAAACAGATCAAAATTATAAGAAAAAACATGCAAACACCAATAAACACCTACTTGTTGGAAAGGTAATAAAATATGGTTAATACAATAAAAACATACCGAATTATGCTAAAAACGAGACATGAGTAGGAAAATTAGCTACAAATGACAAAGAACATAAAAAAACATTTACAAATAGCTGGGTAGATCTAGACGTAATCTTTCGAAAAACGAGTAAAAAAGGTTTGAAATAATGATCACAAGCAGTTCACATCAAAGAAAATACGGTAAACATACTTTTCAACATACTCAATTACACAAACAGGACATGAACCTGTAAATTAACAAAAAAAAAAAAAAAAATATATATATTAAAAACGTAGCGAGTACATACACAGTCAGACGTAATCTTTGAAAAACGAGAGACAACCGAACAAAAATTTGTGAGATATGCTCAAATACAACAAAACTATGTAAACTACAATCACAAATAAAGAACTGTAAAGAACTAGACAACTACTTATATTGGGGTAATATGCTAAATATATAATAAAACTATGTTAAATACTGTCAAAATAAATACACGCAAAGAAAAAAAATAAGCAAAATATAACGTAAAAATTCTAAAATGTAATAAACTATGTAAAATACAGTAAAAAACACCCTACAAAGAAAGAAGAAGCAAAAAACAATAATGAAAAACATAGCTTAAATAGAAGAGGTTCTAATGTGTAGAACAAGTAAATAAGTAATAACCACGTACTGACTGGTATCAAATAATGTTCAAATAAAATCGACATGGATAGGTACTAATGATCAAAGCAATCGACATTCAATGAAAAATACATTAAAAAACATCAAACTTATACGCAAAAAGTAATAAGCACCAACCGACTAATAGGAAATAATGATCAAAGCAGGTGACATGCAATCAAAATATATTAAAACATATTAAAATTATAAAAGGAAACATGCAAAACAGTAATAAACACCTAACCGTGGAAAAGGTAATACAATACAGTTAATACAATTAAAAGATACTGAATTGTGCTAAAAACGAGACTTGAGACAGAAAATTAGTGACAAATAGAAAAGATTATCAAAAAATGATTACCAATAGCTGAGTACATATCCAATAGACGTAATCTTTGAAAAAACGAGGCAAAAAAAAAGGCGGTACTTCTGTGAAATATGTTAACTTAAAATAAAACCATGTAAACTACCGTTAAAAAATAAATACCTGCAAAGAAATCAGAAAAAAATAATAATAACGAAGAAACATATCTTAAAACAGAAGAGATGCTAATGTGTAAAACAAAAGGAATACAACCTCACAACAAATATATAGTCTCATGAAAAAAGGTAAAGGGCAAAGCAGCCTAAACACATTATCAATAAAAATAAAACATTCGAAATCATTATTCCTAGAAGACGCAAAAAGAAATAATACATAAAGTTGTCGAAATACCGTGAAAAATACATTAAAAACATCACAAATCATACACACAAAATGGAAAAAGCAATCTAACATTTAACATGTAATCGTAGGAATAAAAAACATCAAAAATACAAGAAGTGTTATGCATAATCAAAAATTACTAGTCACAATCTGACGACAAAAGAAATTAGTGCATATGTCGTCGAAATACAGTGAAAATACAAAAATATCTATCAAAATACCGCTAAAGGTACAGGTAATAACAGTGCCAAAATAGTAGACTAGAGCTAGACATAATCTTTGGAAAAAATGAGACAAACCGAACGAAAAATCTGTGAAATATGCTCAAATACAATAAACTTATGTAAACTGCTGTCACAAATAAAGAACCGCAAAGAAATACATAAATACTACATGTAAATTATTGTCAAAAATTAATACCTGCAAAGAAAGGAAGCAAAATATAACGTGAAAAATGCTAAAATATAATAAAACTAGGTAAATTACAGTCACAAATAAATACGTCCAAAAGAAATACACAAATATACAGGGTAATATGCTAAAAAATAATAATAAATACTTCATGTAAATTATTGTCAAAAATTAATACCTGCAAAAAAAAAGAAGCAAAGTATAACGTGAAAAACTGCTAAAATATAATAAAACTATGTAAATTACATTCACAAATAAATATCTGCAAAAGAAATAAGCAAATATATGACGAAGAACACGCACACTACTGCTGCAGAAGCCTGATACTGTCTACGTACAAAACACGGCGACCTAAGTGTTCTCAGAAATTAACACAGAAACAGTAGACACACTAACAGTGGATATATGTTGTAAATGCTACAGACTCTGTCACTTTAGTGTCACACGCCGTTTGTACTGTTAAATATCAGAGAATACTAGCGGTGTGTAACAATATAGTTTCTGAACGATACAACATTTAATTTTGATGACTGAACACTTACATACTAATTTGAACACTATACAACCCATACATCGATAACAAAAAATCCTTCAAAAACAAACACTTAAACATATTTACTACTTTGGCAAATTTTCTAGACTGGGAATATGACCAAATAATGGACCACACAATATTCTTTCAGGAAATGCTCTTTTCGATCTAACACGAGACTACGAAAACGATAACTAGTAATGTACTATACAAAAAACAATTAACTTTATCATCTGTAGTTTTAAAATAAAATTAGGAAATAACAAAAAAATAAATATGCATATAATTATTCAGCAATGATGTCCGCTAGATTGGATTACTAAAATAGTACCAAATAGCGAATAAGGCCTCTCGTTCGATAGATTCAATAATATGTTATTGTTATTAACCAAAAAAATCAACAAAATCGACAGCTTTGACAAAAACACAAAAAATGTGTGTAATAGAACCACTGACATACGAAAAGACCGATATTATCGATCAACAAAACCAATAGTGATTGATAGAGTCTGTGACATGCAACCGCAAGGACAATACCTGAAGGTCACTAAGCCTGCAACATCCAAACGGTTCAACGTTCAAAAACGTGCAAAGTATTGAAGGAAAGAGGAGGTGGTAACAAATATGTTAAGATAAAAATAAAACGCAAAGACATTGCCAAAACCATACCCAAACGGGTCAACGAATACAAAATGCAAGATATCGAAGGAAATGGAGGCGGTAACACATATGTTAAGATAAAAATAAAACGCAAAGAAATTGAAAAAACGCTACTAAGCTTGTAACGTCCAAACGGCTCAACGTACAACAATCAGCTACTAAATGACATCGGCAAATAGAATACCAAATTTTTTTAGTATCGAATACCGAATAAAGAAATTTTACGTTAGGAGCACATACTAGAAGAGAAAAGTCACTCAAATTTAAGATTAACTGATACCATTCTTTTGGTGACTCTGCATAATCCTTTGCCATATCTTCTGGCGAAAGAGCATTAATGTCGTTGACACTCAAAAGACAGGATAATCATTTGTCTCTGTCTCATTAGACTCATTAGACTAAAAGAGTCCTTACGAAGTCGTTAAATATATCTTCCAGTACATCATCCCCTACGTAATTAATTATTTCGCGTATGAACCATTAACGCGGTCAAAGGTCAAAGTATGTCTTAAGATGGTAAATATATTAGGTTAGAAGGTCTCTGCGTACCGCTGTCTACGTGTCACAGATGGCTCTGTGCGCCTCTGCATGTCTCAGCGTACTTTTTGTCTACGTGTCATAGATGGCTCTGTGTGCTTCTGAATGTCTCTGCGTCAAATGTCGCGTGATTCACGTCATACGTCAAATATTACATAATATGTCACATTTTATGTCAAACGTCACGTTATATATCTAATGTCACGTATTATGTCACGTCATACGTCAAATATCACATACTATGTCATATTAATTTGTTGGGTTAGGTATTACTTAACAGACGCGTAGTTATGGTTAATTTATTAGGTTAGGTAGAGCCGCGAAGCGACCCGACCTAACCTAATAAATTAACCATAACTACGCGTCTGTTAAGTAATACCTAACCCAACAAATTAATATGACATAGTATGTGATATTTGACGTATGACGTGACATAATACGTGACATTAGATATATAACGTGACGTTTGACATAAAATGTGACATATTATGTGATATTTGACGTATGACGTGAATCACGCGACATTTGACGCAGAGACATTCAGAAGCACACAGAGCCATCTATGACACGTAGACAAAAAGTACGCTGAGACATGCAGAGGCGCACAGAGCCATCTGTGACACGTAGACAGCGGTACGCAGAGACCTTCTAACCTAATATATTTACCATCTTAAGACATACTTTGACCTTTGACCGCGTTAATGGTTCATACGCGAAATAATTAATTACGTAGGGGATGATGTACTGGAAGATATATTTAACGACTTCGTAAGGACTCTTTTAGTCTAATGAGTCTAATGAGACAGAGACAAATGATTATCCTGTCTTTTGAGTGTCAACGACATTAATGCTCTTTCGCCAGAAGATATGGCAAAGGATTATGCAGAGTCACCAAAAGAATGGTATCAGTTAATCTTAAATTTGAGTGACTTTTCTCTTCTAGTATGTGCTCCTAACGTAAAATTTCTTTATTCGGTATTCGATACTAAAAAAATTTGGTATTCTATTTGCCGATGTCATTTAGTAGCTGATTGTTGTACGTTGAGCCGTTTGGACGTTACAAGCTTAGTAGCGTTTTTTCAATTTCTTTGCGTTTTATTTTTATCTTAACATATGTGTTACCGCCTCCATTTCCTTCGATATCTTGCATTTTGTATTCGTTGACCCGTTTGGGTATGGTTTTGGCAATGTCTTTGCGTTTTATTTTTATCTTAACATATTTGTTACCACCTCCTCTTTCCTTCAATACTTTGCACGTTTTTTGAACGTTGAACCGTTTGGATGTTGCAGGCTTAGTGACCTTCAGGTATTGTCCTTGCGGTTGCATGTCACAGACTCTATCAATCACTATTGGTTTTGTTGATCGATAATATCGGTCTTTTCGTATGTCAGTGGTTCTATTACACACATTTTTTGTGTTTTTGTCAAAGCTGTCGATTTTGTTGATTTTTTTGGTTAATAACAATAACATATTATTGAATCTATCGAACTAGAGGCCTTATTCGCTATTTGGTACTATTTTAGTAATCCAATCTAGCGGACATCATTGCTGAATAATTATATGCATATTTATTTTTTTGTTATTTCCTAATTTTATCTTAAAACTACAGATGATAAAGTTAATTGTTTTTTGTATAGTACATTACTAGTTATCGTTTTCGTAGTCTCGTGTTAGATCGAAAAGAGCATTTCCTGAAAGAATATTGTGTGGTCCATTATTTGGTCATATTCCCAGTCTAGAAAATTTGCCAAAGTAGTAAATATGTTTAAGTGTTTGTTTTTGAAGGATTTTTTGTTATCGATGTATGGGTTGTACAGTGTTCAAATTAGTATGTAAGTGTTCAGTCATCAAAATTAAATGTTGTATCGTTCAGAAAATATATTGTTACACACCGCTAGTATTCTCTGATATTTAACAGTACAAACGGCGTGTGACACTAAAGTGACAGAGTCTGTAGCATTTACAACATATATCCACTGTTAGTGTGTCTACTGTTTCTGTGTTAATTTCTGAGAACACTTAGGTCGCCGTGTTTTGTACGTAGACAGTATCAGGCTTCTGCAGCAGTAGTGTGCGTGTTCTTCGTCATATATTTGCTTATTTCTTTTGCAGATATTTATTTGTGAATGTAATTTACATAGTTTTATTATATTTTAGCAGTTTTTCACGTTATACTTTGCTTCTTTTTTTTTGCAGGTATTAATTTTTGACAATAATTTACATGAAGTATTTATTATTATTTTTTAGCATATTACCCTGTATATTTGTGTATTTCTTTTGGACGTATTTATTTGTGACTGTAATTTACCTAGTTTTATTATATTTTAGCATTTTTCACGTTATATTTTGCTTCCTTTCTTTGCAGGTATTAATTTTTGACAATAATTTACATGTAGTATTTATGTATTTCTTTGCGGTTCTTTATTTGTGACAGCAGTTTACATAAGTTTATTGTATTTGAGCATATTTCACAGATTTTTCGTTCGGTTTGTCTCATTTTTTCCAAAGATTATGTCTAGCTCTAGTCTACTATTTTGGCACTGTTATTACCTGTACCTTTAGCGGTATTTTGATAGATATTTTTGTATTTTCACTGTATTTCGACGACATATGCACTAATTTCTTTTGTCGTCAGATTGTGACTAGTAATTTTTGATTATGCATAACACTTCTTGTATTTTTGATGTTTTTTATTCCTACGATTACATGTTAAATGTTAGATTGCTTTTTCCATTTTGTGTGTATGATTTGTGATGTTTTTAATGTATTTTTCACGGTATTTCGACAACTTTATGTATTATTTCTTTTTGCGTCTTCTAGGAATAATGATTTCGAATGTTTTATTTTTATTGATAATGTGTTTAGGCTGCTTTGCCCTTTACCTTTTTTCATGAGACTATATATTTGTTGTGAGGTTGTATTCCTTTTGTTTTACACATTAGCATCTCTTCTGTTTTAAGATATGTTTCTTCGTTATTATTATTTTTTTCTGATTTCTTTGCAGGTATTTATTTTTTAACGGTAGTTTACATGGTTTTATTTTAAGTTAACATATTTCACAGAAGTACCGCCTTTTTTTTGCCTCGTTTTTTCAAAGATTACGTCTATTGGATATGTACTCAGCTATTGGTAATCATTTTTTGATAATCTTTTCTATTTGTCACTAATTTTCTGTCTCAAGTCTCGTTTTTAGCACAATTCAGTATCTTTTAATTGTATTAACTGTATTGTATTACCTTTTCCACGGTTAGGTGTTTATTACTGTTTTGCATGTTTCCTTTTATAATTTTAATATGTTTTAATATATTTTGATTGCATGTCACCTGCTTTGATCATTATTTCCTATTAGTCGGTTGGTGCTTATTACTTTTTGCGTATAAGTTTGATGTTTTTTAATGTATTTTTCATTGAATGTCGATTGCTTTGATCATTAGTACCTATCCATGTCGATTTTATTTGAACATTATTTGATACCAGTCAGTACGTGGTTATTACTTATTTACTTGTTCTACACATTAGAACCTCTTCTATTTAAGCTATGTTTTTCATTATTGTTTTTTGCTTCTTCTTTCTTTGTAGGGTGTTTTTTACTGTATTTTACATAGTTTATTACATTTTAGAATTTTTACGTTATATTTTGCTTATTTTTTTTCTTTGCGTGTATTTATTTTGACAGTATTTAACATAGTTTTATTATATATTTAGCATATTACCCCAATATAAGTAGTTGTCTAGTTCTTTACAGTTCTTTATTTGTGATTGTAGTTTACATAGTTTTGTTGTATTTGAGCATATCTCACAAATTTTTGTTCGGTTGTCTCTCGTTTTTCAAAGATTACGTCTGACTGTGTATGTACTCGCTACGTTTTTAATATATATATTTTTTTTTTTTTTTTTTTTGTTAATTTACAGGTTCATGTCCTGTTTGTGTAATTGAGTATGTTGAAAAGTATGTTTACCGTATTTTCTTTGATGTGAACTGCTTGTGATCATTATTTCAAACCTTTTTACTCGTTTTTCGAAAGATTACGTCTAGATCTACCCAGCTATTTGTAAATGTTTTTTATGTTCTTTGTCATTTGTAGCTAATTTTCCTACTCATGTCTCGTTTTTAGCATAATTCGGTATGTTTTTATTGTATTAACCATATTTTATTACCTTTCCAACAAGTAGGTGTTTATTGGTGTTTGCATGTTTTTTCTTATAATTTTGATCTGTTTTAATATATTTTCATTGCATGTCACCTGCTTTGATCATTATTTCCTATTAGTCGGTCGATGCTTATTACTTTTTGCGTCTTGCCTCTTATAAGTTTAATGTTTTAATGTATTTTTCATTGAATGTCGACTGCTTTGATCATTAGTTCCTATCTGTCGATAGATGTTTTAGTACTTCATTGCATGTCGATATAATTTTAACATTTGCCCCCTGTCAGTACGTGTTTATTATTTTTTAACTTGTTGTACACATTAGTACCTCTTTTATTTTAGCCATGTTTTTCATTATTGTTTTTTGCTTATTCTTTTTTGTAGAGTGTTTATTTTTACTGTAGTTTACATAGTTTATTATATATTTTAGTATATTTTACATTATATTTTGCTTATTTTTTCTTTGCAGGTATTTATTTTGACATGATTTAACATAGTTTTATTATATCTTTAGCCTATTACCCCTGTATAAGTATTTGTCTAGTTATTTACAGTTCTTTATTTGTGACTGTAGTTTACATAGTTTTGTTGTATTTGAACATATTTCACAAATTTTTGTTTTGGTTGTCGTTTGTTTTTTCAAAGATTACGCCTGTCTGGGTATGTACTCGCTACATTTTTAATATTCTTTGTTGTTAATTTACAAGTTTGTATTTTTGGTCAATACCAATAACATATTATTGGATCTATCGAACGACAGGTCTTATTGGCTATCTGGTACTATTTTAGGGGGGTGCAATCGAGCGGACATCATTACTGTATAATAATATGCATATTTAGGTATTGTTATTTCCTAATTTCATTTTAAAAGTACAGATGATAAAAATTGTTTTTGTATAGTTATCGTTTTCTTGCAGTCTCGTAGTTAGATTGAAAACCACATATCCTGATAAGAAGCGTGCCTTCAGTTATTTTTCATAGTTCCTTATAGACTATTATTCAAAGGTAGTAAACATGTTTATGTGCTTTGGTCAAGTTATCGGCTTTTTGAAGGATTTTTGTTATAGATGCACGGGCTGGAAAGACTTGGTATACATTTTTAAATCAGTATGTAGGTAAGTGTTCAGTCATAAAAATTATACGTCGTATCGTTTCAGAATTTAACAGTAAAATATTTAACAGTAAAAGCGGCGTGTGTCTACTGTTTTCTGTGTTATTTTCTGAGAACATTGTGGTCGCTGTGTTAGTGTAAGTGTTTTCGCAAATAGTGTTTAATCAGACAAGTAATGAGTATTACATACTGCCTGTTTCTAGAGTGTCTTCAGTTCTAAAGAAGGTAATATGTGATATACGGTTGCTTGTATTTACATCCACGCATGCTGTATTCTGGATTTTAAGATATGTGTTTTTATTTTTCTTATTTTTTTTTGCACGTATTTATTTGTGACTGTAATTTACATAGTTTTCATGTAATTCGGTATTTATTTAACTTTTTTTTGCTCTACTTTTGCGGGTATTTATTTTTGTCAATAATTTGCATGTAGTATTTATTATATTTTTTAGCATATTACCTAAGTATATTTGTGTATTTCTTTGTAGTTCTTTATTTGCGACAGCAGTTTACATAAGTTTATTATATTTGAGCATATTTTACAGATTTTCGTTCGGTTGTCTCATTTTTTCCAAAGATTACGTCTAGCTATACTCTACTATTTTTGCACTGTTTTTACCTTTACCTTTAGCAGTATTTTGGTAATTTATTTTACCGTCGGGGAGTAACTAGTAATTTTTGTTTATGTATAACACCTCTTGTCCTTTGTGTTGTTTTTTATTGCTATGATTACATGTTAAATGCTAGATTGCTTTCTCCATTTTTTACATTTTATGTGTATGTTTTTGATGTTTTTTAATATTTTTCACGACATTTACAAGGCGGCTTTGTTCTTTGCTTTTTTTTTGTGAGACAGTGTATTTGCCTTGAGGTTGTATTCCTTCTTGTTTTACACATTAGCACCTCTTCTGTTTTAAGATATGTTTGTTCGGTATATATATTTTTTGCTTATTTCTTTGTAGGTATTAATTTTCTAACTATAGTTTACATAGTTTTATTGTATTTTAACATATTTCACTGAAGTTCCATCTTTTTGTCTCGTTTTTCAAAGATTACGTATATCGGATATGTACTCAGCTATTTGTAAACGTTTTTTTTTATGTTCTTTGTTAATTGTCGCTAATTTTCTGTCTCATGTCTCGTTTTTAGCATATTTCATTATGATTTATTGTATTAACTGTATTTTATTAGCTTTCCGACGGGTAGGTGTTTATTACTGTTTTGCATGTTTCCCCTTATAATTTTGATGATTTTTTTTTAATGTATATTCATTGCATATCAAATGCTTTGATTATTATTTCCTATTAGTCTGTTGGTGCTTATTACTTTTTGCAGGATGCCTCTTATAAGTTTGATGTTTTTAATGCATTTTTCATTGCATGTTGACTGCTTTGATTATTAGTTCCTATCCATCAATAAGTGTTTTATTACTTCATTGCATCTCGATTTTATTTGAAGGTTATTTGCTATCTGTCAGTACGTGTTTATTACTTTTTTTTTTACTTGTTGTACACATTAGTACCTCTTCTGTTTTAAGATATGCTTTTCGTTCTTTCTGCTTCTTTTTCTTTGTAGGGTGTTTTTTTTTATTGTAGTTTACATAGTTTATTATATTTTAGCATTTTCACGTTATATTTTGCTTATGTTTTTTTGCAGGTATTTATTTTGGTAGTATTTAACATTGTTTTATTATATGTTTAGCATTGTACCTCTGTAAAGCATATTTGACATTTATGAGTGGCTTTTCAATGGTTTTTTACTTTCAGCTGTACCGTGACTAAGCATTATCGTCGAATTTAACGTTGATACTTATATAGGTTTTTTTTATGTTAATTGTTTTTAATTCTATATTTAACCTATTTTGTATGAGATGCTGTAGTGTCAGTTTAACTGGTACGGATTGTTGGTGGAAATATATATTTACCGAAGCACAATACCAACCTACAAATAAAATATTGCCCGAAATGCCGTAGATAAAATATAGTACTCAACTTACCATTTGTATTCGCTAATTTTGTATATCACCCGAATTGTTATGAATATGATTACGAATAAGCCTCGATGTTCTGTTGGCGATAATAACTATGCAATTTATTCGAAGTCGAATAAAACGATTTTACGCTGGTATTTCCCTCGTGCCGCTGCATATGTGTCACTAAAGGCGTCTGAATGTCTCTGTTATGACGCTCTGTTACCCTCTGTGTACCTCTGCTACCCTCTGCTACGCTCTGTTTCCCTCTGTTATTGTGTCTTTGTCTTTTAAAATGTCGAACGTCACGTCACAACGTCACACGTCACGTAATTCCTACATTTCACGTCCTACGTCGAATGTCACGTCAATTCACGTGACATTTCACGTTTTGTGTCGAATGTCACATACATGTCACGTCCTGCGTCGAATGTCACGTCCTGCGTCGAATGTCACGTCAATTCACGTGACATTTCACGTTTTGTGTCGAATGCCACATAAATGACACGTCTTACGTCGAATGTCACGTCCTGTGTTGAATGTCACATAAATGTCACGTCCTGCGTCGAATGTCACGTCCTGCGTCGAATGTCACGTCAATTCACGTGAAATTTCACGTTTTGTGTCGAATGCCACATAAATGACACGTCTTACGTCGAATGTCACGTCCTGCGTCAAATGTCACGAGACATTTCACGTTCTGTGTTGAATGTCACATACCTGTCACCTCCTGCGTCAAATTTCACGACATTTAACGTTCTGTGATGAATGTCACATAACTGTCACGTCCTGCGTCGAGTGTCACGTCCTTCGTGAACGTTCTCTTAGCCACTGTCCGGAAAAGAAGAAGAAGAATGTTCATACTGATCGTTGACATGGCTTCTGTGCTTTGACACCTCATACGTCAAAATCATGCCCATAGCAACAAAGATACGTTTTAGCGCCCATTTGGCATCGCCCCCATCTTTGTTTTTTGTCTCCCCGCCTTCTCCCCGTTCCAACGAGCCCTCGTACGTCACAATCAGACTAATAGCAACGAAGATACGTTTTAGCGCCCATTTGGCAACGCCGCCATCTTTGATTTTAATCTCAACGTATTCGTTACCTCCTCCCCGTTCCAACGACCCCTCGTACGCCGCGATCGGACCAATAGAAACAAAGATATGACGTAATGCCCTTTCGGCATGCTCTGATGCGCACGGCACATACTGCGTTCAACCCCATTTTTCATACCCTTTCCAACGAGCCCTCCTACGTCACGATCGGACCAATAGAAACGAAGATACCCCATAATGTCCTTTTGGCATGCTCCGATGCGCATGGTACATATTTCATTCAACCCCATTTTTCATTCCCTTTCCATCGAGCCCTCGTACGTCACGATCGGACCGATAGAAACAAAGATACCCAATAATGCCCTTTCGGCATGCTTTGATGCGCACGGCACATATTTCATTTATCCCCATTTTTCATCCCCTTTCCAACGAGCCCTCGTACGTCACGATCGGACCAATAGAAACCCATAATGCCCCATAATGCCCTTTCGGCATGCTCCGATGCGCACGGCACATACTGCGTTCAACCCCATTTTTCATCCCCTTTCCAACGAGCCCTCGTACGTCCTCCTACGTTAAGCCGTTTGGCATTTGCAACCGTGTGACGTCAGAGTGGGAGTGGAGGGGGGTGCCCCAAGCGCCCCATACTCTACTTACTACTCTATAACAGTAAGAAAAAAGAAGTACTTGTGACTCGTTTGGAAAAAATATAAAACTGTTTTGGATGGGTTGGAGTCAATAAAAGGGGCTATTTGTTGACTATTTTTTACTCGAGCTTTCAATTGTGATTACAATTTTTAACAAGAGCTTCTAAAAAATACAAAATATCTTACAAAGCTGAACTAGAAATAAAAAATTTTGTTATTAACTCACCAAATAAAATTAGTTTTTTATATAAAGCTGCTGCTAACATTATTATAAAAAATATTATTAAAAAAATGCCCTATTCTAATAAATGTTTCTCTTTAAATAATAAACAGACATATATATATATATATATATATATATATATATATATATATATATATATATATATATAATATATATATACATATATGTCTGTTATATATATATATATATATATATATATATATATATATATATATATATTCATATATATATATATATATATATATATATATATATATATATATATATATATATATATTTGTATATCTTCTCAGTTCTACTTTTTTAACAGTGTTAACAGACATATTATTATTAGTATAATATTTCCAACTCGAATTTTCAATCTACTAAGAATCAACTTAATATATGTAAAAGAAAATAAAAACAATTCGCATTAGAAGATATCCAGGATGTCTAGATTCAGAACACTTTGTACGTAAAGAAGACTATAGGATTGTGAAAGAATATTTAATTCAACATAAACGTACTGCAAAAAGGTTACAACAAAGAGCTTTTTGTTGGCATCGTCGAGTTCGCCATCTCAATGATCTATTATCAGATTTAAAGAAACCGGGGTTACTCGTTACTCGTGAATTGGTATATAATTTTATATAAATATTCTATTATAAATGTAAATCCAAAAATATTTATATTAAAAAAATTAAAACAGTATATATTAACAAAAAGATACTGACTAATGTACAAATATACAGGGTGAGGAAGATAAACGGCCAATTAGAAATATCTCGACAACTAAAGGTAACTAAATTATGAAAATTGGAATGAAGGGGATTTGAAGAGTGACCTATTTAATGAAAATATTTTCACCTATTTGCTCCTTCTAGTTATACCGGAAGTTGCTTATAACTTCGTTTTTGTTAATGGGACATCCTGTATATTTTTTAATTTTAGAAATACTCACGTTATTCTGAACATTTTTTGTTAGTAGGCGAAGGTAAAGGAATATCGACTACTTAAGACAAAACTGTTATAGAATATTTGCTATAGCTTTTACGAATTTGAAACTTATAATATGGGCATTTAGTTCATTCAGTTAACTAATTACTACTGCTTCATAAATATCATAAAATAATTAAAAATATTTTAGAAATCATATTTTTGAAACTAAAAAATTCGGGTAATATCGATCAATCGGGTAATATCAACAATGGAGATGGGTAATACCGATCAAGGATGGGAAATATCGATCACAGATGGACAAGTTCAATGGTTAAGTTTAGTTAAGTTTAAGTATAAAATACATATCTCTTTAGTTACATTTACAGTTTGAGCAAATATAAAGAGTAGCAGTATCCGCTATCGTGCCCAGTCTGCATAAGCCCAAAGATCACAAAAACGACATCTCCACCATAATTCATTTGATCCAAACTCCGAACATACTGCACATAGTTCTCAAGTCTTCTTCTTGACTAATTTTTCAGTTTTTATCTCAGTAGCTCCAATTGTTCGTTTAACTTTCTCAACCTCATTCTTCTTTTGCTTTTTTTGTTTCTTATTTTCTAATTGTTGCGCGATTACTCCAACTATGAACGCTTGTGAAAAAATTATCCATGGTAACGTTCCTTCCCGTTCCCCAAATCGGGTCACACAGATGAGGAACAAGTCACATATTTGAGGTATCAACAAAATATTTTCCTGTTGGCTGTCTACCAACATATATACTTCCATCTTGGACGTATGATACATCTCAGCGTCTGCTAAAGTATATATTTTTATACCGTAACGATTTGGTTTATTCGGTATGTAAACCCTGAATGAACAGTTGCCGCAAACGGCTTCTAACTTTTTATCTATCGTAGTATATGCTGAAAGATTGTAATGCTTCGGTAGATTAGAATTAAAAGCTTCATAAAGTTCACGTATCGCGACCAACTTCTCGAATTCTTGCCTTTGTATTCTAAACAGCGAATGTGTCTTAAAATGAACTGAAACCTCTTTAGCGACATCGATAAGTCGATAAGGCGATAAATCTCCATTGACCTTCCATCTGTTCTAAATAAATCATCAGCATTCTGACGATTGCTTTTGCTAGCGCCTGATATATTTTCTTCTTCAAGTGCCGTCTTCGTTCCGAAGTTTGGCTATCATCAAAGCTATGCGTATTTTTGATGCTGCAGATCTAAACAGTTGGTAATTGGTGCAATTGTACCATTCTCTCAAGTTTTTCAACCATGAATGCCTTCTTCTTCCTATAGATCTCTTTCCCATTATCTTTCCCTGTATAATCAATTGCAGCAACTGGTATTTATCTCCCCTCATAACATGTCCCAAATATTGTAGTTTGCGCTTTTTAACAGTAAGTATCAGCTCTTTCTCTTTCCGCACTCTCCGCAAAACCTCCACATTTGTTACTTTCTCTGTCCAGGCTATTCTTAATATTCTACGATACATCCACAACTCAAATGCTTCTATCTTTTTGGTATCGATCTTTTTAATGTCCATGTTTCCATCCCGTAGAGGAGAACTGACATAACGTAACATCTCAAAAGGCGAATTTTAAGTTTTAGACTTAGATCTCTTCCGCAGAACACCTTTTTCAATTTAGTAAATGTGGCTCTAGCTTTCTTTATTCTGGTTCTGAATTCTTCAGAGCAATCATTATTTTCGTTGATAACAGTTCCCAGGTAATTATATTTTTTTACACGTTCGATTCTTTGATCATGCACGGTTATGTCAGGGAAGTTTTGTGGTGATTTAGATATTAGCATTATTTTTGTTTTGCTTATGTTAAGTGATAATCCGTGTTCTTCACTGCATTCTACTATTTTGTTAAGTAGTAATTGAAGATCTTCCAAGTTTCTGCGATTAGTACCGTGTCATCGGCATATCTCAAGTTGTTTATTCGGATGCCATTTATCTTAATACCTATATTTTGATCCGAAAGTGCTGTGTTTATAATGTCTTCGGAGTATAGATTGAATAAGGTCGGTGAGAGTATACAACCCTGTCTTACGCCTTTCTTGATCTCGATTTCCTCCGTTGTCTCTTGCTCTATTCGGATATTTGCTTTCTGGTTATAGTAAATCTTAGAGATAATTCTAATGTCCCTTTTATCCAAGTTTTTTTCTACTAGCAGTTTCATTAAGTGATCGTGACGAACTTTATCAAACGCTTTGTTGTAATCAATAAAGCACATATATATATATATATATAATATATATATATATATATATATATATATATATATATCTTGGTTTATATCTAGACATCTTTGGCATATGACGTTAAGTGCAAATAGTGCTTCTCTTGTTCCAAGCCCGTTCCGAAATCCGAATTGAGTATTACTAATATCTGCATCTAGTTTTCTGTTAATTCTTGAGTGGATTACTTTGATGAATACTTTTAATGTATGCCCCATTAAGCTTATAGTGCGGTAGTCAGTGCACTGTTTTGCATTTGCCTTTTTTGGTAAGGTTACAAAAGTTGAAAGTAGCCATTCCTTTGGTATTTCTCCTCTTTTGTAGATGCAGTTAAAAAGGTCGAGTAGAATATTCACTGATTCGCCTTCCACAGCTTAAGAAGTTCTGATGTGAGCCCGTCTGGACCCGGTGATTTACCATTTTTCATTATTTTTATAGCGTAGAATAGTTCTTCTTTAGTTATTTCTGGTCCTTCGTCGCCTTGCAAGTTATCTATATTAGGTTCTTGTCTTTCATCGTCGAACAATTCTTCTACATAGTTCTTCCAGGTCCTAAGCTTTTCTTGTAGATCGGCTATTATTTCACCATTTGCGTTGCATAGGAGATTGGGATGTTTTCGTTTTTGTGTACCTGTCAGTTCCTTTATCTTTTTATGTAAGTTAAAAGTGTCATGTTTGAGATGTAGTTCTTCGATTTCCTCGCATTTTCTTGTATAAAAATTTTCCTTTCCAGTTCTTATTTCTTTTCTGATTTGTTTGTTTACTTCATTATATTTTTGGCTGCATTTTCCCTTTAACTGTCTTCGCTCTTCCATGAGACCTAAAATTTTTTCTGTTATCCATTCTCGTCCTTTTTTCTGTTTCTCTTTGGTAAGCATTTTCTGGGCAGGTTTTATTATGGCGTCTTTTAAATCTTGCCACTTGTCTTCTACATGCGTGTTCTCTGTCTTTGTAGAAAGCATTCGTAAGTTATCATTGATATGTTGTTTTAAATCTTCTTTAATTGTTGGATCTTGTAAGCGGCTGGTATCTATGTGATGTATTTTTGTTTTATTTGAAGGTCTTTTGAGTCTAATGTGTACCCGCGCTATCAGGGGGTTATGATCTGAAGAAACATCTGCGCCTGGATAAGCCTTAACTGATCTTATACAGTTTCTGTATCGCTCATTTATTAAAAATATATGATATATAACAGCCCAAATAGAGCTTTCAATTCTATAAGATCAATATTGGCCTAGCCGTTCTGTTATTGCCTGTGTCATAGCGTTATAATGCTATGAACTTATTGGTGCGTTCTACTATTTTTTTTTAGAATATCTGTAGTGAAAAAACATTCCCAAATCTCTTTTATCACCAATTATCGCCTAATATCACCTTTCGGTCCTGCCAGAGAGGGTAGAAGATTTTCACTTCGAGTTCGAAAGTTATGATTAAATTCATGATGTTTCCTCCACCTTGTTCCATCTTTCCCAAACCAACGTGGTACGCGCGGTATTAATTATACTGGTACATGATTTTCGAAATATTCCTTATCACGGAAATTGTCCTCTGATTGGTATCATATTCTAGAACTTCTGAACAATCATCTTGCAAACGTGCGTCGTCATCTTCTGGTTCCGGTTCGGAATTAGCAAAAATTTCGTCAAAAAGTTGTTGCAACCTGATTTCTTCTCTTTCGTAAGCCATATTCACATACAACTCCTAAAATAAATATCTATTATTTAAATCTACTATGGACCAGAAATGACCAAAAATTTACCGTTGAGTAAAACACAAATGGTAACATCGGTCACAGATTTTTTAAGACTAAATAGCGTGATGAAGATTCGAATGCGCATATTGTGTTGTCCGGCCGCGCGGACAACACAATATGCGCATTTGAGTTTTAACGCAAAAAATCTACTTCGTTGGTGTCAGGGTCCATACGTTAGCACTAGAATGTTAAAGCGATTAAGATATGCTCGAAAACAGCCATGTCCTGAGAGCATCTGCGTCAGAGAGTAGTTAACTTCGCCATGTCCGTTGTTGCCGAATCCCATTATAATTGCCATCGATCAATGTTATTTTGCCGTTCTATTCTTCTAAGTTCATCTCGGCACAGTGTAGATGTAGTTGACTCTCTTTGCCATTAAAGGGTCTTTTTTGCTTTAGCTAGCACTCCAATGGGTAGCATCCTGGCTATGACGTATATTGTATCCTCAGATACTGTGCGGAATGTGCTGAAAACTCTTAAAACGTTTAGGCAATATGCAGATGCGACTTTCCTCCGTGATTTGCAGCACGTCTCATAGCACGTATATCAAACTCCAAGAACCAAAATAATCAAATATAACTTTGATTAATTGATGTGTACTGACGTAAAACTTTTTTAATTATGCTTAGATCGTCAACTAACAGCACCCTCCAAAAGTGGAGCAGATCTTATTGATCTCAACACAAATTGGCTGTTTACAAAAACCAGGCTGCAAAAGACTGCAGATAAAGCGTTGGGTGAGGTACTCAAACGGATAACCAAAGAAAACAATTATGTATATCTTATCAAAAAATGGACCAGGAGCAATGAAGAATATAAGTAAAAAGGTGGGGAGAGGGAGGGAAAATAAAAGCATCAACAGCGGAACCAATAAATAAAGATTCTACAATTATTTTCTACTGGCATGTCTACAAGGGGGCGACTTAAACTCAGATATCTGAACGATGTGCATGAATATTAAAGGGAGATTGAAGTAAGGGGATGGAGAAAAGAGACACTCGACAAGGAATGATGGAAAAATGTTGTGAGGTCCACGAAGGACTGAAGCGCCAAATAATGATGTCCAAAAATATTTCTTTTGTGGAAATTTTAATTAAAAAACGAAACACTACATAGGGAAAATGTAAAAGAGAATTATAATGAGGATAATGATGTGCTTTTACCTTTTCTTTTGGTCTCTGTGATCCCTAGTATGTCTATTTTAGCCTTATTAAATTCTTCTACAAGTTCGCCTTAAAGTCCAGTCAATAGAGATGAAAATCGAAGAAACCCAACTGAGATGGTACGGCCACATGGTAAGGATGGATAAAACAGCCAAGTGAAACAAGTGTGGGAAGCGAGAAGAACCTTGAAAAGACCGAGGGGCAGACCCATGAAGACCTGGGACGATGAAGTTGCCGCCATCCTAGACAGGAGAGGAGTCACCAAGGAGCAAGCGAAGAAGTTGGTAAGCAACAAGAAGAATTGGAGGAAGTTTGTAGATGAAAACTAAAAGAGACGTTATTGATTATATATATATATATATATATATATATATATATATATATATATATATATATATATATAATATATATATATATATATAATAATATATATATATATATATATATATATATATATATATATATATATATAATCAATAACGTCTCTTTTAGTTTTCATGTACAAACTTCCTCCAATTCTTCTTGTTGCTTACCAACTTGTTATATATATATATATATATATATATATATATATATATATATATATATATATGATAATGTGCTCGAAATGCAAAAATAGGTTCGAAACTGACTTCTGAAACATTTCTTACATTTTACACCTTTTAAACCTTGTGAATGTTTATAACAATTATAGTACGGTGTTAAATCTGTAGAGTAGTTTAATAAAAAGTTATAAATAAGCATGAAACATTTTGTATGTGGTTTTTAACCGAATGTTTACTTTTCCTATATTACATCTGTTAAATAAAAACTAGCATATAATCGCAGATATGGATTATTTTTAAACTAACCCATCACAACGTATAATGAACAAGTAAATAAGTGTCTAATACATGAAGTTAAACGAATCCATTTAGTTTGTATATAAAAACTAAAATTATATCTTTTAAAAGCTAATAAACAAACGTGGAGTGTAATTATTTATATAAATATGATGTTAATATACAGAATGTAAATTAGAAGGAGAGTCATAAATCATTTAAAATGTTCTTTTTTATTGGCGTCTTGATCCAAAATTTCAGTTTGAGTTCAAATTTATCCAGAACAAGTTCTGTTTATATTACAGTGAGTTATAGAGCGACCTGACAAAATGAAACTTTTTGTTAAAAAGGAGTTTATAACTTAGCTATCAAATATACACAAAGACAGCGGCAGAAGTCTAAAATATTGTCAATAACAGATGAACAGAGTATTTGTGAAATATGAAATAACACCACTCTTAACTTTTTAAATATACTGTCCTGTAAATTTTTAAAACAATAAAAAGATATTTTTTTTTTATTTACAAACATGGTCGCATCAACCTCTGGGGTTATTAGCGACATATAAACATAACCATAAGATAAGTAACTTATAAATAAATATTATATTTTGTAAAGAATATTAATGTCTTTAAGAAATTTCACAATATTTTCACTGGTACACTCACTAAAGATGTCCCTTATAACCGACGGAATTTTATTAGTTAATCTTTCAGTTAATGGGTAACGGGTAGGAACTCTTTAAATTCTTAAAGATAGTCCTATCAGGGAAAATGAATCAATCCCTGCCCTCCGCAGATTCCGGGGGTTTCCTGACCCGGGAAACTAGTACCTGTTTAGGGTCCCTTGTCCAGGGTTACGGATGAAGTCCACAACGGCGGCCACGGCGGAGAAGCGGAGCTTCGGTACGGTGCGGATGGCGGAAGTGGCAACCCTCGATTTTAGGGTTGATATAGAATCAAGTCACCGAATGATTGCCGGTATAAGCAGTCCATCAATTACTGGCCAACGGCTTCGGGCGGATGAACTGGTAAATGGAAGGGCACTCTTTTGTCCTGAGACTGAGAAATCGATCTCAAAGGCGGAGGAACTAAGAAATGGTCAACGGCATAAGGATGCAGAAGGCAAGGAGAAACCACTGCATTAAAGATCCTAAGGGATATCTCTAGTAAAATTATCATGGCTGTGCGAAGCGAAATGATTTCTAGTACTGATCATGGATACCGGATACCAAGATCCGGCAGGAGAGGTATACTTCATGACAGCAGGGCCTCTCAGGTCGTAATTCTGCGAAATCCCTGTGTTAAAAATACAATAAATATTGGTACATGGAACGTCAGAAGCATGTACGAGCCTGGGAAAATTCACAACGTTATACAAGAGATGCAAAGATTAAACATCGATATCCTAGGCATCAGCGATACAAGATGGTCGGGTGCAGGCAACGTCCCGACAAGCAACGGTATGATCTATTTCTCAGGAAATGAATACCCACATCACAGATATGGTGTAGCAATTGTCGTTTCAAGAAGAATGACACAGTCTGTCACTAATTTTTCGCCAGTGTCAGACAGGATCCTGCTCCTACAACTGCATACAAAAACTGCAAAACTTAATATTATACAGGTATATGCCCCTACTGCAGATAAATCAGATGAAGAGATTGAGCAGTTTTATGAACAAATAAATCAAGTTCTAAAGTCTACAAAGCCAAAAGATGTTACACTTATCCTTGGAGACTTCAACTCCAAAATTGGCAAAGGAAAAAGCGGAAAAAATGTGGGAGAATATGGTTTAGGGGCAAGAAACGACAGAGGAGACAAACTTTTAGAGTTCTGTCAAGAGAATGATATGATAATTTCAAATACATTCTTTAAGCTACCCAAACGAAGACTGTACACATGGACGTCCCCTCAACACACTAGGGAAAAAACAATTAGGAATCAGATAGATTATATTTTAATAAATGAGCGATACAGAAACTGTATAAGATCAGTTAAGGCTTATCCAGGCGCAGATGTTTCTTCAGATCATAACCCCCTGATAGCGCGGGTACACATTAGACTCAAAAGACCTTCAAATAAAACAAAAATAGATCACATAGATACCAGCCGCTTACAAGATCCAACAATTAAAGAAGATTTAAAACAACATATCAATGATAACTTACGAATGCTTTCTACAAAGACAGAGAACACGCATGTAGAAGACAAATGGCAAGATTTAAAAGACGCCATAATAAAACCTGCCCAGAAAATGCTTACCAAAGAGAAACAGAAAAAAGGACGAGAATGGATAACAGAAAAAATTTTAGGTCTCATGGAAGAGCGAAGACAGTTAAAGGGAAAATGCAGCCAAAAATATAATGAAGTAAACAAACAAATCAGAAAAGAAATAAGAACTGCAAAGGAAAATTTTTATACAAGAAAATGCGAGGAAATCGAAGAACTACATCTCAAACATGACACTTTTAACTTACATAAAAAGATAAAGGAACTGACAGGTACACAAAAACGAAAACATCCCAATCTCCTATGCAACGCAAATGGTGAAATAATAGCCGATCTACAAGAAAAGCTTAGGACCTGGAAGAACTATGTAGAAGAATTGTTCGACGATGAAAGACAAGAACCTAATATAGATAACTTACAAGGCGACGAAGGACCAGAAATAACTAAAGAAGAACTATTATACGCTATAAAAATAATGAAAAATGGTAAATCACCGGGTCCAGACGGGCTCACATCAGAACTTCTTAAGCTTGTGGAAGGCGAATCAGTGAATATTCTACTCGACCTTTTTAACTGCATCTACAAAAGAGGAGAAATACCAAAGGAATGGCTACTTTCAACTTTTGTAACCTTACCAAAAAAGGCAAATGCAAAACAGTGCACTGACTACCGCACTATAAGCTTAATGGGTCATACATTAAAAGTATTCATCAAAGTAATCCACTCAAGAATTAACAGAAAACTAGATGCAGATATCAGTAATACTCAATTCGGATTTCGGAACGGGCTTGGAACAAGAGAAGCACTATTTGCACTTAACGTCATATGCCAAAGATGTCTAGATATAAACCAAGATATATATATATGTGCTTCATTGATTACAACAAAGCGTTTGATAAAGTTCGTCACGATCACTTAATGAAACTGCTAGTAGAAAAAAACTTGGATAAAAGGGACATTAGAATTATCTCTAAGATTTACTATAACCAGAAAGCAAATATCCGAATAGAGCAAGAGACAACGGAGGAAATCGAGATCAAGAAAGGCGTAAGACAGGGTTGTATACTCTCACCGACCTTATTCAATCTATACTCCGAAGACATTATAAACACAGCACTTTCGGATCAAAATATAGGTATTAAGATAAATGGCATCCGAATAAACAACTTGAGATATGCCGATGACACGGTACTAATCGCAGAAACTTGGGAAGATCTTCAAATACTAATTAACAAAATAGTAGAATGCAGTGAAGAACACGGATTATCACTTAACATAAGCAAAACAAAAATAATGCTAATATCTAAATCACCACAAAACTTCCCTGACATAACCGTGCATGATCAAAGAATCGAACGTGTAAGAAGATATAATTACCTGGGAACTGTTATCAACGAAAATAATGATTGCTCTGAAGAAATCAGAACCAGAATAGAGAAAGCTAGAGCCACATTTACTAAATTGAAAAAGGTGTTCTGCGGAAGAGATCTAAGTCTAAAACTTAAAATTCGCCTTTTGAGATGTTACGTTATGTCAGTTCTCCTCTACGGGATGGAAACATGGACATTAAAAAAGATCGATACCAAAAAGATAGAAGCATTTGAGTTGTGGATGTATCGTAGAATATTAAGAATACCCTGGACAGAGAAAGTAACAAATGTGGAGGTTTTGCGGAGAGTGCGGAAAAAGAAAGAGCTGATACTTACTGTTAAAAAGCGCAAACTACAATATTTGGGACATGTTATGAGGGGAGTTACAGTTGCTGCAATTGATTATACAGGGAAAGATAATGGGAAAGAGATCTATAGGAAGAAGAAGGCATTCATGGCTGAAAAACTTGAGAGAATGGTACAATTGCACCAATTACCAACTGTTTAGATCTGCAGCATCAAAAATACGCATAGCTTTGATGATAGCCAAACTTCGGAACGAAGACGGCACTTGAAGAAGGAGAATCTTTCAGCACTATATTTGGGACACTCCGTTAATACGTGTTTCACTGTTAACGGCACGTCACAAATCGTACATTTTGGTTGAGGTTCCTTCTTCATGAGATATTCATGTGTGAGTTTGCTGTGTCATAATCGGAGCCTGGTTTTACACAACCTAAACGAAACGGCTAGGAGCGTTGTTAGTTCATCGTCCAAAATTTGGTTTAATTTCTTTTAACTTTGAGCATTTTTCTTCCCATTTAGTCCAATTACATATCAGCTTTTGTTTAAAGTACGGCTTGAGATCTTCTGCTAATGGTTTTATTATCGGTCTGATATTTGGGAAATTTGCTATTTCTCAAGCACTTTTATCAGCTAGTTCGATTCCTTTAATGCCTATATGTGATGGTACCCACACGAAGACTAATGTTTTGTTTTCCAGCTACTATATCTTGTTTTTAATTAATTTAGCTAACGGGTTGCAAGTGTACATTTTTGACAGTATATGAAGGGAATTGATTGAGTCAGTAATAATAAGGAATTTATCTGGTTTGACTATTTGTATGTGAATTAGAGCTCTGTATATTGCATACAATTCTTCAGTTATGACAGTGGATTCTGTGGGCAATTTGAAACTTTTTATTATGTCTATTATAATAAATGATAATCCTACACCAGAAGTTGTTTTAAATGCATCTGTGTAAACTTGGGTATATTCAGGGAAAAAAGAAAGTATTCTATTATAATTGCTTATAAATATTTGTGGATTAGTTTCAGATTTATGATATGATGATAGTTCTAAATTTAAAGTAGGCAAAGGTATTAACCAGGGAGGTGGCGTGTTTACGTTTGCTGAATGTGTTGAAGGAAAGTTAAAAATTTCAATAGAGTTTAAAATGTTTTTGATCCTTAATTTAAATGGTAAGTGTGTTCTTATAAAAGTCTAACGCAGCAGTTTAAAATTCTAGATGAATCTGCGGCTTAGACTAGGATATGCTGGGTTCTGATCGGCCTATGGTGGAGCAGTACGGCAAGAGATAAGGGCTTGCGGCTCGGTGATACTCCTCCATAGATCCCTACCGGACGGGCGTAACGCCTAAAAAACCGGATATATATATATATATATATATATATATATATATATATATATATATATATATATATAAAGTGTGTTCTTATATTGATATTTGATAACGATGAGTGAGTAAGAAAATAGTTGTCAGATTGTAGGGATGTTAGTTTTGAGGCGTAAGATAGACTAAGTAATTTCCGTCGTTCATGTAATGATGGCTCTCCAAGTTCCCACTCGAGGCTTGCAACAGGAGTTGTTCTATAAGTTCGACAGATTATGCGTAATGCATTGTTGTGTATAACGTCTAAAATTTTTAAATTTGACTTCGACGCTGAAGAATATGCAATGCACCCGTAGTCCAATTTTGATCGGATTAGGCTTCTATAAAACAGTAATAATGTATCTCCGTCAGCACCCCATTGTTTGTTGGCTAAACATTTAAGAAGATTTATACCATTTTGACATGATATCGCCAATATTTGGTTTCCAACTTAAAGTTTCGTCGAATGTTATGCCTAGATATTTTATCTTTGTACTTCGTTTTAAAAACTTTGTGCAGAATTTTAAGGCAGGTATGCTAGTGTGAATGGGCTTTTTGGAAAAAATAATATATTGTGTCTTGTCAGCTGAAAAATAGAATCCACTTCTATTAGACCAACTTTCGATTTTATTTAGTTCTTCTTGTAAAATTTTGACCATCGAGTTAATATTAATAAACATTATCATATCATCAGCATATAATCTAGCCTCTGCAGGTTTCTTGAGATTTTTTATAACATCATTCATTGCTATTAAAAATAGTGTAGGGCTAATTACTGATCCTTGTGGTGTTCCATTGTCTTGAGATTTGATACTAGAAAGTTCTCCATTACTACGTACTGAAAATGTTGGGTTCATTTAGAAAGTTATTCAAAAATGCCAACATGTTTCCTTGAATTCCATTTGTCGTATGGCTCATGTAGGATATTCTGAGCATTTTACGGTAACACCAGAGTTCGAATGCTTGGATTCTTTTTTGTGTTGCTTCTGTAATTGTCCAGGCTTCAACACCATAGAGCAAGGTGGAGAAAACATAGCACTTAAGTATTCTAGTTCTCAATGAGATGCCCAGCTGGCGGTTGCATAGAACGTTTTGCATTTTGTAAAACATTGTACGTGCCTTTTCCAGACGTATTCTTATCTCTAGTGAGTTATCCCAAGTTTCATCAAGATTACTTCCAAGGTACGTTGTTCTTGTTACTTTTTCCAGATCTGTTCCGTCGACATTTACCTTCACCCTTCTGTTTTGGTGCTTGCTGATGACCATCGTTTTTGTCTTCTTTGTATTCAATTTCATTCCAAATTCTCTACAGGCTCTCGTTACTCGGTCCATTAAGCGTTGCAGGGCTTCAGCATTATCTACCAGTATGACAGTATCATCAGCATATCGCAGGTTATTTATACATTGCCCGTTTATAATTATACCACCCGAGGTGCCTTCCAAAGCTTTCTGAAATATCTTCTCAGAGTAAACATTGAACAGCAAAGGTGATAGAACACATCCCTGTCTTACTCTCTTCTCGATATTGATTTTTCCAGATGTTTCGCTTTTTATTCTGATTTTAGCCTTTTGTTCTTGGTAGAGGTTTGAAATGATCCTTAAGTCGATATTACATGACCTTAAAATATCTATTAGTTTATTATGTTTCACCAGGTCAAACGCCTTCTGAAAGTCTATAAAACACAAGTATACATCAGAATCGACATATCTACATCTTTTAACTAGCACACGTATTGAAAAAAGTGCTTGTCTTGTTCCGAACCCATTCTTAAAACCAAACTGAGTTTGACCAGTGTGTTCGTCTAGTTTATTGTATACTCTATTGTGTATTACTCGTAGGAAAAGCTTCAACATATGATTCATCAGGCTAATATAATAATCCTATGGTCTTCACATTTCTTGGAATTTCTCTTCTTTGGTAGGGGTATAAACACCGATGTCAGCCAATCATTTGGTATTATGCCTGTTTCGTATATTTTGTTAAATATATCTTCCATTACTTCGATGTGTTCGTCTAGTAATATCTTTATTATTTCAGTTGGGATATTATCTTCCCCAACAGCTTTTACGTTCTTTAACTGATTTGCCGCTTTAATAATTTGTTGCTTTGTGATATAAGGTCCAGTCGATGCCTCTTGCATGTAAATGTTCGTCCTCTCTCGGTCTTGAAACATCTCTTCCACGTATTCTCTCCATCTACCTATTTGATCTTCTATGTTCAGTAGCGGGTTCCCATGTTTATCTTCGATAAAAGGCGTAGGAGTTTGTTTAAATATTCCAGCGGCTTCTTTTACTTTTTTATGTAGATTGAAAGTATCATGTCTTTGTTCCAACTCTTCAATTTCTTGGCATCTTTCCCTTAGCCAGATTTCTTTGGCTTGTTCGATCTTTATTCTGATATTCTTATGTATTTGCTTGTATGTTGTTTCATTTTTACCTTTGTATTTTCTTCGTTCGTCCATCATGTTTAGAATTTCTTCTGTCATCTATGGTTTGTTCTTTTTTCGTGTATCTTGTTTGAGGCAATCTTCTGTTACTCTTGTGTTTTCTCAATATAGTGCCATTCTTCCTCGGGAATTTGAGTCGATTGTACTGTTCTGTTACTCAAGTGTCTATGTATTTCTTCCCGTATTTCATTACTAGTGGATTCTTCTTTAAGCTTATCTAGGTTAATAGCTATTATTTGCTTATTTCTTTTTGTTCTTTTAAATTTTATCCTAATTGTGGCAAGAAGAAGATTGTGGTCGGTTGGGATGTAAGCTTCGGGGTATGTCTTGCATGCTTTTACTGCGTTTTTGTATCTTTTGTTGACCATTATGTAATCGATTTGATTTCTTGTGATGCGTCCTTCTATTCCATCTGCTGGAGATTTCCACGTGCAGAGACGTCTGGGTGGTAACTTGAAAAAGCTGTTCATTATACTGTACTGATTTTCTTTACAGAACTGAAGCAGTCTATCTCCCCTCTCATTTCTTATTCCGTGGCCAAACTCCCTCACCGTGTCATCTTCTCTTCCTTTTCCAATCTTGGCGTTAAAATCTCCTAATATTATGTTGGTTTCATGCTTCTTTGTCTGCAGTAGAGTTTTGTTTGGGTCTTCGTAGAATTGTTCTATTTCTTCTTCTGTGCTTTGACTAGTTGGGGCATATACCTGGATAATATTCATATTGACTGGTTTGCTGTCTATTTTTATTAGCATTATTCTATTTAATGTTGGTAGTAATCCAGAAACTAATTCTGCAATTTCATTAGATGTAATTATTGCTACACCGTTTTTATTTTGAGTGCCTTCATCTCCAGAATAGAATACTGTATAGTTGCCCATCACACAGGTACCTGTATTTAGCCATCTTACCTCACTGCATCCCAGTATATCGATATCAAGTCTTTCCATTTCTTGAATTAAATTTGCGGCCTTTCCCGCTTAATATAGACTTGTCACATTCCATGTGCCTATTCTTTTTGTTTTCCTCCGGGGGATTCTTAGCACCCTCTCCTCATTTAAGAGGTGTCCAGGACTGAGGGCTGTTATTTTAGGTTCCATGAGCATTATGTAATTTTGCTGGGGAAATATTAGTGTAGTGGTTTCCCGTTGCCTTCTACACCGCTGTACATGTGCCGCTTTTGTGAATGTCACCACGCCACATGCTGTCTAATTCACAGCCAAAGGCATCATGAAAGCCAAACTGTCTACAACTCATTCCGCTTCACACTTTTTGAATATTGTTGCATGTATAACCTTTAAGAATGTTTTTAACAATTGTCGCATTCAGCTGATTAATATATAGTCAATACAGTGTTTAAGGTTCTTGGTTTTTGGTAGCAAAGCAAAAGTCGATAGTAGCCATTCTGTAAATATCTTATCAGATTTGTGTATGTTGTTAAAGATGATAGTTATTGCACTTAAATTTTCTTCAGCTATGTTTAATCAGCTCGGTGTAAACATTATCTGAACCGAGGCCTCTGCCAGATTTTGAGTTATTTATAGCATGTATTTAATTTAGATTTTAATATTATTGAAGCTTTCTTGCTATTACTTTGTGTTGATTCCGTTCTTGTGTCCATGAAATGATCTTCAATATAAAGTGTGTTTGTTTTACATGTATAGAATTTTAAAATGGAATAAAAATAAATATTTTCATAAATTGACCTTATTTGGAAGATAATCTTTTGACTCCAAATAGGGCAGTTTTGTTTGTTGACGTAGCCATTTAAGTTTTTCTTTTAAGTTCGTGGTTATTGTACTATTTCTTAACATGTTTGTTTCTTGTTTGAACCCAATACCGACAAATTCATGGTATGGTATGTTAATATCTCATGCGATGGCGTGGGGTGGTTCTCTAACCTCTGAAGTAAGTCCATTTTTACCTAGATCGTGGAAAGCACCTACCCGCTATCCCCTGTATAATATATCTTTTATTTATTATATTACTTTCTTAAAATTTAATATTCGCATTCTACTAATAATTTTATTACTGCACTATCTGTGCTATAAAAAGGTAGTTTCGACTGTTTACACCTGCTAGAAAATTGAGCTCTATACTGAGAATGTAGGTGCTGACTAACCGAATGTACTTCCGCACTGGATTCCAGGTTTCCATCTGTTTAATTTTTGAACATTTGTAGAATTACATTGTTTGAGCACTGAAACTGTAGTGCATGATTTATAAGTAACGCTGAAGTTATTTATGTAGGTTCATGCAATAAACTTATCATAAAAAGTTTTAAGAAGTTCACTGAGAATGAGTGAACAATTAGGTTAGAAAACGTAATTTTAAATAAATTTTTTTTAAATATTTAATATATTTTTAACAATATGTAAATCTTGATAAAGTTTAAACAAGGAGTAAAAAATGATTTACAAAAAGGACAAAAAATGAAAAAAAAAAAAAACATTTCGATTTTAATACAATTTACTATTTTTACTTTTTGGTATATACAGAGTGACCCAAAAGTCTGGAAATGGCTAATTATCTCGTAAAATGCTAATCATAATTGTACACAATTTGAGGTACACCTATTTTGGGACACGGAGATTCCATATTTGATATTTACAATGTTGCCAGATTTGCCGTTTTTCTTATATTATTAGTAACTTTGTAAACTACATTAGTAATTTTATGTAATCTGGAAGGTCATAAATACGTAAAACCGAAATCTGGCAAGGCCTAAATTGTTTTAATAAATTTTTTAATACTAACTATTTTCAAATACATTAAAACGTAACAATTGATAGTTTAGAACATTTCTTAACATAGTAGTTACGTTATTAAGTATTCAAAATGTGCACAATTTGTGAGTTGACAGCACCCTAATCGATGGTAGAAGGCGTCTACCACATTTCTCCATGATTGTCTAGAAATTATTCGAGATTCATTGATAATTCGTTGCCTTAGCTCTGCAAGACTTGCTGGTTAAGTTTTGTAAACTGAATTTTTCAAGTATCCCTAATAAAAATAATCTTTAGGATTGAAATCAGGTGAACGTGGAGGCCATTCAATTCTACCTTGTCTACCAATTTATCGTCCAGGAAATTTCTCATCTAAATATCGCCGAACATTTACACCAACTATCTGACGTTAAATTTCTTTCGACAAAAAATGACCCAATTGAATAAGTAACTAGTATATCTGACCATACATTTAATTTTTGTGGTCTTTGAGTATGGTTTTCACGCATTCAGTCTTCAGTGTGAATTTACGTCACACCAGTACCTTAAATTGTGTCGATTTACACTTCCACACAGTGTAAAAGTTGCTTCATCGGAAAAAACGTTCTGTTAATAAAATTTTAATAATTTTCAATTTTATCCATCATTACCTCAATAAACTCTAATCTACGACCAAAGTCATCTTCACTTAATTCTTGCAATAAGTTAATTTTGTATGATTTAAATTTATTTTTACGTAATAAACGTAAGACTGAAGAATGACCTACATCATGTACTTGTGCAACCCTGCCTGGGGATGTATGTGGATCTTCAACAAAACTTTGTTTATATCTGAAGTTTTGTTGTCATTGATAACTCGTTTCGGTCAACCTGATCGGTATCTGTCTTTTACTTCTCCAGATTCCTCAAATCGCCTTACAGGTGTTTGTACCGTCGTCTTATGAATAGGAGAACGGTTTAGAGAACGGCATTTTAGAGAAGCCATTTAAATTGCAGAACTTTTTGAGCCACAACTACTGTCAATTTTAGTTCATAATTTAAATGGTGAACAAATGTCAAAATCACAGCATTCTCCATTTCAATATTTAACTTTATTAAAATCTACATATTTTGCACTGTTTTATGTATTTAAGATTATTCAGACTACATAAAATCAAGTGAACATATGGTTGAACTCGTATTGAATAGCTGAACTCGTGTGTAATTCACACTGAATGCGCGAAAACCATACTCAAAGACCACAAAAATTAAATGTATGGTCAGTTATAGTAGGTACTTATTTAATTGGGCCATTTTTTATCAAAAGAAATTTAACGTCAGATAGTTGGTGTAAATGTTCGGCGTAATTTAGATGAGATATTTCCCGGACGATAAATTGGTAGACAAGGTAGAATTGAATGGCCTCCACGTTCACCCGATCTCAATCCTAAAGATTATTTTTATTAAAGATACTTGAAAAATTCAGTTTACAAAACTTAACCAGCAAGTCTTGCATAGCTAAGGCAATGAATTGTCGATAAATCTCGAATAATTTCTAGACAATCATGGAGAAATGTGGTAGACGCATTCTACCATCGATTAGAGTGCTGTCAACTCACAAATGGAGCACATTTTGAACACTTAATAACGTAACTATTATGTTAAAAAATATTCTAAACTATCAATTGTTACGTTTTAATGTATTTGAAAATAGTTAGTATTAAAAAATGTATTGAAACCATTTAGGCGTTGCCAGACTTCTGTTTTATGTATTTAAGACCTTCCAGACTACATAAAATCATAAGTGTTACATATGTTTAAACTCGTATTTAATAGGAGATTCCAATAATGACTGAATATATAGGGTAATGCATTTGAAAAAACCAAAGTTACTAGTAATATAAGAGAAACTGAAAATCTGGCAACATTGGAATCAAACAAATATGGAATCTCCGTATCCCAAAATAGACGTAAACTATAATTAGTCGTTTCCAGACTTTTGGGCCACTCTGTATAATTGAGACCATCCCCGGAAAAAGGGCCCATATGCCAAATGGCGCTTTTCAGAAAAACGCAATTGAAAATTTAACAAGTATTTTGAAAACAAAGATTAGAACTTTGAACTTTATTGAAAGCTATAATAAAAGTATTGTCATTAAACTAAAGTTACAGTAAGATGCTTCAAAGATATAGACACATTTTTATATAAATTTAATTTTTTTACATTAGCTTTTCATGTGCCTTTATCCACAGATCATTTGCGAAAGTATGAAATAAGTTTAAGAAAATCTTTATTTGGCAAATGGCGTAAAAAATAAACATTAAAACAAGTTATTATTATACAAAGAAAGTTATACAGAAACTTCTTCTAGTATCCAGCATATCCATTGTTCATCTTCTTGGGACAAAAACGAAAATAGATCTCTCACGTCTTTTTCTTTCGCCAGTTTTATTCCAATCACTGGGACAGTTTGAAGAGCAATGTTTGTGTTTATGTTTCTTCCTTTTCAAATTGTAAATGGTATGTAATTTTCCATGTATGTTTGAGGACAAGCCAATGTTCCGCCTTTTTTGTATTTCATTTTTACATACTGTTGAATGCTGAAAAAAACAACTCCCTGTGTTTTTGGCTTATTTAGAAAGAGTCCTTCCAAACTTTCAGTCCTATTTTTGATTAGCGTTTTGTCCATGATAACATTAAAAGCAGATGGATTTTTCCGACAATGCACTATTGCTTCCAAATATGGCTTTGCCGTCCCTATGTATTCCTTTTTTTTTAAGATGACTTTACCAGCCCAAAATTGCGATCGCACTGGTTAAAGAAATGGCCACGAACCGAACATTTTGAAGGATTGAATTTTATCATTGAAATGTTCTTATTTTGTCCTCCACACGCATCCGACAAAAATACGATTTCAGTGACATGACCATTTAATTTTTTTGCACAAGCATTCATAGACGAATCAAATAACAGAATCAGCGCCTTTTTTCCTTGTTCTTCCATAAATTTATACATAAAAGACGACCCATTATTGGGTCGTATGAACTGTGAATATGTATAACCAAAGTAGACGTTTATAAAACTGCACTGTTACATTGAGTTTCGGAACTAGTAGATTTTGTCCATAGTCAAATTTAATAACAAGGCAACTACTGTCAGTTTTACTTCTTTCTATCAGATTCCTTCTCATTGCTATATGTCACTTTACTTTCACATTGTGAAGGCGATAGGAAATTGCACAGGCATTGTTAGGATAAATACATAGTTTTTGTTAAGATTCTGTGCAGAAATCATCCGTCTGTTTTGGGATTGTTGAAACTGTATGAACGCAGTGACTTCAAATACTGAAAGTATGTCTTGTATTTCATCTTTAGATTTGTGAATGTCTTTTCTTTATTGTATTATACAAAAAGCTCGTATAGATTTTTAATAATTAATTTGGGATTCTCAAAATATTTCAGTTCGGATTTGTGTTGGGAATAATGACTTTTCTTCAACGGAATAGTTTCCAAATGCTCTTTAAGCAATTGGGAGCCAATTTGTGGGGACTGTTGGCATGTGTCCCTCGCTATTCTGTAAATGAATCCCCCTCAATTACCTTCTTTTATACTACATGAATGCGCTTCACACATACTTGAAAACGTTTTTGGATCATGGTCCGACATGTTTTTATTCTGTCACCCTTTTGAGACACACAATATTCCCATGTATACGCTGGTAAAACTTTTGGATTATTCTTGATTCGTTTACAATCCACATTAAGTTTTTTCATACACTAAGCCAACAAAGAGTCCTGTTGAGGCTTTGCTTGTAAATAAAAATGTTGAAATAAATGTTTTTGATCATCAACACTTAAACGGGTAAACATTTCTCCAGGCAGCATTTTAGGATTAACTGAAATGACTTAGCTGCAACATTGCGACCTGCCGAGGTGACGTATATTTTTACCTGATTGCCTTTTAACTTTTCTTTTTTCTCGCCGTAACATTAATCTTCTTACATCTTGTCAGTTTTTGTCTTCGTCAGAATCCATTTTTAAAGCTCAATAAACACACTTACGTTAACGACAAGCAAAGAACAACGGGCGCGAATACAACTTTGTTAAAATGTTAGTTAAATGTTTTGTTTATCGAATGACACAGCTTTGAGACATTGTTGCCAAACTTGGCCGAAATGAACTTTACATCATGGCGGATCGATTTAAACGATCTGCGGAATAATGGCCCATAGGCTTATGGGCTTTTTTTTCGGGGATGGCCTCAATTTTACTTAAAAAAAAGTTTTATTTTTATGGTCGATTTTTACTTCCGAGAAATTATTTATTTTAGGAACGATTTCCAGATCAAAATGTCAAAATAAACTTATTTAAACGTAAAATGGTAAAAAGTAAAAATAATAAATGTTCTGGAAGATTGATTTCCGTTACAAGTACAAAGTACAATTAAACCTAGAGCTAGTATTATTACCATTACAAGAATTATTATTAAACTCAACAAACTTCCGGGTAAAACCGCGTGTAACTAAACAATTTTAGTGTATCCTGTGGTTGTTGTGAGACGTTTTGATAATGAAATAAATCATAAACTTAATATTTTCTAATATTACCTTTATAATTTTATAATTTTCTGGTACTACTTTATTCAAAAATACAAATTTATTATTTAATATCCTTTCTTATTTCAGCTAACAACCGTCTTTGCCATATTCTTTGGGTAATTTTATACCTCAAGAGACGCACCCAAATTTAAATGTACCGTAAATCTACAAGAATCCCAGTAGTGTTTAAGTATTCAGAGCTAATCCATAAGAAACATTTCCGACTTTGGTAATTAGGGTCAAAAAAGTCACTCAAACCCCAAATAAGGACTATCCTTTTGAGATAATGAATGGGTTTATTGTTGCCAATCTACGCGAAAATTAGATCAGATACATGGAGGATAAGTCGTAACTAATCACTTGGTTATAGTCCAGTCAAAAAGGGAGTTGAAATACTAATGGTGTAAAAGTAAATTCCCAAATTAAATCCAATAAAAGTTGTCATATTGTCTTCAGAAAAAAGAAAAAAAAATAATAAAGAGCCTTTACTGAGATAAAGTCTCTGGAGTTGGCAAATATATATATATATATATATATATATATATATATAATATATATATATATATATATATATATTTACCGAAATTGAGTTAACTTTATGTCCTTGATGTACATTTTCTGCTTCACAAAATGGTATAAAAAACCATGTCCAACTACTAAAAATTGCAAAGATAGCCAATGAGAAATAACTTAATGCCCTGATTAATTCAGAGTTAAACAACACTATGTGGACATGATGCTGTAGATTTCTGAAAATTTAAAAAAGTTATAAAACAGCATGTGTACATAGTGTTCTATAGTACTGCAGCTACGTTTGATTAAATAATTTTGGCAACATTGTAGCTGCTAAGAGTCTAAAACCGCCAAGCCGATGTCGTTTGAAATGTTACGAAAGGTTGTATGAACAAAATACACTGAACAGTTTTAAAACATATTGGGACAAACCATGGACGTTTATACGTCCATGGGACAAACATAAAACTTGCAATATCAAAGGGCAATTTATTTTATCTTGTTTAATTGCCCTACTGAACGTTTAAGAAAAAGACAAAATATTATTAAAAAAGCCAAACAAAACACACTTTCGTATTACTTTTTAGTTGATGAAAACAAAATAAAAATCTGTAAAGTAATGTTTTTAAACACACTTTACATATCTAATACTGCTGTCGTAAATTCTCTAAAAAAACAGCAAACAGGAGGAACTGTTACAATTGATTAAAGTGGTATAAATATTCCTATCAATAAAACTTCACCTCTAACTATTAAAAATGTTGTTCAACATATTTCTTCTTTCCCATGCTATGAGAGTCGTTACAGTAGAGAAAACAACGCAGTTTAAATACCTGGGTCCAGAATTAAACAAAGAAAAAATGTACACTTTGTATCTACAATTTTGTGAAGAAAACCAAATTGCAAAACAATTTATAGCTAAATAATGGGCCTATTATGATTTTCTTTGATAAACATTTAAGTTGTCATTTAAACCACCAGAGGTAGACACTTGTGACGACTACGACTCTTTCCAGGCCAGGCTTAAAGATAACCATTTAAGTCAAATAACTAGAAACGTACTTCAAGCTGAATATCAGTCACATTTGGCAGAATCAAAGCGACGGTTGAACCTTAAAAGTGAAGATACAAAAATGTCTAGAAGCACTCCGACACATAGAGTTTTAACTGGTGATCACAAAAATGTTTGCCCACACCATTTGTAACAAATGGCATAAGTTTTTATAAACGGAATTGTGGACACTAAATTACACTCTTTTTGATTCATCAGATAAAAGTGTTCACTGTATGATATGGGATGAGAGTAAAGTTTGCCGAGAGAAGAGATCTCATCAGCAATTTTAAAGTGGGCTGACAGTGTAATCCCCACATCAGAGGTAATTGAAATTACGTTACGGTCAGATAACTGCTACGGCCAAAACAACAATATTTCAATTGTTATGGATTTCTTTTTGATCATGCACAAGTATCCCCAAATTAAATATGTAAATCTAAAATACGTTCTTAAGGGGCACCCACATATGGAGGCCGATACAGTCCACGCATTAATTGAAAGAAAACGAAAAAAACTGAATAACATGACAATATTAATAACCCCATGGGACTGGCAGCAGATGATTCGCATGTGTTCAAAGATTTATCGTGTGTACAATATGGAGCAAAATGACTTTAAGCACTTTAATAAACTTTTTTCAGGAAAAGCTGCGCCCTTTATTCATCAAAAAAAGAATGTTGAAAACGATAAGGTTATTCTTTCAACATGTGTTCATAGTCAAATGCGACAGGAGTCCATTAGGTATGGTCTACTTAAAGTCATCATTTGATAGTGAGTTTACCACAGTTAACCTTAATACATTGACGAGAAAAAAAAATATCGAAAAATAATGATTTGCCATTACATCGGCCAATTAAGTCACCAGTTCCAATATCACAAAAATAATACGATGACTTAATGTCAGTATTACTATATGTACCCAGTGTATGTCACGCATTTTATAAAAATCTTCAGAAAACAAATGATAATAATGAAGACTCTCCTAAGAACAATTATATTGATTCTTTAGAGAATTAAAAAACACTTTTGTTAAGTAATTTTTTAACTTTGAAAAATAAGGCTATTATCGAGCACAAGTTTAATTAAATCTTGCCCAAGTTCTTTCGCTTAAAATAGCATCTTCAGGGGCATCTAAAATAAGCCAAGAAAACATTTTTTAGATGAAGGAAATGAGTACTTCTACTGTTTTTTTTGTGTCTTTCTTTACATTTTATTCCCACTTCTAAATAGCAAAATCTTTTACAATGAAACTTTATTAAACTTCTTTTTTATGAGCGTAGGCGCAAAATTTCGGTCCAATGCTTTTTATATGTATTCATTTTTTTCGAATCCTGAGAAAACTAATAAGTATTTTTAAAAAATTTAAACGCAGAATGAAATATTACATTATTATTGAGGGCTGAAAGTCCCTGAAAACTTCTATACTGTTTATTTTAGTAAGTTACAGGGGTGAAAAATAAGAGAAAATTAAGTGTGATTTTTAATTTCAAATATCTCATTCAAAAGAAACTTTTAATTAATCTAAGGGACTTTTGGCTCTCAGTAATAATGTAAGCATTCATTCTGCGTATAAATTTTTAAAAAATACTTATTAGTTTTCTCAGGATTCGAAAAAAAAAGAATGCATTTAAAAAGCATTGGACCGAAATTTTGCGCCTAAGCTCTTAATTTAAATATAATGTTTATATGGAATTAGCCACAATTTATTGGTTGTAACGAAAATCACATTTTAACCAAAGTTTGACGTTTTGAAATCGTTCTCAAAATATTTATAGAAATTTTAAACAACCTAAGAAAACGACCGAGGATGGACCAAGGTTATTTTTATTAGTTATAATATGATGAATGATGAGCATTGATCTTCTTTTTTAATCGGTAAAAGATACAGAAAGATACGCTTAGGAGAAAAAATGTCAAAATCTTAAAATCATCTGCGTAACGGTGCATAGCGCATTTCGCATGGTAAAGGTAAAAATTTACGGTGGGATCCTTAGATCCTTGTCATGGAATCTCGTATACTCCTTGATTTTATAACGATATTTTTGTTTTGGCGGATGGTAAAATGGTTGATATTTTTCTGTCGCAATTAAATAAATATGGTTTCTGTTTTGTGTTTTTTTAGAATTCTCTTAGAATGGCTTCTGCACTCGGTTTTTCTTCTTTTGTTGGATCCTTAATTCTTTTTTGAGCATTAGTAGCATTTTCAATGGTACAGTTGCGGTCACGGAATAGTTTACAGGTTCACGTATCTAGGAGCCCATTTTTTAAATTTTTACTTCGTTTAAACGCACCTTTTACGTCAAAGTGACGTTGCCAGTGGTGTACTAGCTAGAATAGGTAGATTAAAATTTAAATATATTTTATAATACAGTGGAACCTCGATTATCCGTCTCTCTATTAACCGTCACCTCTGTTAACCGTCAGGGTCCATACATAAGTTAGATTGACAACATAAGTAAAAGTTTAGTCATCAATTCATTTTGTTTGCAAAAAATTTTCCACCAAAGACGATTCTTATTTTGGACAATGAACCTGCCCATCCTAAAGCCGGTATGCTGCGGAGTGACGATAAAAATATCACGACTCTATTCTGCCTGCGAATACAACATCAATGATACAGCCAATGGATCAGTCGGTCATTAAAACATTCTAAAGAAGATACAGAAAAAAGTTTATTCAAAACCTAGTTATGGAAGAGCAATATTCTTTGCCAGAATACTAGAAAGCATACAATTTAAAACACGCAGTCGACAATGCTGTGTATACTTGGGCTGATGTTTCGTAAGTAACGCTGAAAAGAGCGTGGAATAAATTATGGCCTGAATCAACTTAAGATGAAAATGCTCCCCTTAAATGTAGTTATGGCTGAATCAACTGTTTTGTTTCGTTGCCTAAAGATGACATAAACGAATGGTTGATTTGTGATGAGGACGCAAACGGCTACCGATTTGTTGACAGATGATGAAATCGGCAATGCCAACCGAGGGGGACGAAACTGATTCAGAAGTTGACAGAAACTTTGATGGTGGCGATGTTGATGATGCTATTACAACTCACAAAGATTTGCGTAAATAAGCTAGAGAGGAGCTGCATCGCAAATACAACAATTCATCAAGTGGTATTCTCGGCAAGAAGAAGCAAATAAGGTAGATTTGATGATTGTACGTCGATTAAGAAATTCAGCCGTTGCAAAATGTGAAGTAACAATAAAACAAACACAGATTTCGGAATAATTTAAATCAAATTGATTCGAGTGTACTAACATAAATCGCTCTTATATTGTCAAATAAAACATACAAATAAAATTTGAGAGTTATACTATGAATTTTTTTTAATGTTCTGTTAACCGTCTTTTCGATTATCCGTCATACCCTTGGTCCGGTGCCCTGACGGATAATCGAGGTTCCACTGTATTAAATATTTTACAAAATGAAAAATATAGAAAACAGTTTTTTGAATAAAATGGATTATGATCTTAATAACGAAAATAAAGAAGTCTTTTTTTTTAATATGCATTTTATTTTAAATCTATTTTATATTAAATAACGATAAAACAATGATAAATAATAATTAATATTTGGTGGAAGCCCCATTCTTGCCAATACAATTTTGCAGTCTTCTGTTCATAGATAGCACCAATCCCCTCATGTTATAGTTAACAAGCTCTTCCCATGCCTGCTCAATTGCTTCCCATAATTCAATTCTATTCCGTGGTCTAAGGTTTCTTTCATTTAGTTTCTTTGTTAACTCTGCCCACACATTTTCGACGGGGTTAAAGTCTGCACTGCGGGAAGGCCACGGAAGAACATTAACATCAGTTTCTTCTAGCCATTCTCGAACAATTCTACTCGTATGCACCGGGCAATTGTCATGTTGGAAGATAAAGTCGTTGTTGGGGAATCTCTGGATCACCGATGGCAACATTGTGTGCTCAATAATATGTTTGTAATATAATCCTGTTAACTTCTCCTCTACATGATAACAAACGCCCGGGCCTTCGGCACTTATCCATCCCCATACGTTGACAGAGAATCCTCCACTATTTCTTAAATGATGCGTATACTGTTCATCATACCTATGATTTCTCGGCTTATAAACTCTTATTCGACCATTATTATACGACTGAAATACTTTTTCATCGGAAAATACAACCCTAGACCAAACATTCTCATCGCGGTTTATAAATTCATTACAAAATTCAACTCGTCTCCTCTTGTGATCCTCAGTCAAAAAAGGTTTCCGTGCAGCTACACAATTTAGCAGTCCACTTGCTTTAATTCTTCGACGTGCAGTGCGAATACTGCCTGGAAACGCTGCCTCTTCTCTTGCCTTTTGAGCTGTGGCAAAAGGAGATTCTCTCAAATAATCTACTAACATCTTATCCTGTTGATCTGTGGAAATCTTCTGCCCTCCTGAACCGCCCAACCGTGCTATAGAGTGAAAATTATCCCATCTTTGTTTAATCTTCCATATGCACATATGACTCACGTTCAAATCAGCAGCAACTTGCCTTAGTAACCAACCTTCTTCGAGTTTGGCAATTGCTCTTGCTTTTTGCGCATAATTCAAATGTATTCTAACAATTTTGGAAGAGTTTAATATACTTTTATTTTATTGTTGAACACTCGCGAAAGCATTGACGTTTGAATTTTTTTGACTTTGACATTTATCAAATCCGTACGACACTGCAATTTTACAGTATTACAATATAAAAAGTAAGGTGTAAACTATTCCGTGACCGCAACTGTACATGTTGAAAAGTCGTTTTTCTTAGCGCTGTTTTTACATTATACATGTCTTTATTTTTATGTTTTTTATCTGTCAGTCTTCATCGTGTCATCAGGGGTTTAACGACTGAATGTAATTGTGCAGTATGGTGATGTGAATTGGCATGTAGGTATCTGTCGGAATGAGTGGGTTTTTGGTATAGTGTGTGTCCTATGTGCCCGTCTTCCTTCTTTATTATTAACACATCTAAAAATGGTAGTTGTTTGTTTTCTTTCAGTTAAATAGTAAAATGGATTTTATGGTGTATATTATTGATGTGTTCTAAAGAAACAGTTAGTTTTTCTTCTCTGTGTCCAGATTATAAAAGTATCATCCACGTACCTAACAAAGTTTGGGTTTGTGTTCGGCTGTTTCTATTGGTCGCTGTTCTATTTCTTGTATAAACATGTTTACACATGTGAAAGTCGTAAACCCATCGATGTTCCTTCAACTTGTTTATGTGAAAGTAAAAGCACATCGAAGCTGACTAACAACTGTTCCGGCTCAAGAGTCACATCCTTTATACGTTTGATGAAGTGGCTTGCATTCTTGACGTAAGAATTCGCTTCTTTTGTATATGGTTGTAGATGTTCAGCCAGAAATACTGCCAGTGGTTGTAGAGGAGATCCCATAGACCTAACTATTTGTCGCAATGGTAATCCTGCCTTATTCACCGTGGGTAAGCCGTAAAGTTTTGGACATCTTGACGACTTCTCTCAAGGTATGAGATGTACTGATCTTCTTTTTTGATGTCTGAGACTTTGATCTTGGCTTTTGTTACTTTTTCTAGATATGTTTTCGGGTCCGATGAGATTCTTTTATATGTCGTATCGTTTAGGATGTTGTTTATTTTTGCTTCGCAGTCTTGAATATTCAGTACTACCGTCGCATTGCCTTTGTCATCTGGGAGCACAATGATTTTTTTTTGTTCTTTAAATAATGTAAGGCGTCTTTTTCTTCGTGAGTTAAATTTTTTTCTGGTGGTTTTGCTGTATTTAATATTTTTGATACATCTTGGCGTATGATCTCGGCTGTTTCTGCTGGAAGATTAGTAATGGTAGTCTCAACCTCGGTAATGATATTTTTTACGGGAAGTCGTGCAGGTACCACAGCAAAATTCTTAAAAGGTTTCAATTTGGCTGTGGCACATGCACGAATTTCCGTAAAAAATATCATTACCGAGGTTAAGACTACCATTACTAATCTCTCAGCAGAAACAGCCTAGATCATACGCCAAGATGTATCAAAAATATTAAGATCAGCCAAACCATCAAAACAAAATATTACAAGTGTGGAGAACGACAACTACAAACTTAACTGAGACCATACTGTGCTCACAAAACAACCACAGGTACATAGTTGATCGGATCTCTTACTAGTTAATAAACTTACTATACAGACAACACTAATCGATTTGGCGATAGCTAACAATAAAAATCTGCGTGTTAAATACAACGAAAAATATCTTCAAGTACAAAGATGTGGGAATACAAATAAGAAGACAGTAATGGAGAATTGAAGGTACCCACAGAATTCCTACTATTCTCTTTTCTACTAGAGTTATTTCAAAGAGCATTTTAGAGTACATAAAATAACTGGGGCACGATAGAAACGTGCAGAAAGCAGTACTGCCCTCAGCATTTAGATGTGTACGAACATTTTTGGGAGATACTCCAGCATACCAAGTCACCTAGGGCTCGATTTCACGGAAAAGTCTCACCAGAGCTCAATTCTTTTATTACCGTAGGTATCTGGGATGAGTAAATGATAATGGCCTCCCCTAGGGCTCCGTACTTGCACCGCTGCTATTTAGTATGTATATAGCTAATATGCCTCCTACCAGATCTAAAAAAATTGGATATGCAGACGACTGGGCACTTGCAACTCAAAGCTCCTTAATACAAAACTCCGAGGCAATCCTAACGGAAGATCTGGAACGCCTGGTTAAGTACTTTAAACAATGAAGACTTAAACCTAACCCCAAAAAAACCGAGGTTAGCTGTTTTCACCTGAACAACAAAATGGCCCACACAAAACTTAAAGTATACATTGATAACCAACTGCTCACGCACAACTATAATCCCAAGTACCTCGACGTCACCCTGGACAGAACACTCTCCTTTAAGAAACATCTTGAGAACACCGCAGCAAAGCTGAGAACTTGTAACAACATCATACAGAAGCTTTGCGGGACTACATGGGGCTCATCAGCAGGTACACTTCGGTGTTCAGCCCTTGGACTCGTATACTCCGCAGCTGACTACTGCTCTCCTGTTTGGCTGAATAGCGTTCACACAAAAATTATAGATACCCAGCTCAATGTCGCCATGCGTCTCATATCTGGAACGATCAAGTCTACACCTGTGAAGTGGCTTCTACTACTGAGCCATATACCTCCACCTAATCTTCGTCGTCAGCATGCTCTGCTTAGAGAATTCCAAAAGCTGCTTAATAATCCGCAATTACCTATACACACATATGTCGCCGACGCTAATTCACATCGATTGCGCTCCAGAAAACCTCCGACTAGAGATGCAATAAACTTGAGTTCCAACAATTTCCAAATGAACTCCCAGTGGAAGAACATGCAGAGCGACAGACCGAACCTAATAATGAGAAACACACCATGCATCACATAAACTCCACCAGGTTTTGACCTTCCCCGAAAATCATGGTCAACTCTTAACAGGATAAGAACGGGTCATGGAGTCTGCGCAGATTCCCTTTATAAATGGAGGAACCTCTGCTGAGTGCGACTGCGGCGCGGAGAAACAGACCATCCAGCATATGATTGCCGAATGCCCTCGGAGGAAGTATTATGGAGATCCTCTAGACTTCGCCACTGCAACACCAGCGTCGATTGAATATATTAATACATTAGATGTTAGATTGTAACATATATGTGATAATGTTGTGTATCAAATTGCCATACGCTAAATAAATAAAATCTGGGATGAGTAGTTTTTCTCATAGAATGAGTGTAAGCCGTATTTCTAAATCTGGATAATAATAAATGGCTTTCCTAATTTCTTCTTCGATAGAAAGTGGCTGCCTATCATTTTTAATCATTTGAATTATGGGAGCCTGTTTTGTCTTCATAATTGTCATTAAGCAGTTCTTTAAAATTATTCACTCATCTGTTTAGGATCTGTTGCTTTTCACTAATTACAGAACTGTTTCTATTTTTAAAGGTTATAATTCTAAGTTTGAATTACTTTCTACAGCATTACATACAATTATATACAATTATAATTATACCATGCGGTCCATATGTATGGAATAAATTCATTTTTAGCGTTATTAAGTACTGTGTGATAAAAACCTGAAATAGGTCAATTTTTATTCTTAAATTGACAATTTACAGTATGAAAATAATATCCCCCTTCAGCACCCCCTATGAATTATAAGCACCCCCTCGAAAATTTTAAATAGCAAAGGGGGTCGTGTAGCACATTGTTAGAAAGGGATTTTAGTCCTTTGTTCAGTTATATTAATTTTTTTAAGTTTGGTGTAATAATAACCTAGAAAATTGATTTTTAAAATGTAAAACTTTGATAATGTCTTTACCACAAAACTTTGGGTTGAATGAAGATAATAATGTCACATAATATATAGAATATATTTTTCAATGTACTTTACAATTAAATTAAATGTTCAAAATGACTACTATTCACTTTTTGACAATACCCGAGGCGATTTTGGAATTCTCGTACAACATTTTGTACGACTCTGGGAGTTTTTTTTTCTTAATTATTCTGTTCATTTCTTCCGTTATCCCAAATTTTCAATCAGCAATACTGTTTGGTCTAGTAAATTATACTTTAGATTTTAAATAACCCCATAAGAAGTAATCGAGAGGAGTCATATTGGGGAATCTAGCCGGCCATTCGATTGTTCAACGTATTCCTATCCACCTATTGTGAAAAACCTCGTTTAAATAATTTCTAATTATAAGTGCAAAATGCGGAACAGCTTAACCTTGTTGGTAGTAAAAGGGTCCATCTATCTAATTTGGATGATTAACATTAGGAAAAAATCTTCGTAATGGAGGCACTAAAAAGTTAATCAAAAAATTTAGATAAACCTCATCATCAACTAAAACCCTCAAAAAAATAAGGACCAATAATGTTATTGTTAATAATACCAGGCCAATCGTTAATTTTTATAATATTGCGTGTGAGTCTCACACACTCAGTGAGGATTTTCTCTGCTCCAATATCTACTATTCTGTTTGTTAACCGTTCCGTTTAAATGAAACGTCGCTTAATCAGAAAAAAAACTATTTTGTTTATGAACTGAAAATCTGCGTTCATTCTGTCCATCATCATTTCACAGAATTCTTGCCTTCTATCAGGATCATCTTCATTTAACTCCTGAACCAACTGAACTCTGTAAGGGTGGTTTTTTCTTTTGTAAAACTCTCAAAATAGATGATTTACTTACATCATTGATGGCGGAAAGTTCTCGAGTTGTCTTATGCGGATTTTACTCAATCTCTAGAAGTACATCTAACTTGTTTTCATCAATAAATTTATTATTTCCACCTGGTTTTTTAATACTTCTTACATGTCCAGTATAACGAAAGTTCTTTGCAATTGTTCTAATTGTAGACTACGAAACTTGTTGACCAGGGTATTCATTATTAACATTTCACAAACCTCCTTTTGAGCTCTTGTTTTATTACTACAACCAATCATAGTTAAAATGTCTATTCTTTTAGTCTCGGACAAATGAGCCATAATTAAATTTAATACGCGCACAAATATTATACTCACGTCTTCTAGTAACCTTAAATACCAAAATGACAGCAGCCTACTAGATTCATATCAATTGTTTATTTGGCTTTTTGACTAATATTTTATTATCTTCAAAGTTTTTTCCCCAATGTTTAGTAGAACAGATACGAAAATACCTGATTATTTCTAAAGTACATTTTAATAGACCTGGCGATATTGCTGATATAAAAGTTAGGATAACGGAAGAAATTAACAAAATAACCCCCGAGGTCATACAAAATGTTGTATGAGAATTCCAAAATCGCCTCGGTTATTGCCAAGAAGTGAATAATAGTGATCAAGTTGAACATTTAATTTATTATTGTAAAAATTAACTTTGTAAGTTATAATTGCACAAACTCAAAAACTTTACATTGCTGAACAGAGGACTAAAATCCCTTTCTAATAAGGTGCTAAATGACCCCCTTTGCTATTTAAAAATTTTCAAGGGGGGTGCTGGACTGGGATATTATTTTCATACTGTAAATTGTCAATTTAAGAATAAAAATCGACCTGTTTCAGGTTTTTTTCACATAGGACATAATAACGCTAAAAATGAATTTATTCCATACATATGGACCACATGGTATACTCAACATACTCCACGTACTCAACATACTTAACGTTATTCTAAGGGACAGTGTATAGTTGAGTTTTAGATGGAAATAAGATATAACCTTTGTCTCTTCTTATATTCTTGTGACGTTTGGGATTTTTACTTATTCATGAGTTCTTTTTTAATATAAGACAGATTTTGTAAAAAAATGTGATTTTTTAACAATATCAAAAATCTGGTATTTTGGCATTGGTGTTTTCTTGCATAATGAGGAAATACCACATCACCTGCATTTTTAATGTTTTCGGATACTGATTATGAGGGACTGATCGAGATACTTTTCACAAATGACAACTCTTTTTAGAACCCTTCGAAAATGAAAATATGAATTTTATATTGCTTTTATACTTTATTTTATAAGGTTCTAAACAATTCAACACTCCAGTGAATTTAAAAATTCACTTGGGTGAAAGTTTTAGGATAATTAAAATAAGAGCGTCAGAATCGCAAGATGTGATAAAAACTGTAAAATTCTGTCTGAAATTTCCGAATTTAGGCTCCCACATTTTAGGAATTCAAGGACCACATTTTAATAATTTATTTAAAACTGACAGGATAGACATTACCCTCGGTTTGAATATTTGACTGGCCTTGTTATTTTTGAAATGGGATTATGTGTCAACAGTCGTTCTTATCAGAATATCTACCCATTATTAAAAAAGTTTTGATTGACTCAAGGGGATCCACTGCAGGGACAATGAATAAATCACGTTATATTCTTTTATATGGAGAATCTACAGCAATTATCAACGATTATTGCAGTGAATTTTATTATATTAATTGTCAAGTTACAAAATATATTTTTCTATTCAACAAATAGTTAATAATAATTCGATAGTTCAAGAATACAAGAAATAAGTTCCTAAGAAGCCATCACATATCTAAAAATACTATTTAATAAATGTCTATTGGAAAGCATCATACCCGAATAATTGAATACTTCTAAAACAACATTAATATACAAAAAGAGAGACACCACAGAAAAATTATCCACCAATTTCACTTCATTCGTAACTTTACAAAACCTTCACAAATATTATTACAAACAGGTTAACAATTAAATTCGACGGATATCAACCAGTAGAACAAGGCGGATTTAGAAAAGGGTACAGCACCTGTGACCATCTATATACTTTTAAACTCCTAATAGAAAAGACTAACGAATACAATCTCCCATTATGCCTGGCTTTATAGATTATGAAAAAGCTTTTGATAGCGTAGAACTAGGGGCAGGGAACATATCCTGGAATTGACATCAATTCCGATCATAATCCTGTTGTTGCAAAAGTTCGCGCAAGATGGAAACTAATAAAGAAACAAAAACCTCAACACCAACTATTAGACATCCAATTATTGAAAAACGACACAATACATCAGACAGTAAACAAAGAATTAAACAAAAATTTAGGAAATATCGACCACAATAGAATTAGCGAGTACGATGACATAAACGTTCTGTGGAAAACTATTAAAGAACAAATGAACAATGTAACGGAAAAACATCTAAAAGTAACACCTAGAAATAACAAACAGGAATGGATGACAGAAGAGATTTTACAATTAATGAACAAACGAAGAGAATCTAAAGGAAAAAATTACAAGGACGGAGAATACAAAAGACTAAATTAAATAATTCGAAAAAAAATAACCGAAGCAAAAGAGAAATGGCTGGAAACAAAATGCTTGAAATAGAAGAACTGCAACAAAGGCACGATTTTTTAATTTACATAAAAAGGTAAAAGAGTTTACATCGACTACCAAGAGAACGACTTTTCACATCATGCTGAACACGGATGGCAAACTGCTAGAATCAACGAAAGATAAACTGAAAGAATGGGAAAACTATATTAAAATTCTTTTCCACGACATACGAGAAGAACCCAGATTGGAAAATAACAACGAAGGGCCAACAATTCTGAAATCTGAAATCATAAATGCAATTAATCATCTCAAAACAAATGAAAACCCACGTCCAGACGGAATATACCCAGAAACGTTAAAATTAATCAGCGAAGAAAATATCGAAATATTTGTCCCTTTATTCAATCGCATTTATGATACAGGTAAAATACCCCAAGATTGGCTGGTGTCAATATTCATCCCACTACCAAAAAAGCCAAACCCACAACTCTGCAATGAGTTCCGTCTGATAATCCTTATGAGTCATGCAGTAAAAGTCCTACTAAAAATCGTACATAATCGGATCTATAGAAAGTGCGAAACAATCATCGGAGACGATCAGTTTGGATTCAGAGTCGGCATGGGAACAAGAGAAGCCCTGTTAAGTTTACTAGTTCTCGCCCAAAAATGCTACGACCAACAGAAAGATATATTTATTTGCTTTATAGACTTCGAAAAAGCATTTGATAGAGTAAGACACGACCTACTATTAGAACATTTGCAAGAAGTCGGTTTAGATGGAAAAGACATCAAATTCTTAAAAAACTTGTACTGGAACTAAAACGCCAGAGTTAGGATCGAAGGTTTCACATCCGCAGAAGTAGAAATTAGGAGGGGAGTTAGACAAGGATGTGTTCTGTCGCCTCTGCTGTTTAATCTTTACTCCTAGTTTCTATTTAAAGAAGCATTGGAGGATTCCAAGGATGGATCAATGTGAATGGCGTAAATATCAACAGTATCAGATACGCCGATGATACAGTGTTAATTGCGGATTCCGACTTAGGTCTACAACGACTCATCAACAAGACCAACTCAACCTGTGAGCAATTTGGTATGAAAATAAACATTAAAAAAAGCAAAGTGATGTCAATTCGAAAAAAACCAAAACGTACCTCAACCTTGCACAATAAATGGGCATATTTTAGAACAGGTCAATAGATTTAAGTACCTGCTATGTTGGATCGATAGCAGCCTAAATCCTGATCTAGAAATAAGATCGAGAATAAAACAGGCCAGAAAATCTTTCAAAAAAATTTAAAAACTGTCTTGTGGACCTACCGGTAGTGTATTTAGACTTGCAGCTTGGAAAATATCAGAGGGAAGGGGAGATGTTTTGTTCGAATTTTCCGATTGATTGGATTCATGGGTGGGAAAATTTGATGCTATGTGACCAGGTTTTTTACAGTAGAAACAAATCATTTTATCTGTGGATAAAAATATTCTATGATCATTATTGTCAAATGGAATAATCAGGGATGTTTAAATCTCAGAATTATCATGGGATGGCACAATATATACTTGCCCACGGAAGGACAAGATATAGTTGTATTCATCTCCTGGGATTCCAGCTCGTAGAAATGATATTGGAAAAAACTAGCTGAAGTCCTATGTTTTTCAGGGAGCTCTCTATTATTTGATTGGGTATTAAAGGACATACATTAGACATGATCAGTTGTTTTGCGGGTGTGATTATTCTTCTGACTGACAGGATATGGTTTCCGATGGTAATTAGTATAATTTGTGGAAATGAGCTGTTCAACTAAATCTGTTATGGTTAAATAAATATATATTCTGCTGTTTACGATCCTTGAGACAAAGCATATATTGCTTGGTTCAATAATATCTCCTATGGATTTAACGTAGTCATATAACTTTAAGTCTTCTTTTGAATGGATCACTATGGCTTGCTTCTTGTTTGAGAAGAAGCATTTCGGCGTTGATTTAACTTCTGCTGTGTAAGAAATGGAAGGTTGTGAGATGTTTGTTGAAGTAGATACATGTGACATGTTTGTCGTTGTGAAATATTACGTTTAGCAACCAGTAATAATTACTCCTCGTAATTTTGGCTGCCTATTCGACAGGTAGTTGTTCCAATAATAGGTGTATATTTATTGTACCATACTAATTATTGATAAGAGGAGCAAAAACTCGTTTACTAAATCTTCTTCTTAGAGTGCCATATCCCTACGGAATGTCGGCGACTACCATGCTTATAATATTATTATACGGATCTCGGTCTTGCGCTACGTGTAGCAATTGGTCCGCTGTCAAACCTGTCCACTGCCGCAAATTCCTCAACCAGAGAGTTTCTTCCGTCCTATCCGTCGATTTTACCGTTGAGATAAAGAAAGATAAAGAAAGATATTCTAGTTTACGCCTCTTAATAATATTTAATAGAGTTCGTTGATGTCCCATTCTTCGAAGAACTTCTTCGTTTCTGGTTCTGCTAGTCCATGGAATTTTTAGTATCCTTCGATACAACCACATCTCAAACGCCTCGAGTTTATTCATGATATCGGCGTTTAAAGTCCAAGTTTCACATCCATACAAAAGTACAGACCACACGTAACATCTTGTAAACTTTTCACGGATTTCCAAATTTAATGAGTTATTGGATAATAGAGGCTTGAATTTTTGAAATGAAATTCTTGCCTGTTCAATTCTACATCGAATTTCGAAGGATGGATCTAGATTTTGGGTAATCCAACATATGCAAGAAAAAATAGCAGGCAAACGCAGTCCAGGACGAAGAAGAACCTCATGGTTGAAGAACTTGCGAGATTGGTATGGTGTAGATACAAGCATGCTATTTAGGGTGGCAGTGAATAAAATTAAAATAGCTATGATTGAAGAACTCATGGTTGAAGAACTTGCGAGATTGGTATGGTGTAGATACAAGCATGCTATTTAGGGTGGCAGTGAATAAAATTAAAATAGCTATGATGGTAACCAACGTTCTGAAAGGACATGATACATGAAGAAGAACATCAAAGGTATTTGAATCTCTGAACTCTCTGCAGCGGTTGTTGGTTTAATATCAGTTGGGTTGCGCCGATATCCACTTTACTGGTCACCATGTATTTAGTTTTATCGATATTTATCGACAGTCCCCAATTTGTGCATTCCATGTCAACTCTATTGATTAGCAGATCGTCGATGTTTTCAGCTAGAATCACAGTATCGTCGGCGTACCGTATATTGTTAATTATTTCTCCTCCTATGATAATTCCTTTTTGATCTTTTAAAGCTTCTCTAAATAGATTCTTAGAATACACGTTAAAGAGGGTGGGAGATAGTATACAGCCTTGTCTTACGCCTCGTTCAATACTGATTGGCTTTGATTCTCTGTTGTTGGTATTAATAATGGCTGTTTGGTTCCAGTAAAGTTTGGCAATCAGTTTGATGTCTTTCTCATCTAGTTGGATGCTCTGCAAGGCGGTAATTAGTTTGGTATGCTGAACGCAATCAAATGCCTTTTCAAAATCAATGAAGCACATATATACGGGTTTTCTTACCTCCCAACATCGTTGAAGGAGTGTTTGCATAGAAAATAGTGCTTCTCTAGTTCCAAGGCATCTCCGGAACCCGAACTGCTCTTGACTAATTATTTCTTCGCACTTGTTGTTAATTCGGTTTAGAAGAATATGCAACAGTATTTTAACGGCATGGCTCATTAAACTAATGAGTCTACAATCGCTACATTTCTTAACGTTTGGTTTGTTAGGTAGAGGTATAAAGATCGATTTTAACCAGTCCGATGGAATTTCACTGGTATCATATATTTGATTGAAAAGTACAGTGAGTTCTTTTACATTGTCATTTGACAGTAATTTTACCCATTCGCTGTATATTTGATCTGGTCCACTGGCTTTGTTGTTTTTGGCTTGGTGTATGGCTTTTTCCACTTCAGCTTTTAAGATTGATGGTCCTGTATTTGCACTTAAGTTAGGTAGTGATCCTCGACCATCCTTAAATAATGCTTAAATGTAGTTTTCCCATTCCTTCATTACTTCGTCTTCTAGGGATAGTGCATGACCTTCATTATTCGTTAATGTTATAGGTGTACTTCTTTTGTGTACTGTAACTTCTTTTATTTTCTTATGTGTGTTAAATTCGTCATGTTTTCGTTGGAATTCTTCTAGTTTCTCACATTTTGCTCGCATCCATAACTCTTTGGCTTCCCTGTTTACTAAATGAAGTGTTGTAAATGTTTTTATGCCAGTAAATGCAAGTAAAAATCAAATTTTACTCACCGAAATATTACTGGCAGATGCACAACACAATACCTTTACTCCACTTTGATTCTTATCAATTAATATTAACTATTTGGCTATTTAGACAACAAAATATTGAAGAGGTTGTCCGTTTTGAAACATACACGTTCTAGCTCGAATAGGCCAGTATGTTAATGATTTAAGAATAATTTTTAAGAAGAAATAATTTATACGCTCCGTTTATGGAATATTAATACTCGACTAACGATAAAAACGTAATCGCGAGGCCAGAATTCGTTTAGTTGTATAGAATAACGTCAAGTAAAGTTGTTTAAAGATAAGTTAAAATTGGTTGTATAAAATTGAATTTTCTTTAATTTATTTATAAAATTATTCTGCATTTTTATTTATTAGATATTCCATAGTTTGAACCAACTGTTGATACGTTTCTGAAATCTAAAATAAGAAAACTATTGATATTTCATTAAGAACTTGGAGTTTTATATCCAAAAAAACTTTGGTTTTGCCGTTTAAAAAAATTAATGGACATTATTACACACCACACAAAGTCATCAAAATTTTAGAGCAACGTTACTAACAGTTTTATTATTGTAGGTCAACAAAAATGAAGTTCCGTTAATGGACATTCAAATATAGACTATACAATCAATATTATTTTAGTTGCCACATTTTCAAGTATTTACATTTTTATATTTGAGTTGTTCCATTACATCATACGAAACGGTTTATAGACCTTTCCGGTTTAAAATTAAGTTTTACCTGAATATACGAAAGGGTAGGTTTCCCTAACCCTCAGTACTTCAATATTTGAGTGATATCTCGTAAAAACGGTTCAAACCTTTCTTTAGTATCATTTTGTTCTCCGGAAAAAGGGCTCCAGAATTTCCCTTAATACTTCTTTTGATACAATATTAGGGCTTTCCGTTGAGGCGATTATCTGACGTTTATTCTTTCGCACTTTATTTCTTTTTATCTATAATCTCTTGTTTCTATTTATATTTATTTCCTGATCAATAATAACACGGTAAAACAGAAACTACCACCTGAAATAGATTTTTGGCCATGAACGGGATGTACCAGGGGTTCTTACGAATGTACAAACTTTTTTGGTATATTAAGTTATTTATTACTTATCAATGTACAGGTGAATTTAAAAATATGTAACTAAAATTTGGAAGTACGTATGAAGAGAATGTAGAGCTGTTGGTAGATTTGGAAGAGTTTATATTAACTAATTGATATTGTCTTACGTATCGCTTTTTAAATTTTCTGTAGCTTAATAGGTAACTTTCCAAATTTTTGGTTCGGATATTGGATCTAGTTTGACCACTTCGACATTTCAGCTCAAAGTTCTCCTTCTTCTTCTTTTTGTGTAGATATGACTGACCGTTTTTCCATGTGGTTGTAAGTAAGTTGTTGTTCAATCGTGGTCTTCCTTCTTCTTCTTCTTCTTGGTGTGCCTATCCGTTACGAATGTTGACAATCATCATGGCAATCTTTATCTTATCTGCAGCAGCGAGGAAAAGTTGCACACATGTTGTATTGAACCAGATTCTGAGGTTCTTTAACCAAGATGTTCTTCTTCTTCCTGGACCTCGTTTTCCAAATATTTTTCTTTGCAGGTTGGCTGGAAGGAGAGCATATCTGGATTCATTTCGCATAATATGTCCGAAGAATTGTAACTTTTGAGATTTGGTGGTGGTCAGTACCTCTCAGTCTTATTCATTCTTCTGAGGACCTCCTCATTTGTGACTCAGTCAGTCCACAGGATCTTAAGTATTCTCTGATATAACCACATCTCAAATGCTTCCAGTTTTCTGCACATATCTTTGCTCAAGGTCCACGATTCAATACCATAAAAAAGGACAGAGAAGACATAGTAGAATGGTGCTGAGGTAATTGTAGTGCGTCACTCTTTCTACAGGGGATTGGTTGACGTAGAGTTGACCTTCTTTTATTCTTTTCTTACTAATTCTTATAAGCTTTGTATTCTTAACGTTTATATTAAGTCCATATTGTTGACTGTAATACGTGATTTTGTTCATAAGAAATTGTAGGTCTTCTAAGTTGTCAGCAAATACTAAAGTGTCATCTGAGTATTTGATGTTTAGCCGGTAATCGTTTAGTAGTATACCTTTTTCAGTTTCATGCAAAGCTTCGATACATATTCTTTCATAGTACAGATTGAAGATTAGAGGAGAAAAGATACAGCCTTGCCTCACTCCACGCATGATTTTCACATAGCCAGTATGTTCACCTTCAACTCTGAGATTTGTTGTCTGATTTCAGTAAAAATTTTTAATTATTTTCAGATCTTGGTTGTTAATTTCTGCTTTTTTTAGTATGTGCATCATCTTGGCGTTCTAAATCGATCAAACGCTTTCTCGTAATCAACTAGACATGCGTATACGTTGCAGTTGACGTCTCTGCATTTCTGGAATAAGACTTGTACTGAAAATAAAGCCTCTCTATTATATACATTGTGGCTAAACACCCCGTACGGGGTTACGCCGCTTAAGCTCTCTAGATCTATTTTACGATGTAGATCAGTCCTCATTTTCTTTATTTAATTTTTCTTGTTATTTTTCTCCATTGTCGTACGCCCGCCCTGTTGAGATCGTTTGTTACTTCTTGTAGCCATGTAGATCTTGGTCTTACACGTCTTCGTTTACCAGCTGGTGTCCATTCCAATATTGAGAATATTGTCGTAGATGGTCCTGATCTCCATATATGTCCTAACCATAGTAGTTCATGATTCGTTCTTTGTCTATATTTATTGGTTTTCATTAATTTTTATTGGTCCTAATATTGCTCTTAGTATTCTTAGCTCTTATTTTGCTTTCTAGTATTCTAAGGTCTTCCTCTTGTTTTTTTGTCATGCAAGGGTTTCGGCAGCATACATCATAGTCGGTCGAATTATTGTTTTATATATTTTCATTTTCGATTTTTTGCTCAGTAATTTATTTTTTAGAAGCTTTTTATTTGCATAGTATGTCTTATTTGCTGTAATTATCCTTTCTTTAATTTCTGTTTCCCTTTCTCCATTGTTTGCTAATAATATTCCCAAATACTTAAACTTTTCTACTTCTTCAAATATATATTCTCCCAGTCTAACCTTTTGTTTTCATATTTTTTGTCAAATCTCATTATTTTTGTTTTTTCTTGATTTATTACTAATCCCTTCTGCTACCAATTCTTTTAATATACTTTCCATTTTTTTTCTGTTCTTTGTTATTATCACAATATTGTCGGCATATGCTATTATTTGTCCCTCTCTCGTCAACCTCTGTTGATTTTTCTGACTATATATTCCAGGGCAAGATTAAACAGAGTTGCAGATAATGAATCTCCTTGACGTACACCTTTATTTATAACAAATTCTTCTGTGTCTCCTTCTTGTGTTTTTACAGTTACTACGGTTTTGCTCATTGTCATTTTTGTTAATCGTCTTAATTTGTTGTGTATTTTCATTTCTCTCATAGCTGTAAGTAATTTCGCTCTGTTTATTGAATCAAATGCTTGTTGGAAGTCTATACAAAGCAGTTTAATTTCTATTTTATATCCATAAGCTTTCTCCATAATTTGCTTTACCGTATGTATGACATCTGTTGTTGAATTTTCCCTAATAAATCCGCATTGATACTGTCCCATGACATTTGTTGTCGCTTTGGCCAGTCTTCGTTGTATTAAGGTTGACATGATTTTATACGCTGTGTTTAATAATGTCAGTCCTCTATAATTATTACACAACAACAGCCTCTCTATTACCAACAGCATTTGTGAACCCGAACTGTTTGGGAAAAATTTGACACAGCTTGTAGATTCTCTTATAAATTATCTTTATGAACAATTTTAGATGAATCATGAGGCTTATAATACGGAAATCTTCGCATTTTTTAGCTCCTGGTTTTTTTGGAAATACAATAAATTTAGATTTCAACCATTTCAGCCATGTTGGTATTTCTCCAGAGCTGTATATGTTGTTAAATATCTTTGCGATTATTGCTATTGATTCGTTATCCATTGTTATCTCTTTGTTCTTCAAATAGTTTTTCTAGATACTCTTTTCATGTTCTTATTTGACTCTGTTTATCCAAGATGATGTTTTCGTCAGAATCAGTTATATTTCCTTTCTACCTTCGTCATAGTCTCCCTGTGAGTTCTTTAACTTTGCTATGTATATTGTAACTATCGTATTTTGACTGCAGAGTCTCAATTTCTTCGCATTTCTCCCTTGCTTCTTTTGATATCGTTTCTCTGATTTTCGTTCTTATTATTATATATATGGTTTTATATGCGTCTGGGTCATTTTTGGCTTTTCTTCTCTTGTCCATTGGTTTCAGGATCTCATCTGTCATTCATGTTTTTTTTTTTCAATAATTTATCTATCTTTAATTGTTTATTCTTTACATTTTGCACTATTTCTGTAATATGTTTGATCCTTTGTTCTTCGTTACGTAGGTCGTATGATTGTGCTTTCCTTTTCTGCACTGTTTTGAGTTTAACTCGAAATACTCCTACCAGTGGAACGTGGTCTGTCTCCAAGTCTGCTCCAGGATAATTCTTGACAGATGTAAGGCTGTTTCGGAATTTGTTATTTACTAAAATGTATTCTCTTTGTGCAAGAAAACTAAAATTGGAATTAAAAGTAAGGCTGGCAAGGTGTTATATTTTCTCGACTCTGCTTTATGGGATGGAAGCATGTACACTTAACGCGTCGACTGCTAAAAAGTTGGAAGCATTTGAAATGTGGGTGTATAGGAGAATCTTGAAAATATCATGGACCGAGCATGTGACAAACAACGAAGTCATGAGAAGAATCAACAAAAGAATGGAAGTATTGGAAACCGTCAAGACACGAAAGCTGCAATACCTGGGGCATTTTATACGTAATGAGAGATACAACCTACTTCAATTGATTATAGAAGGGAAAATCCAGGGCAAGAGAAGTGTAGGAAGAAGAAGAATCTTATGGTTGCGTAACTTGAAGGAATGGTACGGATGCACATCTGTTGAAATATTCAAAACAGCAGCATCTAAGATCAGATGATAGCCATGAGGATTGCCAACCTCCGTCGCGGGGATGGCACGTGAAGAAAAAGAAAATGTATTCTATGTGATTCCTAACAATTCTCCTGTGTCTGTCTTGAGGGGATTTCCCCACGTGTACAGCTTGCGAGGTGGTAATTGAAGAATGTGTTGGTGACAACTAGTTCTGAGTCTTCTGCGAATGTTTCTAGGAGACCTCTTCTCTCGTTTCTGACTCCAAGTCCATGTGATCCAATGTACTGTGTCTTATCTCCAGCTCAAATCTTGGCATTAAAATCGCCCACAATGATGAGAACTTCCTGTCGAGGAATTTTCTGTATGATACTGTTGATGTTTTGATAAAACTCAATTGCTTCTTCATCCTCTTTGTCTGCAGTGAAAGCATAGACTTGGATAATGTTTATATTAATAGGGTTGAGTTCTACTTGACTAGTAACATCATTCTCTCTGATATTGGTGTAAAGGTAGTAACGCATTTGGCAACCTTGGGTGATACGATTATTCCGACTCCATATTCATGTGATCCATTACTTTTTTCCGAGTAATATATCTATTGTGGTCTTCCTACTGATCATTTTCTTGTTGAGAAACCACCTCTCGTCGTCTTTGCTACTCTATTTGTTGTTATTGGGCTTATATGATCTTCCATTCTACTCTTCTATTTCTTACTAAATCCTTGATCTTCTCCACCTTACATCTCTGTCGTATATCTGTACTTCTGGTTCTGTTACTTAGTGGGTTTTCATCTCTACTGTTTCTAGAATATTTTTTGTTTTCTTAAGCAAGCAATAATTTAAGCCAGCCCTAGAGACTTGCACACCCCTAAAATAAAGCATTAGGGTAATACAATACATTGGAGCGAGGAGGATTAACTCATGTAGTCAAGAATCAATCCAACCCGCCCCAATGCTTTAGACCATCCACTCTCCCCAGCAGCAATTTGATGAGCTATAGATGCTGTCGTATTCGCAAAATGCTTGTCGTGTGAGAGTTCTGGGTACAAGACCTCTCATGTGCAATCCACCACGAATGCATGCCAGTGTAAGGCGCTGTATTTCCTCAATTTTTAGTGACTTAATATCGATCTGTACTGCTTACTAAGGCTTGGAGTCCTTGCTCTGGGCTGCGCCCAGTTCGGTGACTCAGCCCTCGAGGATGTGGGCCCCTCTTGCCCGTTTTTCGATTTTGTTCGTATTTTAGTGGCTTGCGTCTTTTGTTAGCATTGTATTAATTTTTTTTGTAGTATTTTGTGTTTTTTGTACATTTTTTAAGGCTACATGAAACATATAAAATCAACATCAGTAAATACATTGCCAAAGGTGAGCACTTTCTATTCTTTTTTTTTTTTTTTTAGATAGATAGATAGGTTTAATGACAATTTTTACATAGTAAACACTACATGTCATGTCACAATAAAAATAATTTACTTTTGTATACTAAGAACTAAGAAATAATACAAGAACATATAATAAAACATATACAGTGAAAATTAGATATATAAAATTATAACAAATAAGAAAGAAACATTTCAGTAAGGCGTAATATAGTTTTCATTAAAAACGACCACACTAGGAGCTCAAACAAACAAATTCCTGTATACTATAGAAACAGTGTTCCAGCAGGAAGTGTTTTGCTAGTTTATAAAATTGTTTAGAATTCATTGCCTTAATATCAATATTTTTGTTTAAGTTTAAAAAACAATTATACAGATTATAATCTATTGTATTAAGTTGTGTAACACACAATGTGGAATATGGTATAATGATATGACTTTTATTTCTTGTATTGTAATGATGTTGATCAGCATGTGATTTTACATCTTTTATATTATTATGAATAGTTAACAAAGTTTCAAATATATATATTGAAGGTAAAGGAAGAATGCCATACTTCTTAAATAAGGGTTTACAGCTGGCGCGATATTCTGCCGAGTCAATAATTCGGATTGCTGCTTTTTGAAAAGTGAAAACTTTATATGCATAGGACGAGTTTCCCCAAAGAAGTATGCAATATGTCAGGATACTATGAACCATTCCAAAATAAACTGACCTAAGAATATCTCGACTCACAGAAGTAGCCAATCTGCGCATAGCAAAAATCTGTGAGGCGAGCCCCCTACACAATCGTTTAATATGGTGCGACCAGTTCAACCTTGTATCCATAGTAACACCTAGTAACTTTACTGGTTCAGATGGTGTAACCCATCTATCAGAACTAAATACGATTTTCTGGGTTTTCTGCTCGTTTAACTTAAGTTTGTTACAGTTAAACCAGGATTTAGATTTTTCTAATATATCCTGACTGTAATCAGTTTTACCTCTACACAATAAGGTTGTGTCATCTGCAAAAAGAACACAGTTGGTGTTATCCAATGCACTTGGTAAATCATTTATATATATATCAAGAATAGTAGAGGACCCAAAACTGATCCTTGTGGTACTCCGGTTGAAACTGGTAAAGGATCAGATTCTTGATTATTAAATGCAACAATCTGTGTTCTTCCTGTAAGATAGGATTTTAAAAGGTCATGTATGGTGCCCCTTATTCCATAGTACTCCAATTTTATCAATAGTGTTTGAATATCTACACAATCAAAAGCTTTTGTAAGGTCACACATTAAGCCATTAGTAGGTTCACCTGCATCAAAACCGTGAACAATATGTTCTATTACTTCTAATAAAGCTTTAGTTGTTGAGTATTTTTTTCTAAAACCAAATTGAGAGCTAGATATAATTGATTTGTTATCCAAATAATTTGATATACGATCTTTAATTAAGATTTCAAAATTTTTACTTATTGTTGGTACTATGGTAATAGGTCTGTAATTGTCAATAGCATTTTTATTTCCTTTTTTATGAAGTGGAATTACTTTTGATATTTTGAATACATCAGGCCAGTAACCCTCGTTAATGTATTTGTTAATATTCTTATGATAGAGCTACGATTATCTAGTTTTTAATATATATTTGCACTGTTTGCTGTTTGAATCTTCTGTGCTTATTTATAATATATATCATACCTTAATATCTCTCGCAGGATCTGGTTTGGGTGGTCTTCTAACTCAGTGAATTTTGTTCTGGCTTTTTTCTCTATCATATCCAGTACCCTTATTTGTTTTCGGTCTCTAAAAATCATAGGTCTCTCATATCCTTGCACTAGTATTCTGTTCACCGGGCCGATCCATTCATCAACGTATCTGGGCACATTTGTAGATAAGGCAGTTGTTGTATACTGCTTAAATCTTCTATTGCTGCTGGCACTTGTATGTCTATGTAATTATTGTTAGATGATAATGTATCTTTTTAGCCTTCTCTCGTTCATATTTAGACAAAGGCCTATCGCAACTTCTTTCATCTTCCAACTCCTTTCAACGTAAAATTTATGACTATTTGGTCGTTATCAGTATACCTAGTGCAGCCAAGTTAGAAAAGGAGTATATTAACATGGGAAAATACAACTACAGAAGCAATGCAACCAATTTGTGGCATTAGAGATAAAAGATCCTGATGGTTTTTAGGGTAACAACTAACAATAACTACAGCTATAGCTACAGGAGGAAGCTACAGCTAAGTGAGGAAAGAAATGCCAAACTTTAAAACGTTTAAAACAAATAGAAAAGATTAGTAGGAGTCAATAATAAGAGTAAAATGTAATGGCATGTCGTGCAAAAAAGGAAAACAAAAAACAAAATAGGTATCTCGATGAAAGGCAACCGAAAATACATATTTCTAACTCTCTGATCATCATTAGTAGGATTCATCCAAGTTAGGATAGGAGAATATTAAAGAGAAAATACAAATAAGTAAGTTTTTTTTAGTATAAACTGTGCAAAGAACAGAAGTATAAAAAAGAGTATAAAAATAAAACACTTCTTCAATATGGAGCACAAAAAGGATTCCAAAACACTGATAATCTTGATATATTTGATGGTAATAAGTTTTAAATTTAACTTTATCAGACCACGCTGATACTATCATAGTAAAAGAGAAATTTATTTAATATTACCAGCGAGAACCAAGTTAATACTTCAATCGTCTAAAATGAAAGAGGTTTGCGACAAGTTTTAAATTTTAACCGGCGTATAAAGCAACGCAACGTTTGAATACACACGAATCAACAAATATCGGGATATTACGACTATTAGTGTAACTAGACATCATCAATGAAGTAGACAAGGCTTCATTCACATCTATCATTAATATTTATCTCAACGTAACAATAATCAGTGAGAACACAATTTGTGCTAGCATGAAGCACTAACGATTCAGAAGAATAAACCTTAGTATTTAATCGAAGGGTACTCCAGTCTAAAGTAAGGTGGTGAGGTGTTGCCATCCTGATAAATTTCTGTAGTGGTGTATTTGGTGTAGGTGGTGTATTTTATAAACCTGCAAAAGGTTTATAAAATACACCATCCCGTATAGATAAAGGTTAACGTTAATACCCACATTGTGGTACACCATTGAATTTGGGATAAAAAGCCATTTGTTTGTTATAACCTTCACTCCCATGATCCATTAAATTTTTTTCATTGTAATGCCGTCACAGCGCGCGTGATGCAGACTGTGATGAAGATGTTCAAGGGAAAGAAGATGTAGCAAAAATAATTTCAAAATACCATCTTGGCAAAGACAAAAAAAAAAGTGGAGTAAGATATGTCCTGCGTCTACTTCAAGAACTCTACAACAAATATTCTTTTGAAGTTACCAGGACCAATAAGGCAAGCTAGAAACGCAAAAACACAGTTTGAATTTTCGGCAAAAATAATTTCAAAATACTATCTTGGCAAACACAAAAAAAAACAAAGTGGAGTAAGATATGTCCTGCGTTTACTTCAAGAACTCTAGAAGTTACCAGGACTAATAAGACAAGCTAGAAACGCAAAAACACAGTTTGAATTTTCAGCAAAAATAATTTCAAAATACTATCTTGGCAAAAAAAAACAAGGTGGAGTAAGATATGTCCTGCGTCTGCTTCAAGAACTCTACAACAAATATTCTTTTGAAGTTACCAGGACCAATAAGACAAGCTAGAAACGCTAAAACACAGTTTGAATTTTCAGTAAAAATAATTTCAAAATACTATCTTGGCAAAGACAAAAAAAAAAACAAAGTGGAGTAAGATATGTCCTGCGCTTTCTTCAAGAACTCTACAACAAATATTCTTTTGAAGTTACCAGGACCAATAAGACAAGCTAGAAACGCAAAACACAGTTTGAATGCTTCAAATGTAGACTAGATGATAATATCATCAAATAACTTATGCGTTGTATCAACATCTATATTGAGAAGGTAAGAGCAAATTTCCAACGCTACAGAGATGCTAAAATGACCGACGTCGAAGAGATTTGGGGACTTATTGGTATAATCATTTTAGCAGGTGTTCTAAAATCTGGAAGATTAAATGTTTTGTAAATGTAGGATAATAAGAAAGGTACTGGCTTTGAAGCTATTTACTTGACAATGTCTTTAAATCGTTTCCGATTTCTACTGAGATGTTTGATGTTTGACGACTTTAATTGTAGACAACACAGGAGAGACCTGGATAAACTTGTTCCCATACAAGACATTTTTGGACTTTTTATTGAAAATTTAAGAAACATTTACACCTGTTGACGAGCAATTACTTGTTTTTAGGGGAAAATGTCAATTTCATCAATAAATTCGCAGTAAACCATCCGACTATGCTATTAAAATATTTGCGTTAGTAGATAAGAAATATGGATATGCCTATAATATGGCGATTTATTGTGGAACACAACCAACTGGTCCTTTTGAAACTGATTGGAGTAGCGCAGAGGTTGTTAAAAGAATGGTTAAACCCATAGAAAGAACCGGCAGATATGTAACCATGTATAACTGATTTAACAGTATACCTTTGGCCATGAACTTGCTTTAAAAGCGATTAACTATTGTTAGTACAATTCGTAAAAATAAGAGGGAGCTACTACAAGAATTTATAACGTCTAAAAACAGAGACATACATTTCTTACTATAAGGATTCCTCCAAGAAAAATGTATCTTGGTAACGTACGTTCCAAAAAAAATGTCGTTAGCTGTTTTTATCATGCAGCATGATGACAGTATTGATCCTAAAACAGAAAACAAGAACAAACCCGAAATTATATCGGATTACAACAAAACAAAATTCGGTATGGATCTGGTTGCCAGTTGTGTGCACAATATGATGTTTCCCGAAAGTCTCGGCGTTGGCCACTCACAGTGTTCTTTGATTAATAGATCAGAACTTAATGCATTTTCCAGGTATTAGGCTAATAATGTCACTGCAACAATCCCAAGAACTAATTTTCTTCAGGACATTTCGTTTGAGTTAATAAAACCACTGATGTTAAAACTATGCAACACTCACACATCAACAGAAATAAAAAAAAATAAATTTCTTTTAAAAATAAATAAATCGAGAACTTCCAACTCGATCTTCGGTCTTTGGGCGTTGTCATATTTGTGGACGAGCAAGGAATAAGAGCACAAGAAAATGGTGCAGCAGCTGTGATCAGTGGGCTTGCCCCAGACATTTAAAGCAAATATGTATACATTGTGCTGAGATAAAACAGAACATGCAGTCGGAATCAGAATAAGATGTTATATTTAAGATATTAGAGAAACTAGTTTGGTTTGTAACGTTTGGATATATGTAGGTAGATTTATAGTATGTTTTTTTTTGTACATTTTACTTATTAAAATAAAGCCAATTATAGATTGCAGTGGTATTATTAAATCCTCATTAAAACAAAAACACTATTTTCAAATAATATTGCTTTTCCAAAGCTCCAGTACGTATGGATTACTAATGTAATCCACGCGTGTAGTCACGTAAGAAAATAAAGTGCATGTACTGGAGAGTTAAAAACATCTTGGAGCACCATATATTATTATCTCTATTAGAACAATATAATACTATATATTTTTTTATGATTTTGTCCCTGTAATTTTTCTTATGACATAATTTAGAATTGCCGACAACTAAATTAATAAACTGACAACAGATAAACGGACAATAAATAATACGGACAACAGAAATGAAACACCATGCATAACAACTTAGCCCTAATGAAAGAAGTCTTAGCTAATAAGACAGAAGTGAACAGATCAGGAAAATATTATTATTTTTCCTTTACTATATTTTATTTTTGTTTCAATGATAAGATTTAATTGCTCCAAATCTGCAAATGACGTAGGAGCAGCATTTGTCACACCATATTCCTCTTCCCAATTTAAATTAATGCCAGCCACTTCTATATATACAGCAGAATTATATGCAATATTACAAGCCCTCATTCCTATCAAAAGTACAAACCATTCTTTTTCCGTCATTATCACAGATTCTCTAAACTCCTTAACAACAATCGGTCAACTATATACTAAGAACCCTATAGCCTTACTTGTCAAGAAAGAACTTGCTGCCTTACAAGAATCTGGTTCAGAAGTCAAATTTATGTGGGTTCCGTCTCACACGGGAATATAAGGTAATGAAAACGCAGACCTCCAAGCAAGTGAAGCTGCCAAAAATGATCAAGCTATAATAGTGTCAAAGACTATCTGCAGTGATATAAAAAAGTTCGTTAAAGAAAAAGTGATTAGTGCGTGGCAAAATAAGTGGAACTTATCGGAATCTAAATTAAAAGAAATTAAATCGACAGTGAAACCGTGGCGCCTAGTAAACTTAAAAAGAGCTGACCAAGTCAAAATTTCTCGACTTCGATTAGGTCATACCAATATTACTCATAAGCACCTAATAAGTAAAGAAGACATTCCAGTGTGTGATTACTGTCAAGTCAATATTACTGTTAAACATCTCCTAACAGAATGTGGAAAATATACAGTTAACAGACAAAATAACAATATTTCCAGTGACTTAAAAACAGTATTAGGTGAACATTTAAATACTCAAAACTTAATTCGATTTCTAAAAGAAACATCTTTATATAATTTAATATAATGTAGTAACTAATGTAAACTAATGTCGCTAATGACCCAGGTGGTTGAAGCGACTATTATTAGTAAATAAAAAAAAAATAAAAAAAAATGATAAGATTTGGTTTTTTTCTCTTGAAGTGACTGTGCCTATGTATAAAATATTTTTGGGCAGTCTTCTTGCACCAATTGAGGGCCTTGCTGCAAGAAGTGGGCAAGCTCTGTTTATAGTAACTTTTGAGAAAATAGAAAAAATATATTATAAAATGTTACTTATGTATTATTGCCAATAAAGCAGTTTAGTTAAAAGATAATCATATTGGTATACGTTCCAACTTTTTACTTTATTTATATAAGCTTCTTTTTGCAAAAAATGCAAAATAATTTGGAGCTGCCCTCTCTTGAACCAAAATTACGAAAAAAAAATACGTATTGTAGTTATTATTGGAAAATAAAAAAAGAACTGCAAAATCTGTTTATTATTATTAACAAAAAAACGGTTTTTCTTTTATATTCAAACAGAAAATCAGTCTATTCGTTTGCTTGGTCGTCGTCATCCGTGCCTTAAATCTGGGAATCATGGTTATCATTACCAACGTCATCATATTTAAGGGATTGATAAAACTCTATTTCGTTGGCTGGAACGTAGTTGGTAGCTAACTGCATTACGTCTTTGTACTTGGCCTTTTTTACGGGTATTGATGACTCGTACACCATCAAGTTAGTATGAGCTGAAAGATTATTTTTATTTTCCCTCAAAATGTAGTACGATTTAAAAATAGGCATACCAATTGTATTAGACACATTAACTGTATCCATGTGGTCCTTGCTGTATTCAAAAATCCGGTGTTGAGAAATCTTAAACCTCTGTTTCTGAGAATTCATTATAACTTTTTTAAAAGGGTTTTTAAAATGACTGCTAAAGTTGATGATCATATCTTGATGAACCATAATGGGTATGAAATATTTGGATGTCTGTTAAATAAATTGACAGTATTGTGTAGGAGAGAAAAGATATACTTTTTTTCGTAAAAACTTTTCTATGACACCAAAACAACGGTCACACGGTAGGAAACTGTGTCCTGGTGGTTCAGAAAAACGATGTTGAATATTCTCCAAAGACGTAGTTCTTACAAGAAGATGCAGAAACTGTAGTATTGTTGAATTTTTATTTTGAGCTGCAGTATTATCGGAAAAGAGGTCCAGTTGTCTGACATTTTTTAGAAGGATCTTGTGTAGTGATAAAGAAAAGAAACAACTTTATTTGTTGATTTTATAGCGGTTGTTTCATAGTAAATGTAAAAATGAGCTTTGACGGTTTTGTCCAAATATATGCAAGAATTGTAAAACCATAGTTGACGTTTGTAGAAGGCTTCGCCCGCCGGAATTTTTGGCAGACGAAGATTCTGCTGAAAATCAAACGTTTCAATTTCTATGTCATTATTTTGTTGGCTCAGTTTTGTCTTTTTTTTTCTTTAGTCTTTAATCTCATGTACTTTTATTTCAAGTCGTAAATTTTTCTTTTTAGTATCATCAAGATGGATCTTTAAGGCTATTGTGTAATATGTTACATCTTTTGTAGTTGTCTGATCGAGGTGCCACGAAACTATAATTAAAATTTGCTTTAAAATACCTAAAATAAAAATCGTAGGTTACTTTAGGTATATAGTTTTTATTAACAGTAGTTTCCCTTTCCGGTTAATTCACTTGCAAATAAAGTTCATGCATCTTTTTAACACTGAGATCAGGAGACAAATAAAAACAGGACGTTTTCACTCGGCTGTAGTGTGATTCACTTGGTGGAAAACTTTTTATGTGATTATCTACCTTCTGCAGTAAATCTTTTAAAATGCGGTCTTTTCTATTTATATGTTTACCTTGTTTGTTGTTCGGGGGTGTAATGTTGTTATATCCCGTGTATTGCTCCGAATGTACTCCTACAAACTCGTATTTTTTGCATACTTAGCTTAATATAGTATTTGTGAGCACAACTACGCCTCTCTCGCTCACCAGTTTTAGCTCGAGTTCTGGCAATATTGCTTGTTGTTATTAAACCACCCAAGTAGATAGTTTGATTAAGTTTGTCTCCTATTTCATTAAAGTTTACTAAAACTGCTTGCCTCTGTTCTGCGTCTACCTTTCCAACACATTTAAACTTACATTCACAATAAGGTCCACTTTCACTATGTCCCACACTACTACCTTTTCAGTTAACATAACTTTTTCCTTCTGCAATACACTTTTTCTTAATGTTGCGTTTCCACTTAGTTGGATCAACACTTTTTCTATTCTTCGCAAATGAAACACTCTGAACCTCATTTTAAACTGCATTGACTGGAATCTCGGGTTTCTTTACATGCCTTTTTTTCACGGAAGGCCCTACTTCAGAAGAATCAGAGCTTTTTTCCGATTCCGATGAATTATCCAGATCAGACGAACCTCTACTAAATAGACTAACATTATTGAAATCAGATTCTGTACCACTTATGATACTAATAAATAATAAAAACACTTAAAAAATAAATAAACAGTTGTATAGAAACACACGTAGTCAACTTTCGTAAAATGCACTGCGAGAATACGTTAGACCGATAGAGCAATGGACTTTAATGGACTGAATCATAGACTGAGACAAGGGCCACGGGAAAGAACGACCAGACTCCATTTTTGGTCGGAATTTAGATATTGACGTCATATTTTAGCTTTTCTTGGAAAGAACCCAAGCATGGTTTCGTTTGTACAATAAAGATCACCGTACAGAAGATAATAAAGGGGAAAGATATAAGCCAACGAAGAAGAACAATCAGGTTCCTCGCGCTGACTGCTAATAACGGTCAGATTCTGACGACCTTTTAACTAAACGTAGATTGTCGTTTGCATCTATAGCATCTTAGCGTCAGTTCTATTCTGTAATCACTAAGCGAGCTGCTGCTATTTTGCAGTTTTCATTAGTTTGTTTTTGAGAAAATTTATAATGTCAAGTGATCTTAGTGATAGTGATATATCTAATGGAAATAATCAGCCAGGAAATGTCAAAAAGCGTAGAAAAATCGGCAAAATGAGTGATGTAATGAAAAAATTACGCATCAACACTCACGAGGTCAGGAAAGACTGTAAATGCCTTTGTTACAACTGTTTTCAAGTCATCTCTTTGAATAAAAGACAACGAATAATTTCTCATTTCAATGAGTTAGGGGACTACAATGTTCAAAACAAATGACAAAGTGCCTCCGTCTCCGTTGAAAGACGGAGAAGCCAAAACCCTGAAGCTGAAGCAAGTTTTAATTAATCTTCTTATAGCTATAGAGTTCGGGTAAATGCAAGTGGCTCGTTACAAGATACTGTTGTTTGCTATAAAGCATTTTTGTCTTTACACATCTGTCCCATCTTTATGTGCCGAAATGTCCTACGGCGAATAGGCCTATCAGGATTTTAAAAATAGAAAAAAACCATCCACGGTTTGTCTTACACAGAGACTAATATTTTGGCCTATATCTTACAGCCGTGTTAGTTCTCTCAAAAAATCAGGCACGTAAGAGAAAATTGAAACCTGTTCCACTAAAGAAGCTATAAAGAAGGACTAGTTTCCGATGGTTGTACGAATGAAGGTAGTGATGTGGAATTTGCCGAAGATCCACCAATCGATATTTAATGCGCAAAATAGATCAGAGTCCAGCTCCTTAATTAAAGATTTGAAGATTTCAAGTACATATATAATTAATAAAACTATTTTTTTTTCATTTTTGTATTAAAAAGTCTTATAATAATAAAGGGTTTCCCAATAAGAACGTCCTGTTTTTAAAATGTCGTAGCGGTCATTTTGAAAATGATAGAACTGTCACTTGTTTGCGTTTATATTTAGTATACCCTAACAAATTATCATGGCAAGATATACGCTTGAATAACGTTTGGAAATTATCCTAAAATTTTGTTAATAAATAAATAATAAAAGTAAAATTTTAATCGTTCTTTTGTGAATACATATCGTGCATTACGTGAAAGTTATGGACCAAATCATCGTCCTGATGTGCGTGTAATTCGTCTAATCGTAAAAAAGTTTGAATGTAAATTTACTCTGCACGATACGAAACCCCCAACTAGACCCCAAAATGCAAGAACTCAAAACAATATTGCTGCTGTAAGAGCCAGTGTAGCGGAGAATGCAAATGTCCGTAAATCGTCGTTATCAAGAACTTGGACTCACCAGAATGACAACTTGGCGAATTCTTAGAAAAGACTTAGGCCTACACCCATACAAGATTGTTCTGACTCAAGAACTGAAACCACTTGACCATCATAAGCTTCGTTTGTTCGCTGATTGGGCTCTAGACAAACTCGAAAATGATGGCGACTTTTTTAAAGAAATAGTCTTTTCCGATGAAGCTCATTTTTGTTTAAACGGCTTTGTGAATATGCAAAATTGTCATCTTTAGATTGAAAATAATCCACATAAGATCCTTGAGAAGCCTTTGCATCCCAAAAAAGTCACTGTCTGGTGTGGTTTATGGCATGGTGGCATCACCGGACCTTATTTTTTCGAACATGGTGTAACAGTCAACCGTGAAAGGTATCGAACGATGATAACGGATTTTTTGTAGCCTCAGTTGGATGAAACGGATTTGGCTGGCATGTTTTTTCAACAGAACGGTGCCACATGTCACACTACTGCCCCAACCATTGATTTATTGAAGAAAAATTTCCCGGAAATATTGATTTCTCTCGATACCAGAGATCCCAGGAGAACTTCGGCCAGATGCTTGGCCTCCAAGAAGCTGCGATTTCACACCATTGGATTATTTTTTATGGTGCTATATTGTCATTGGTCTATGTAAACAAACCAGAATCTATTGAAGACTTGAAGAGGAACATAGAGCACACTAGTCGTGAGATTAATGCGGATATTTTGCATAAAGTGACCGGAAAATTGGGTTCATGAGATTTGCTCCTGCAAACGTAGTCGCAGTGGACATTTGAATGATGTGTTATTTGGAACATAATTGTTATCTATTATATTTTGCAATAAAACAATTTTTATTTATTTACAGCAATTTTTGCCGTTTTTGTTTAAAAAAAACATCAGGACATTCTTATTGGGAGACCCTTTAAATTGAAAACTAAATATTTTGTATTTAATTTTCCTGAACCAAAATAAACGACTTAAAACTTTCAAATTCGATTTGTACAAAATGAACAAAATGTGAGTCTGATCGTTCTTTCCCGTGGCCCTTCGAGTACTAAACCTAAACTTCCGTTAATTCCATTCGAGGCCAAGCTACGGTTACCACCGAAGCGTCTCGATGTTTGGCGAAAGAATGGGGCAGCTCCGGAGCTGCATTCTTCTTGCAGCAATCATAATTTCGGAGGCAGGTACATAAACAGTTATAGGTCTATCATTTATAAATAGATCTACTTCTTTCTTGCACCAATCGATTTAACTAATTTTTTACACAATATGCATCTACAAACTAAAATTTGACAAAAAATGGAGCTGTCTCCCTTTTGCAGCAAGGTCCTCAATTCTCAGGAAACGGTCCATCAATTTTTTACCCTTTGTTTTATCAATTTTTTTAGGTATAGCTATTTTCCTATTTATTCTTGTCTCTCCATACACACCTCTAACGATTTTAATTTTCAACAGTAAATTAAAGGGCAGAAATAATTTTCATAGAACGGAGATAAAGGAGACTGCGAAAATATGAAGTCTATGTACCTATACATAGGTACGATTTGGTCAACTGGAGTAAAATGTGGCAGGTTTTGTCTGAAATGGGAGTCCCTAATCATCTGACACTGCTAATTAAAAGCCTGTACAATAACAATTATGCCAGAGTTAGAATAAATGGGGAACTAACTGACAGTGTCAGGGTCACAAAGGGCGTGAGACAAGGCTGCATACTAAGCCCAATTTTATTTAACATCTATGGTGAATGGATAATGCGGAAAGCTACTGAGGACTGGAACGGTGGCATCACCATTGGCGGGAAGATTTGCAACTTGAGATATGCAGATGATACTACTATCCTCGCTAGTTCTGAAACTGAATTGATTCACCTGCTACAACGGATAGAAGACGTAAGCTTAACGATGGGCCTTAAAATAAACAGGGATAAAACGAGAATCATGATAATTGACAGAGCTAACAACAATCAAAATCATCTGGTTAGGATAAACAATATCGCTGTTGTAGATAAATTTGTGTATCTGGGCTCATTAATAACCAACAAAGGAGGCTGTACTGAAGAAATAAAGCGGCGGTCAGCAATCGCAAAAAGCGCTATGGCAAAATTAACAAAAATTTGGAAAAGCCATGAAATTACTACCGATACAAAAATGAGACTAGTAAGAAGTCTAGTTTTTCCAGTTTTTACTTATGCATCGGACCCTTACTGAGAAAGACAAAAAGAACATAGATGTATTTGAGATGTACTGCTGGAGACGAATGCTGAGAATACCATGGGTGGCCCGAAGAACAAATGAATCCATACTGGTCCAGCTAAACATAAAGAAAAGACTAAGAACACAAATAACAGAACAGATAATAAGCTATTTTGGACATGTGCTTCGAAGAAATGATCTTGAAAAACTTACCATCCAGGGAAAAGTAGAAGGCAAAGAAGTAGAGGTAGATCTCCTACACGATACACGGACCATATTGTTGCTACCATTGGCGCTCCATTGTCAGAATGTGCTAGATTGGCAGAAGATAGAAAAACGTGGAGGAACATTGGAAAAATTACCTAACAGCTTCATGATATCACGATACCTGCATCAGGTTAACGACTAAGAAGAAGTACCTATACAGAAATTAAATATAAATGGTAATTTTTCATAGTTGTTCTCTTTATCACGTTATATGTGGAATTAATTACCAAGGGGATTCTAAAATCGGAAATTGCATTAAATGTTTTATTATATATAAAGAATCCCGAAATGTAGGATGTTATATATTCTATTTATACTGTAAGTAAATAGGTTGTGTTTCAATAAAATCGATTAAAGAAAATGTCAAGGACTAATACTCATATTATATATAATACCCATTCTCACATATCAGAGAAGTTAGGAAAACGAAATGTAAACTTGACTTATTGAGTAGTTTATATTGTTTAAACAGAAAAGACTGTCGTGAGTTACTTCGGAAAAACTTACGCATAAATAATAACTTAGACAATAAGCTACAAGCAAGCTTTAAAAAACGTTTTAAATAAAATACGACATTTTCTATTTACGTTTTTAGACACAGGTAAAAACATGTGAACTCGTATTGATGTATCAGCTTTAAAATATTGTACGAAGATCAATATATTTTATAAAAGTTTTAAAAGTTAACTAGTATCCTCATCCGTACGGATACATTACAATAAGCTAAAATAAATTAAAAATTATTTGATACAAAACTAATTTTTTATGGCAGAAAAAAATCAACATTTTACAGACAAAAATATAGCAGACTATGATAGTGAAAGGAAAAAAGCAAAAGAGACATAAAGAAAATTATTTCGAAGATTTACTAAGTTGGTTAGGAACAAAACAGTAATAAAAAAACAAGAAAAAGTCTAAGAACAAATAAAAAATACAACTTAAAACATTTTAATTCATACCATACAATCAGAAACTACGCCAACAAAGCATGCGGTAGGGTATCAATATATGTTAATTTTAATCTAGGATCAGATTCCTTTACACTCTGCTTTAGAAGCCGTAGCACTTATTAAAGTTCAATGTCCAACTCAGATATTTGTATTTAATGTTTATATAATAATAATAATAATAAATTGCCTTTATTTAGTCTGTAACATTTTACAAACAGTAGATACATGAGGCGAAGTCTAACTAGAGCTACTCCACTTAACCTCAAGTTTACAAAATTAGTTTAAAATAATTTGAAAATGAAAAAAGTTGGAAGTGAAAAAATAGTCATGTGGCTACTAGAAAAATAATATATAAAAAAAAATAATAAAAAAAAAATAATAAAAAAAAAAATAATTTAAAAAATAATTAAATAAAAATAATTTGTGATGTTGTGTGATATAATATGATATGATATAAAAGATAAACCAAAACAAAAATATCTAATAGTAAGAATAACGACAACAATATACTATATAATAATAATAATAACGTTACTGCGATTGTAGTAAAAATTTCTTATAATGCCGCTTCATGAAATCAAAAGATTTACCTCTTAAATTTATTGGTAAACTATTAAACACTAAAACAGCATTATAAGTAAACGATCGCTGGAAAGTAGCTAGTCTATACCTAGGCAGCATAAGACTATGAGGATATCTCAAATCCAGATTATGAGCATCTCCACGAAATACTAATTTGTTCCTTAAATAAATAGGATTTGACGACGAAATAATTCGATATATCAATGAGGCGAGGTGATATTTGTATAAATTGTCTATGGTTAACCATTGAAGTTCTTTTATTTTGCATGATACACGATATCCCATCAGATATGGATTTTGTCGCAAAAAACCTGGAACGTTTAATCCAACCAATTCCAAAAGCTAGACTTATTCTAGGCGAGTTTAACTATTACAACGTTTCCTGGGAATGTTATTCCACAGACAAAAGAGGAGAAAAAATAGAAAAGTGTCTTAATGAAACAGATTTTGTACTATTAAATAAAGGAGAAAAACTCGGTTTAACTCTGTTACCGGCAATCATTCTGCTATTGATCTGACTATATGTGAAAGTTCTCTAGCTCCTAGTATAAGCTGGGAAGTATTAACCCATACCTACGATAGTGACCACTGGCCTACAAAAATAAGAAATAATAATTCCACAAGAACAATTATAAATTTTTTAGAAACATGGAAAACTAAAGATGTAAATTGGATAGCTTACCAACAACATACTAAAGATTACCTACCTAATTTTGGAACAATAGAAGATACCATTAATGTTGTTACGGACAAATGCACCTCAATGTTAACAGAGGTAGCCACAAATATTATAGGCAAAACAGCAAAATCAAAACGTAAACGTGTTGCTTGTGTGAGTCCATTTCAAATAGGTAAAGAAATAATAAATAAGACTTACTCACAATCAATTTAATTTAACTATTCAGACGACCGGTTTCGTTTTCTACAATATGCAAAGCATCTTCAGGTCTCAATACAAAGTTAAATAAATGCTGAAATGATAAAAACCCATATTAGGGTATTGTCTAATAAAGATAAACAAATTAAATGTTATAAATTACAATAATTATGCCAATATTACATGTCTGTGGTTTTTTCAAAATGAATAAAAAGGTATAAAAAGTTTAAACAGACAAGGTAAGACCCACAAATTGTTATAAAATAGTCTACTAGATTGTAATAAATTAATATATGAGCCAATAAATAAACATTACTTACATGCCGGTACTCTATTAATTGATGGATGGTAGAATATGGTTGAAACTATCATGTATTGTTGAATGGAGAACTTAAGTTTGCTATTTAAGTTGTTTGACAGTAAACGGGAAGTTCTTGAGGAGATAAATTTGATCCAATGAAGTAGAGATATGTGTGTGATTATTTGTTAGATGAAAGTGATGTTATATACCATTGTATTATTTAAAAGTTATTTATACTTATTCGAGAGATATATTTATAAAATTTGTGTTATTTATTGAGTATTTGTTTAATGAAGGTGACAGTTTTATGACATAATCGCAGTAAATTACATTATGGATTAATTGTCTATAATTCAGCTACGGACTCAACAATAAAAAATTAGATATTCTACAAAATACCATACTAAGACTAGCTCTAGGAGACTACAGAACCAGTCCAGTTGAAAGTCCAGTCTTTATGTCGAAGCAAATGAATTTCCACTTTCTATTAGAAGATTACGTCTCAGTTTACAATTCTCAAGCAAACTACCAACTAATTCAAACCACCCGGCCTAACCGTATGCTTTCTCCACACATTACCATTCTAATTACAGTCAAACTCCTGATCTTCGACCATCATTTAGCAAAAGAATTAGCAACTTCACATTTCTGGATATTATGCATACCAATATTGATTATGCCTCCCCTTGGACTATACAAATTCCACATTGTAAGACAGATCTGTCAACCTATATTAAGGACGATACCCTTTCACCTCTTTTTCTCCAAAACTTCTACATTATCAAAAATAAATATTCATGCTGTCAACTAGTTTATACCGATGCATCAAAAACACCCGAAGTGGAAACAGTAGGATCCGCCGTTGTCACAGAGGAATTTGTGCTTAAGTTTTTACTACCTAAGAAATACTCAATATATTCTGCTGAACTTTTTGCAATATCCAAGGTAGTACAAGAAACTCTTAATCGACCTAAAGACATAACAGTAATATTCACAGATTCCTTAAGTGTAATCCAGGACCTTCAAAAAATATATCTGAATCATACGATTTTAGAACAGATTAAAAAATACCTTGTGACTCTACAGAATAATCATAAACAATATTGTCAAAACAATCACAAACAATATATAAACAATATGTAGATATTGTGTGGATACGATCTCATTTGGGGATACCAAGAAATGGGATAGCCGATCAAATGGCCAAAGAAGTTTGTAAAATGGAGAGATCCGATGATATAACTAACAAATTCCTCACTCAAATATGAAAAAATTATGGTTACGACAATAGCAACTCCTACCAAATAATAAATTGCGGCAAGCAAACCCAGATCTATCAGCGAAAACACCAATGTTAGTAAAGCGACGGGACTAGGTTGTACCACATCCTACCCGAATAGGACATACCAGACTGACGAACTAACACCTACTAAGGAAAGGTACTTCTAGAATATGATACGCCTGTGACACCAATATAACTGTAGGCCACATTATTATAGACTGTCCATTATATCAAAAGGAAAGACTACTGGACTACCAAGTGATATAAAGTGCGCTTTAGACAGTGCGTATTGTGACAAAATCATTAGGTTTTTAAAGAAAACGAAATTGTATAATCAAATATAAGTGATCTCTATCTATCTATCTAATCAGCCCTAAACGCCCACTCTTGGGCATAGGCCTCCCCTGTTAATCTCCATTGGTCTCCATTTTGGGCGATCTGCATCCAGTCCTTTCCTGCCGTTCTCTTAAGATCGTCAGTCCATCTCATCTGTGGTCTTCCTCTTTTTCTTTTCTTTTCCCATGGTCTCCAGTGTAGAATTCGCTTATTCCATCTTTCATCTTTTTGCCGAAGAGTGTGACCGGTGAAGTATGAGTGATACTTCAAGAAAAATTCTAAATTATAATCAACTTTGTAAAAACTAAAAATAGTTTATATTTTATATTAATCATTATAATATATTATAGTCTATATTGTACCAGCGCTAATAACCTTCCAAAGTTGTTGCGGGTTATTACAAATAAAACAAAAATAAAAACAAAAAAAACTATAAATAAACTAAACTAAACTAAACTAAAAATAACAAATAAAAGATTCGATAGTAGAAGAAGTATCGTATACATGGCCTACTTTACCCAGCAAATTTCAGTTTTTGTTTAAATATTTTCTTTCTTAGCATATATAAATAAATACAAAATTTTTTTAAGAACCTGCGAGATATTAATAGAGAATATACTTTATTAAAATTTTTAACACAGCCAAGAAATAAATATTTCATACAAGGTGAGCAAAGTTGAGCAAAACATCTTCTACTTTGGAAGGTTTCTTTAATGAGGTTAGTCTTTGTAAATGGGTATATTTATTTAAAAAACCCTTAAAAGGGCTACATCAATAAAACAAACGTTTTCGGACCACACAGTCCATCATCAGGTTTTAAAATCAAAAAATGCTAGGTCACAATGCCTGAGCCACCAAAATACTTTAATTTCTTAATTTAATTTCTTACTCGAAGAAAGTGGACCACCACAAAAGGATCAATTTTAAAATTATTTTTATCTACTTCGATATTTTTAAGCATTTCATCCTTCTCTTGTTCATGTAATTCATCTGAAGTTTTACCATCATTATCGTCACTGTTATTTGTCATCGAGTGTTATAATCTGTGGACTAGTGCGCACTTCGATGCGCATCGCCCATCCTCTAATCCTTTCTATTGGCCAATCGAGCTGGAAATTTCTAATATCGCTACAATACGCGTTCATAAAAGTTGGCGATTTTCAGGTCAGGCAGGTCAGTCCCTCACAAGTTTTCCTAGAGTCACCACACACTAGGGGCTCTGCTCTTCAAAAATGTTTCTTCGCAGAGATTTCTTTACCTGCGAAAGTCCAAGCCCTCTGCAGAGCGTTCGACCCCTTTTCTCCCCCAAGACTACATATTCATCTCCATTTCTTCCGCTACATTCTCGTCTTCATTTATCTCAAGCTCTATTTCTTTTAAATCCTTGTTCCCACTTCCGTTCTGATTCAGATCAAATTCTTCAAATTGAAAACTGATTGACCGGGTTCAGTATTAAGCAACTTTTTCTTTCCTTTTTTTAATGGTACCCCCTTTTTTTGTTTTAAAAAATTTAATAATACATTATCAATAAGCTTATTCTTTTCGCAAATCTCTCATTTAGCATCTTTTTTTTTTCTTTTCATGTGGATCAACTTTGAAGATGTTTTTGAAAATCTGGTTTAATCGCGTCTATTTGTTTTGTTAGCAATTGAGGATATATATGGTTTTTTTAACCTAAGATAGATATTACATAAAAATTTAAAGGGGAAATTTTCAGTGATTGACTGTATATCGTAAATCTTCTTTTTTGCGTAATGATATAAAATTTTATTATTAAAATTTTTTAAAATTGATCCAAAATAGATTTATAAATTTTCACAACGTTTTCGATCCTATGAGATCATCCTCAGTAAAAAACATCTATATACTATTTGGACCTAGCCACACAATAAGGTCAGATGACTCTTAAGTTACATAATTTGGGTAACTAACAGTGTAATTAATAAGACGATGATAAAGGATTACATTTTTAAGGAAACGCAAAATTTCCCAGGTCGGAAAAGGTAACCTAATACCCTGAGAGGTAACAACCAACTTTGAGTTCTTTAAACCCTATCGAATTAGGTAGCAGAAATTCAAATTTTTTATTTGCTATCCGACAAGTCCTTATTATCTCAAAATTCAGATGTGAGGACAAGTTGTCCCCAATCAAAACTTTGGTACTGTTATCCCATTTTGACAACGGTAAAACAATTTTACAAAAACCAGTCTTGGAAAATTGATGCATCAAACCATCCAGATTTTGTTTCATTACACAATGTATGAGAAGAGAGCACCCGTTATTCATCTCTGATCTAATCTTTCAGCTCTATATACGATATACAGTGGTAGGCATTCTCCTACTACGGAAGCTGCGAATATTAGAGACACTACGCTTTTAGTGGCATTCATGTATCTTTCCGGGTATTTGGTCCTACTTCAAAATACACATTTTTGGTTATAAGGGTCATCTGACAGATTTGTTTCATCATATTCTAGGACATTTTGAGGTTCGATGTTTTCCAGTATTATGTTCTAATTATTATAATATCCCCGAATGATTTCTTTAGTGTTGGCTGCCCTGAATCGTTTAACGTTTTGGCCGTACTTACGAGTTAAAATGTGCTTATGTCGTGAAAACATTCGTTTTAAGCCGTAATAAGTACGACCAAAAGTCACATACCAAGAGGCTACCGAAAAGAATACATATTCCTGGTTGATCCCGTAACTGCGAGGAACTATACTAAATTCCTTGAAAGCGGCGATCAAAAATTAGCCGATGAACTGCTCCATAGCCTAGATGCAGCCAGACAACAAAAATGGACCAAAACTGTAGAAAGTAGAAAGAACTAAACGAGACAGTCGGCATAAAAGTGAACGGAAGTTTAATTAATAACATTAGGGATGCCGACGATACAGTCATAATAGCCGACAACTTGAAAGACTTAGAAAGAATAATAAACAAAATATTAAGATATAATGGAGAATACAGACTCTCTCTTAACATTAAAAAAACCAAATTCATAAAAATTAGTAAGAAAAACAAAACAAATGAAATATTAACGGTAAGCGGCCAGCAGATTAAGAGAGTAAAAAGATATACTTACTTGGGAATGATAATCACAGAAAATAACGATTATACTGCAGAGATAAGAGTCAGAATTGAAAAAGCACGTGCCAACTTTGTGAAAATGAAAAAGATTTTATGCAGCAAAGATCTGACATTGGCCCTCAGAATAAGGATAATTAAATGCTATGTACACAGTGTACTCTACTATAGAGCTAAATCATGGTCATTAAACCAGAATAAAATAAATCAACTTAACGCGTTTGAAATGTGGACATTTAGAAGATTGTTAAGAAGAAGTAGAAAGTCTTAATTTTCAAACATCAAGTAGGCAAGCATGGACACTACTAAGAAAATTAGGATACGAAACTCCCATAACTCCCATAACAAGGAACAAAACAACAATTAACCCAAACATTATTGCCCCACACCTGGTATCGACATCTAGGGCCCCGAAAAACAAGGCACACACAATCAAGGTAAAACGAGAGCTCAAAACTTTAAAATGTCAATCTGCAGAAAGCGAATACTGTTGCCCTTTCACTTGCGAAGATGTCACTATAGCTCTCAAGGATGTAAAGCCACGTAAAGCTTGAGGTTTTGACAATATTTATCCCAAATTCTCAATTAACAGCGTCAAATATGCGAGAGAATGGATGGCCCACTTTTTCACAGATAGTATGAAGACCGGTACCATACCACAGGAATTCAAACGCTCGAAGATTATTGCCATATTAAAACCAGGGAAACCAAATTATAACAACCCTAAGAACTACATACCAATAGATCTATCGGCAACGTTCAAGCTACTAGAATGACTTATCTACAACAGAATTAGTCCAAAGCTACATGAGTCAATACCGGTTGATCAGGCAAGTTTCCGACCAAAAAGAAGCTGCGAAGTTCAGGTTCTTTCACTTACCACATTTATTGAGGCAGGGTTCCAGCGAAAACTTAAAACTGCAGCCGCATTCATAGACCTAACAGCGGCCTGCGATACAGTCTGGATAAAAAAAGCATGATATACAAGCTCCCCCGTATAATCTCCTGTAAATCCACCGCTAGAATAATCAACAGCATGCTTGCAGACCGAACGATTCATGTAGTCATGAGAGCCGACATCAGCACCTCAAGAAAACTGAAGAATGGACTGCCTTAGGGATCTGTCCTAGCTCCTCTTCTCTTTAGCCTGTACATCGCTGATATACTAGAAACCAGATCAGGGAAGTTTGGTTACGCCAATGACTGGGTCATTACAACAAAGTGTAAGTCATTTGAACAAACAGAAGAAATCCTCACGGCAGACTTACACACAGTGGGAAAGTATTTCCATAAACGAGGCTCCAACCAAACACTACCAAAACAGAGGTATCCAGTTTTCATCTAAATAACAAGCTTGCAGGAAGAACACTCAACATCCAATTCGAACTCAACACCACACTCGCCTACAATAAAACACCAAAGTACTTTGGGGTGACTCTTAACAGAACCCTATCTTTCAAGGAACATCTGTCAAAAACAAACGGAAAAACAAATGCAGAAACAACATCATCCAGAAGCTGTGCGGCACAACATGGGGAGCATCGGCTTCCATTTTGCGATCATCTGCCCTGGGTTTTGTCTTCTTAACCGCGGAATACTGCGCTTTAGCCTGGCATAACAGCCCACATATACGCAAAGTAGATACCCAATTAAACGATACAATAAGAATGATTGCTGGTGCTATCAAATTCACCCCTAAGCAATGGCTTTCAGTACTAAGTCACATTCCACCACCCAAACTATGGCGCATACACTCCCTCACTAGTGAGTACAAAATGATACTTAGTCTCTGATACTTAGAGATCCTGCCAACTCATCAAGATATAGATGCTGCCAATGGTAGCAACATATCGGCTATGCTGAACCGAATCAGAAGCAAATAGGGCAGATGTGGTTACATCATGCACAAATGGTGTGAACGACTATCCCCACTCTGTGACTGCGGACAACCCCAAACCATCTGTCACATTACAGAACAGTGTCCCACAAGATTCTATCAACGCAGTTCAGGGGATTTCCTAATGGCTACTCCAGAGTCGATAGACTATATAAATAAGTTAGGTGTTCGTTTGTAAACATATGTGTATTATGTTTTATACAAAATATATGTAAATTTAAATGTAAATGTGTCAAGCGCCATACGATAAATAAATATGTCGTGACAAAAAGCCCTGACCCAGTCACAAGTAGGAAAGTTGTAAGAGAATAAACAATTCGAGTTTCTCTGACATCTAAATCTTGTTTGACATACCCTCTAATCTCTAGGTTTGTTAAAGGAGCACCATACTCTGCACTTGCTATACACAACATTCACTAAATAATATATACTACTTTAACAGCATGCGCTTGGTTAATTTTGTTCAGAATGGTTCGGCGTGGTACCTTAAAACATTCCTGGCATTCTTTTTTTTTATTAATTTATTTAATGTCGTCCGAACCACTGGAGTTATAGACGACAACAATGGAAAGTACATATTCCTGACATTCTGTTTTATGTAAAAATTATTACTTTGTGGCGGTAAACCGAACAGCACACATTTTAGTTTTATCTAAAACATTTTATATAAAAAAAAATAAAAAAAAATGGAGCTAAATGGCAGGACCACATTTCCCACTTGGATTTTGTTTTCAGTCCTCTGCACAATCATCAGGTCATTTCATATTCCATATTACTAAAAAATATACAATATTTTATTTATTAGTCATTTTTCTATGTGAATAAAAATAAATCGACAAAAAATGTGCGAGAATAATAATTTCCACAACAGCCAAATCTACGTGCTCAAGTGAGCTCATCAAATGTCAAAATTTCCATCATTGGCACTGCCAATATGATGTTATAAATGATAGCTACCATCGAAACGTAACATGTAGTATAATAAATGAAGGCACCGGGACAGATACAGAAAGCATTAATTTACGTCGCAAATGGATAACAGTAACGAAGCGCCTTAGTGTACATAACCCATAATTTTCAAATTCATGTCATCATCACTTTGTAGGGAGGATTTAATTATGTCTTGATTAAATTAAAGTTTTATCTTTCAAATATGGCAATTATTCGCAGACTTACAGCATGGCTCCAAAATAAAAAGTAGACAAATTTTAAGTATTTGGTGAACTCTACTAATAATTGATAAACGTTCATATTAATGTTATTGAGAATGCACTGAAAATTACCAAATTTTTTATAAAATATAATACAGTAAAGGTGAAACAGTTATCTATGTATCCATAATTCTTTCTCATACTTCATAATTTCCACAGAAGAGAAAAGTAAACAATTATAAAATACCATTTTGTTTGTTTTGGGGATATAAGAAAATAACTCTAGAGCTTGGAAGCATAAAGGAGAACTGCAAAAACACGTTTCTGGAAAACTGAGTATAAAGTTTAAAAACATGTTCGAATAGTAAGGGTGACCAAGTTTTATTTTATTAACAAAACTTAAAAGAGGATAAGTTCTGAAGCTATTTATTTGTAGCATATTTGATAAAAGTATAGTTTTATGGGGTTAACCATGGTTATTTGGCTGTAATGATAATTACATTTTTTTTAAGAAAGAAAAGTTTTTGTTTTAAATGTAACTATTATTACAACCAATTGTGGCTTAATCCCATAAAACTATACCGCTATTAAAATAGTTTTGAAAGATTTTTATAAAATGAAAAGAAAACGGGTTTAATATTTTTTATTCTACAAAAATAAACATAGTTTTGTTAACAAAGTATGTGGAAGCTAATAGCGGTAAAATAATTTGCAAAATTGACAAATAATTTGACTTCAGTTGTACTAATTCCTTTACTAACAGCTTCTTGTAAAGCACGCTTATATGCATGGGCATATAATCACGAAAATCTTGTCCCTTTTCTTTTATTCTCTAAGCTTGAGAGCACCCTGGTATTTGAGTCCTATACTATCTAAGTTAAAATTTATTACATGGTGAAATTTTTTCATCCCTTTTGAAGTATGACATTTGTAGAAATATCTGTGTTATATGTGATTTGAATTTTAAAGCCCATCTTAAAATCGTTTGAAAATTCGAATATTCTTCCATTATTGAAGTTAGCTCCAAACATTTGAGATTTAGTTGCTGCTTTTTGAAGAATACTGAAAACCATAACCATTTCCCTAGTGACATTAACAACTTAGAATTTGTTCTATTTTTAGTGTGTGTAATATAGTGGATAGGTATTTAGAAAATACCTCACAGTCCTTGATCTTTAATTTAATTGAACCAAAATCTCGATCACATCATATCATCGAATGCCATGACATTAAAAAAACGGGTTTAATAAGATCAAAGCGATTTGCGTGCATATGGTGAAGGTTAGACAAAACAACGTTTATGTTCTTATTTTGCCCGGCACAATTATTATCACTGAAAATTATTACTTTTCTCATATGCTTATTAACAAAGTTCTCTAAGTAGTGACTAAGAAAACTGGCTATTTCGCACGATTTGCTTTTAGCGATGGTTTCATGCTATAGATACATTATGGCTGCCCCTGTTTTAATGTTGTGGATTCCTAAGTTGTAAGTCCACATTTTTATTTTTTAGTACTCTACGTTTCAGGTTAGTTTAGGCGTAGGTAATGCTTGTTGTAGATCAATACATACAACTTCAGTAGTTTTTTTTTTTTTTTTTTTTTATTTCAAATTACATGTTTCGGCTGCTGCGGCCATTAACACGAGGAACTGTATTACAGAATAATAATAAAGTTACATTGATTCAATAAATTTCAATACAGATGATATCAAAAAAAATAAAGAAAAACTAGCGGATGGTTACAAAATTGAAATATAGATAGATGATACAATTACAACAGGTGATATAATTTACAGTTTTTAAGGAACTCTATCACATTACACATATTGTTTTTAGATTTTAAAATGTCACATAAACTTCCGTGGATACCATGTTTGATCCGTGCTGCTGCGTACTGGTTACATTCCACAAGTATGTGGTGTACACTTAAACGGGAGTTGCAATATTGGCAGTTTGGAGGTTCTTCGGGAACCATCAGATATCCGTGGGTTAGCCGGGTGTGTCCAATTCTGAGCCTTCTAATAATGGTCTTCGATTTTCTTTCCATTGTAACAATTCTAGGGCCTAAAATATTTGGTTGGATAGACTTTAGTTGGGTAGTGCACCTGTTCCATTGATTTTGCCACATTGAGGTAGATAACTTTTTAATTTCAATTATTATGTCTTGAAACATTTGGACTTTTTCATCTGTAAGGTTAGAGCGACGTGCTTCATTTGCTGCATGGTCAGCATTCTCATTTCCTTTAATACCAACATGTGAAGGATTCCATATCATCGAAGCCGAAGTGTTTGATTTAGCAAGTGCTGTACATCTTTCGTGGATCTCATTAACTAAAGGATTTGATGTGTAGATTTGTCTAATTGAATTTATGGATGATAATGAATCTGTGCAGATTGCTAAGTTTTTGGTACCCTGCATTGGAACCTCTAGAGCTTTAAGTATAGCGTAAAGTTCTGCTGTGAATATACTGGTCATCTTGGGTAGCCTATACATTGCTAGTATGTTATTTGTGGAGGTAACAGCACATCCGACACTTTCTTCATCTTTAGATGCATCTGTGAATATTATGTTATCAAACTTGCCTCTATTAATTATGTCGTTAAAAGTTTGTTTCATGAGTATCGTGGGGGTTTCCATTTTCTTATATATGCACAAAGTTACGTTAAAGTCAGGTAATATTTTTAGCCAAGGTGGAGTATTGGGCTGAATAATGGGGGTGGTGAGATTTAGGTCAATATTTTCTAAGAGCGGCAATAGAAATTGTAGTGATGAATTGGCAGTAGCTCTACTGTGTGCTCCTGTTAATTGAAAATTTTTAATAAGTTGGAAAGATATATTATTAGGGTTTGCAGAAACCTTAGCAAAATAGGAGTTTAGTAGACGTTGTCTTCTAATATTTAGAGGGGGTTCACACGATTCGACATATATGCTTTCTGTCGGGCTAGATCTGAAGGCTCCAAGACATATTCTTAATGAAGTGTTTTGAATTGTATCTAGTGATTTTAAATAAGTTTTAGGGGCAGACATATATAATATAGATCCGTAGTCTAACTTAGATCTTATTAGGGCTCTGTATAAACTTAATAGGACTTCTTCTTCGGCTCCCCATTGTCGATTGGCTAGTGATTTTAAGAGATTTATATTTTTTAAGGCACTGGCTTTAGTTTGTTCTATATGTCTCTTCCATGTTAACTTTTTGTCGAAAATTACCCCTAAAAATTTGTGATTTTCAACTACTTGTAGTGGATGCTCTTTTAATTTTATGAGTGGAAGAGTTTGTTTATATTTTTTGCTAAAGTTAATCACTTTAGACTTAGTAGGCGAGAAGCTGAAACCAATTTTGTTCGACCAGTGAGAGATGCTATCAATAGTATTTTGCAAAAGAGTGCTAGTGGAGCTTGTTACTTTACCCGAACAGTAAATAACTAGATCATCCGCATAGATATTATGTTTGACAGGGGGTTGTACTAAGGAACTAAGGTCGTTAAGAAGCAGTAAAAATAAGGTTGTGCTGAGGACTGATCCTTGAGGTACTCCTGTCTCCAGGATATAAGAGTGAGACATTTTACCATTTGCAGAGACTTTGAAACTTCTGTTAGTTAAAAAATTCTCTACAAATATATATGTTTCCAGATAAATTAGACTCTTTAAGTTTTTCTAGAATTGCCGGCCTTGATGCTGTGTCGAAAGCACTTTCTATATCGAGTGAGACAGTTATAAGGTTGTTTCTATTAGAGAATGCTTCTATGATATCGGATTGAAGAGTGATAAGATTATCCATCGTGCAACGATTTGGGCGAAATCCTGATTGAGCGGTGTTGATAATATTATGTTTTTCAAGATACCAGAGTAAGCGTTTGTTAACAATTTTTTCCATAAGTTTGCAAAGTGTGCAAGTTAATGAGATGGGTCTAAATGACATAGTTGTATTGTCAGAAGTGTCATTTTTCTTGAGTGGAATTGTTATAGCTTGTCGCCAAAGTGATGGAAATTGGTTACCTAGCCATATGTTGTTGTAGAATTCTAGTAACTTTAATAGTGTATCTTCATGTAGATGTTTTAGAAATATCGATGGAATGTCATCCGGCCCTGCAGCACTGTTCTTTAGGGAATTAACAGCTTCGACTAATTCATCGATTGTTAGTGGGAGATTGACAGGATGATCATTGGAATTTGGATTCTCATGTACAACACATTTATTTGTTATGTTTGTTGGTCCAGTACAGTTGTTATCATGTTTAGTTTTATTCAAATAGTATTTGGCAAGTGTGTTTACAATCTGCTGGTCATCAGTTATGACATTGTTATCTTCTATTAGGGCTGGAATTTTGTATGTTGTGTATCTACCTTTCATATGTTTTATTTTAGTCCATATTTGACTAGAAGGTGTATCGGAAGTTATGCTACTGATGTATTTGTTCCATGAGTTCTTTTTGCTTTCTTTCACAATTCGCTTAGATTTAGCTCTTAGTTTTCTAAAATTTATTAGATCCGCTTGGTTTCTAGTTTTACGATATCGGTTTAATGCTTTTTTACAATCTTTTACAGCTAGTTTACACGATTCATTCCACCATGGAACATATTTTTTGGAGGGATCAAAGTGGTATTTACCGATGCATTTTTCGGCGGAACTTATAATACAATTAATCAACATGTTAAGATCTTCATTAGCGGAATTCATAAAGCAGATTTTATCTGTTTGTTCCTTGACAAGTAAATTAAATAGATCCCAGTCAGCGTGAGCAATTTTCCACTTAGTTTTGCTTTGTCTTTGTGAGTTATCATTGTTAGAAATTAAAATGGGAAAATGTTTACTTCCATAGAGACTTTCCAGCGTTTTCCATGTAAGATGAGTAGATAATTCTGGATTACATATGCTTAAATCAATGGAAGAGAGAGTACCTGTTTGGATATGAAAGTATGTGCTGCTTCCAGTGTTTAGAAAATTAAGGTTGGAATTGATTATGATATTTTCAATCATTTTACCTCTACCGAAAGTATTACTGGAGCCCCACATAGTGCTATGTGCATTAAAATCTCCAACTAAGATAAATGGTTCAGGAAGTTGGTTAATAAGGTTTGTAATTTCGATAGCTGTAGGAGTGTAATAGGGAGGAATATATATGTTGCAAATTACGATTTTATTTGGACACCAAACAGTAACGGCAACGGCTTCTAGAGTTGTTGTTAAGAGAAATTCTTGGTGGAATATATCTGTAGAAATAAATATAGAGCTCCCACCACTAGCTCGTGCGTGTGATGTTCGTATAAAGTGGTAGCCAACGTAATTTTTAAGGTATGGATTATGGTTTTTAGAGAAATTGGTTTCTTGCAAACAAATGAAATCGGGTGAAGTATCAGCAACAAGCAGTTGGAGATTTTCTAGATGGGGGTAATACCCATCACAATTCCACTGGATTAAATTGAATAGGAAGAATATTAAAACAGGGGAATTTTTCAGTGCTGCGACATTTGGGATCGATCGGAAAGGCACTCATCGTCAGTTAGTTCGCTTGATGAAATTGAGTCTGTTAAACTTGTGGCTTCAGAGGATTCTAGTTGTAGTTGTTTTTTAATCTTTTTACTTAACCGGGTAAATCGGTTTTTTAGGGATCTATCTAAAAGATGTGGATATATAGTATGCAGGTTCAAAAGTAGACTTTTTACATCATCCGTGAGCTTTTTCGCTTCCGAATAAGGGTCAGAATGTCCAAAACTATTTTCAAGGAAGAAAAAGAAATTGTCTATGGGTATTTTAAAGGTTTGTGGATTCTGTTTGTATGCTTTTTGGATTGTTCTCTTGGTGGTTTCGGTTAATACTAATTCTGTTGGAGTGTCAGGTTTGTGCTTTTTTTTCTTAGCTTTGGGACCTTTTTTGGGGGAAGCTGATAGAGGGGAGGCATATCTAACAATGGTTGAGCTTCTTTCTCAGGAATTTCAGGGCTTGTTAGTTCACTAGGAGTTTCTATTTCAGAGTGTCCTCGTTTTTGAGATAATTGTGTTATGGTAATTTGGTCTGATTGTGTGGTTTCAGTGTTGGAGTCTTTATTGTCGATTTGTGGGTCTTGGGCATTATGTGTAGAGGAAGATGAAATTTTTATGGATGAGTTGGGACTTGTTGGTATATATTCGGTTGGGATTGTATTGTCTGTTGGAGGATTTGGACAGTTGGAGGCTATATGTCCTGTTTGTTTACAGATAAAACAATGTACTTTATCTGTAGAAAGGAAGATTCTGTGTTCATTCCCTTCGAAGGAAATAAGTACTAAAGTTTGTAATTCAAAATCTTCGGAGGGAGGAAATACGTAAACTTGGCGTCTGAAACTTAATACATGTGAATATTCGTCCCCAGGAATGCCTGCTCTTAAATAGGATATAGGAGATGCGATGCGAAATCCAAGATTTTTAATGCTATTTTCAACTATGTCATGTGGTAAGAACGGAGAAACATTAGATATAATTATTCTTTTAGCAGGGGAAATAAGTCTTCGGATATTTAAAGAAACATCTCCTATCTGTATTATGGGATATGAATCTATGAGCTGGTCAACAAGATTAGTGTTAGAAAGATAGATACAAATGCGATTGTTTGATATCCTAGATGCAAAGGAGACTTGTTTAGGGCCTATTATATCACCTATAGCTTTAACGTAATCGTACAGTTTCAGATTTTCTTCGGCATGTATCACAATGGCTTGATGTTTGCTTGGAAAAGTTGGCCGTGGAATCGTTTTCGCTACTGATACATAGGATAAAACTTGGTTTTGTATTTGAGACATATTTACTGTTTGGATATTTGGTACGCCACTGCTCATGTAGTCAAAAGCAATTGCGTTTTTAGTTGAAATTATAATTTAGCTTCTATGTATTATGATAAAGTTTCAGCTTTTTATTCATTTTAAAATAATAATAGATTGCCGGTTGTAAGGCAATCCTGTTTAAATTTTTCTTTTTCTGCTTTTAATCAGTTGAAACAAAAAACAAACCTCAACTAGTAATGAGTGATTTATACATACATTTATTTATAGTTGAAGGTACACTTATGTTCACTGTTTTTGCACTATGTTTTACTAAGCACGACAGAATATAAAACGATGTTACTCGTTCGACACCTCGTAGTGGAATCTTCAGTAGTTTCATCTTGGTTGGTTTTATAGCTTTTCATCATATTCTAAGCAGCTTTCTGCTTTTTAAAATAAACCGTCAGTTCAGTATTCATTTTAGTTATTCTGGGAGAATTCAGGTTGTTAGTCTTTAACCCATCAAGTTTAACTTTAATCTTAGAGCAGGTATTACAATCATTAACAAAAGGAGGCTGAACACATCTATTGAATTCGTTGACAATGATATTTCGATAGTAGGACTCTACCACAGGCTGTTCTTCAGGATATGTGTTTCTTAACCATTCCATGTAAGCTCCATATTCTCTCCACCAAAATTTGCTCCGGCAATTTTTGTTATTTGCCCACTATTTTGACGTTTAAGTTGACCGGATTATTGAAAACCCGAACCAACTGAGGTATAATAATATTTTTCAAAGAATCTCAACACGCTGAATCACATAAGTTTAGCTTAATGAAAAAGGGACCAATTATTTTGTCGACGATTTAGTCGCCGGCTCATACATTAAGTTTTGCTGATACTGTTTGTGGTATTCACGCATTCAACAAGGAATGTTGCGTGACCAGTATTTACATTTATGCCGACTCACCTTTCCATTAATTAAAAAATGGCTTCATCGTAAAACATAACATTAGTTATAAAAAATTTGATCGTTTTAATTGTAACATTTTCCCATCATTATGTCTGCAAACTATTAACGTCTATCGAAATCATCATCTGACAATTCCTGAAATATTTTTTTTATTGTGTGGATGGCATTTATTTTCACATAAAATTTTTATTACGAAGTTTTCTGGATATTTGTCTAGTACTCAAGTGTGGGTGGTCTTACAACAGGACAAAAACATCTAAATATTTGTTTTCAGTTGATACCGAATTAAATGCATTAAACTTTGTTACTAAATTACTGACAATAGATCTTGTTTGATTTTTGTGATTTAGGTTGAAATATAAATTATTAAAAATATTAAATATACACAAAAAATACTAATTTATTAAAACGTCAAAATTGTTATTGTAACAGCCGTAATCATTTAAATGTATTATTTTTACTTCGGCGAAGACAATGTAAATGTAGCAGTCTGACAACAATGTAAATACCACCATATTATCGACCGCCTTACAAGACCCATACATAAAATAATAAAAAAACTAAAATCTATTAAACTCGTACAAGCCATTTTCGATATATAATTAAGACGTTCCTTACCTAGAACTCACCCTGTAGATTGAAAATGAAGAGATATACACAAGCATTATTTTAAAAGTATTAAAAAATGCCTTTATTTCCATTTTTTTTAAGTTTTTTTGGTGTTTCTGGACAGATTCTATATTGATTTGAAATCTCGACATTTTTACATTCCAAAATCATTATTAATTCACTCATTTAACTTTTGAGAAAGACATTATTACTCTCGCTTTTAGTGAGGGCACTATTTTTTCTTCAGTTTTAATCACCAGAGTTTCACACACCAAAATCTATAAAAATCGTTTCCGGGATAAGCTGTTTCCGAGATCATTGAGGCGTTTCATACTTTTAACTCACTCTGTAGATTGAAAATGGAAAAACAAGCATTGTTTTAAAATGATAAAACTAGCCTTCATTGCTATTTTTTTTAAGATTTGTTGGTGCTTTTAAACAGATTCTATAGTGACTTTAAGTTTGTTGTTCCCAAATTATCTTAATATGTTTGAAATTGAAATAAATGTCCCCTATTAACCTTACTGACAGTACTTATTCGTCAAAATTTCTAAAGGGTTCTTTTAGATAACAATAAAACACTGAAAACTTTGTTTTCAAACTTCCACAAACTTTATTTTAACTCTTATCACTACAGCTGTTTCGACTGATCGCCTTTCTCAAGTGATCTATTTTTGGCATGCGTTTACAATTTATAGTTTCTAATGAAATAGGTTGAGGAGGGGAGAACTGTTTGTCTCAAGTTCTTTTAGAATTTTAATTTATACTTTAATTTTTATAATTAATACATTTGCCATAAATTAGACAAATTTAACGTAAGTTGCTTAAATATCTAAAGAATTCTGCCTAGAATTTTTAAAATGCATATATTGGTAATTTTTTATAAATATGATCTTATTTTCTGGAATACTGTGAATTCTGGAAAAGCATAAATATTACTCCATTTGCTTTAATTTTTAAAGGGTTCTTTTATATTTTATTTTTGTTCCATTTACAGTATTTTATCTGCAAACAATATTGGCTTTAATAAGACTCTTTTTGATGCAATGTCAGGAATTTTTTAGAAAGTCGTAAAAGTGTGGGATATTTGATATTTTATCTCATTGTGATTGATATTAAAAAGTTCTTAACTGTACTACTCATCTTTAGTATTTTATTTTGCTAATATATAATAAAGATTATTTTATTATTATATTTAATCCACTCCTACTAAGAGGAAAATTAAATAGGTAATATGGATGACATAATAATGATAAATGTGCGGAATATCGACCTAATGTAAACCAAATAAAGTTTTTGAAATCAAGTGAAAGAAAGTTTACAGGTTCAACTATATTTTGTGTGTACTTTCTATGTATAATAAATCCTACTTCACCATTTGAAGTGTCTTCTTCACCTCTAAAATGAAATTCGTGTCCTTAGTTAAGAGTACTTTGGACTTCTTCTCTTCATCTTATTTCGCTGAAGCCAATGATGTCCCATTTTATTATTTTCAGCTCTTCCTTTAAATCCATCATTTTCTGGTCTGATATAAGAGTTCTAACATTGTAGAAGTATCATGCATTTGTCGCTCTTTGTAGTAGCCTGATTTTTTCCGGGCATTCTTAGACCATTCTACTCCAAACCTGTTGTAACCGCTACCTTGGTTGGATGTGTCGCAACCAGCGGAGTCTGAGGGCCGTTCAGTAGTTTCGTCTTTCATGGAAAATAACTTTTTGGGTTTTGAGTCAATAAAACGCCACGCTTGTCTAGGGCCTGTTTGCAGTTTGACTTGAAAATGGGGGGAGAAAAGGATGAAAATAGGAATACTATGGATTTAAACATGGTCTCCTCGGTGATAGGATGCTGAGGAAATTCATGAGCTACAGGGGCAGGTGTTCTATTCCTGAAGTAGATCTATCCCTGTGGGATCGCCAAAAAGTATCAACCCGCTACTTATGGATGTAAAGTAAACTGTAAAGACATAATTTCAGTGTTTAATTAAAATTAGAGTGACATACTAGTAAGTAAGTAAAATCACAGTATCCTAATAATTATGCCACAATTATTTCTTTTTGGTCACACCAATATTTGTGATTGTCGTAATGATATTCTGTATAATTTTAATTTAGCACAGAATGTTGTTACTGAAGTTGTGAATATAAAATAATGAAATATTAGACAATTTTGCTTACAAATTTAAGTAATATCATTTAATATTTTCATAAATCGTGATATTTTATTATAGATTCATATTACGACTGTCCAAATTAGAAATTTTACTTTGAATATTCAATTTTTTTAAAAAACCTTAGTTTTAGGTTTTGAAACTGTTTGCTTGTGGAATATTTAAGTTAAATATTATTTTATATGGGATTGTAATAAGAATTATATTTTAAATTAGTTTTAACATTTCGATTTTCAATCGGAAAATCGTTAAAAAAAAGAAAAAAACAGAATACAAATGGCACTGGATAGTAACCCAGTTTGAAAGTTGACTTACTTGGCGTTAATTTTATAGGCATTGGCCACATTTTGACTGAATTTGCTTTTGAAAGAATTTAGTACCTTTGTAATCAAAAATAGCATTAAAATATTTCTGATATCTGAAACTCAGTTTACCAACCGCAGTTATTTACGTGTCCTAATTATGGAATATGCAGTACCAATTATCCAAATTTTATGGCACACGGTGGATCTGTAGTCATAATCAAAAAATGAATTAAACATCACGAGCATAGCAAAACAACTAGAGACCATTTGCATGCGACCAGAATATCTGTTGAAGATTGGGAAGGACCATTAAGATTGTTATCTTGCATATTTCTCTAAAGTTGTCTTCTGGAGAATAAGTCCAGATCCCCAGTGTATATTATTATGTTTAGCGTTGTACTATCCGCAAGATAATAATCTGTTTTCAAGAGATCTGAAGAACTGTGTGAATTTTTGTTTGTTTATATAATGTCGTGCTGGGTAGTAGATGGCTGTTATTACCATATAAATATATCCATATCATAAATATATACATACCATAACCATATAAACATTACCACATAAACATATCCACAGCTGTTAGAAAGATATCTACGGCTCAATCTACCTACTAGCCTACCGACAAAAATAAAGTAGCAGATCTGGTAGATTTTGATATCATCATAGGTTTACCAAACAACCACAATATGGCTTTTTTTTCTTATGATCTGTCTTTTGACCCTTATCATATTTTAATGGAAGTAAGTTTTGTAGATTACACAAAGGCTTTTGATTCAGTAAAATGGGATCCTCTCTGGAGTATAATGGAAAATATGGGAGTACTTAACCACCTAGTTAACCTAATAAGAAATCTGTATAATAAAAACTCAGCCAAAGTTAAAGTACATGGAATATATTCAAATGCATTCAAAACAGAGAAAGGAACTAGACAAGGTTGCATACTATCACCATTATTGTACAACATATATTCTAAATATATAATGAGAAAAGTACTAGATGAATGTAATGGAGGAATTACTATAGGAGGCAGAAAAATCAGTAACCTGCGATACGCAAATGACACACTTATACTAACAGCGAATGAAGTCGAAATGATTACCATTATCGAACGGCTAAGCCGAATAAGTGAAGAATTCGGACTTCAAATCAACACCAGAAAAACAAAAATAATGATTGTAGACAGAGCAAATAATAATCTACCGCATATACGCCAAATAGGGATTTTCGAAGTAGTCGACAGATTTGTATACTTCGGCTCTCTAATAACCAACAATGGTGATTGTTCCTCAGAAATCAAACGTAGACTAGGAATGACCCGAACCGCAACTGCTAAATTAATTAAAATATGGAAAGACCGAACAATAACAAGGAATACTAAGCTTAGGTTGGTCAATGCTCTTATTTTTCCCATTGCTACATATGCAGCTGAAACATGGACTCTCAAAAAAATCGATAGGAGTAAGATCGAAGCCTTCGAAATGTGGGTATATAGAAGAATTCTACGCGTGTCCTGGACAGAACATAGAACCAACCTATCAATTCTGGAAGAGCTTCATATAAAAGACAGGCTACTAAAAAAAGTAAACCAAGCATACCTAACTTACTTCGGCCACATAGCTAGAAGAACGGGCACCATGGAACTATTGGTAGTAGAAGGTAAGGTAGAAGGCCGAAGACCAAGAGGAAGATCTCCAATATGATGGGTGGACCAAATGAAGAGTTTGGTGGGAAAATCCCTACATGAAGCCGTCCATATGGCACAAGATCGCAGTCAATGGAGACAGCAGACTAACAATATTTAGATATATATAGGAAGAAGTTTAGAAATCCTTCATAGAACACCATCTGCTACGCTACCTAACAAATCCACAAACTGAAAACATTTCAGAGAATTACTAACTAATTAATTTGAACTAAATATCTCACTAAAAACAAACCTCGAAATTGACAATGCCACAAAATACCTAAACCAATCCATATAAGAACCTGCATGAAAGTGAACAATAGAACTCGTATAGACCCAGTTCTCTACTGAGCACAATAGGTAAAATCTACGAGAGGATCCTTAAGGAAAGACTCGTAGAATTTCTAGACGCTCACTTCGCCATTCCTAATTACCAATTCGGATTCAGGGCTGGACATTCCATGGAAAATGCATTGACTAAAGCAACAACTTTCATATCACAATCAATTAACGAAAAGAAACACGTCGTAGACATATTCCTAGACATCCAGAAGACATTAGATCAGGTCTGATACACAAGCCTGGTGGAAAAACCATGGTGGCCACCTTGCTGGTATACCCACACCTTTCGTTAAACTAATAAATTCCTATCTCTCCAATCGGATGATCCGGATCGAAGTAGGCAACATTTTATCCTCACCCTTTACTGCACAAGCTAGAATACCTCAAGGCTTAATTCTTACTCCAATATTATACGCAGTCTACAACAGTGACATATCCCCCGCCCTCAGTATAGATCGGAATCCCTTCTTCTGTAGGCTGCCGACACTGCTGTGCTCACGTCAGGGCCACATAAAGAGCGTGGACAAATGTCTGTATCCGAAAGGGCTTAAAACTATCTAGATCGAGTCATTAGGTGATGCAATAAATGGAAAGTGACTATAAACGCCTTCAAAACAAAACTTATATTATTCAAATCCGACGTGATGTTCATGGCCGAATAACCTTGCTAGAAGAAGACCTTATTCTTAGAAAGTCGGTTTTCTAATTTGGGAGTTCATTTAAGCAGGACTCTCAACTGGAAAACCGACATACAAAATACCCTAGACAGGGTGAAAAAGAGGTGTAAACTCCTGGCAGCGCTATTTGGTGAAATGGGCAAGACGACCAAGACGTTAACTAAAATATTATGGTACACTTACAAACCCTTCATAAGACCGTTAATCGAATACAAGGCATGCGTCTACGTATCATATAACATCCACCAAATTAACACCATCATAGCCATTGAAGCAAAATCCTTAGATTTTGCACCAGGAAGTGCCGATACTATCCATCAACATACATACAGGTTAGGTTAGGTTAGGTTAGGTTAATTAATATATAGTCAATCTGATACCGATTAAGGACAAAATCCTATTCCTTAGCAGGAGGTATATCCTTCGCACTATTGCAGGCTTGAACAACCGAGCTAAAAAATACTAAAGACGCCATGCAATCGCCTAGGGCACGTACTCACCAGGGTGCCTAAAAGAAAAATTCCGTTTCCTCCAGCAAAACTTCTACACAACACTGGAAACGAACTTCCTGATGAGTATTTTATTATATTAGAGTCAACCCCCAACAAATATCGCAGCGAACAACTGTAAGCTAAAAACGCTGATTAGGAGCCGTTCCCAGTATGACTGGTAAGCCCTTGAAGTACCTCCCGTTGCGTTTACTTGTTTAGCCTTTTTTGCCAACAATTTCTCTTATACGCTCCACATCGTCCATATCACATATGCCACCTTCTAAACCCCATCTTTTTAGCACTCCACCCCTACAACTTCACAAGCATTCGTCACCACGTTTACCACACCCCACGCTCAACAAAAAAAGGAGTACCTTGCTTGAAGAGGCAATAGCCTAATCAAGGTTAAAATGTAGATACGTAGAAACATAAAGACGTAGATGACAGCTGACATGAGCACCACAAGATAAAACCAATCGGAATAGAGCTGCAGCATAGTTAAAAGCATTATTAACTAACCACACACACAACGGGATAAGTGTTTATTCTGCAAACAACCAGCATAGACCTATAACGTCCTTAATTCTCCAATCCACACTTAAGATAGCGGATAGGCCAAAAACAATAAAAAGAAAGCCGAAATCTTCACCATTATAAAATGTTGTACCAACCAATTATTATTTGGTTTCCTATTAAAAAAACCCTGGTTATATAAAGAACTATTTTAAAAGGACGAAAATTATTTTTGATAAATTTTTTATTCTTGAATGACTTATATGGCAACTGGTTGCGGAAAATTACAAACTGTAGTGAAAAAAAAAATCAATACCACTTTATCATTTACCCATTTTTAGGGCGATCCTGTAAAGGTTGACACTTAAATATTCGCAGTTCATTTTGCAGATATTAACTTCTCCCCAAAATGATCCGTAAGAGTGTCAAGTGCATCTTGTTCTTTTGTGTTTGATTAATGATGGCATAATTATTGATATCCAGCGACCCTCTAAAAGAGCTATTAACTTGTTGAAAGACATTCATCATCTTTTATGTGGAGTAACTCACCGAGAATAGTATACAAGATGTTCCAGAATGTTTTACAATTTAAAATTTTTTGGTATCATCACATGTAGATTCAAAACCTTCACATACACTTTTAAAATTTGTCTCTGAGATAATAAAATGACTTATATAATCTTATATATATATATATATATATATATATATATATATATATATATATATATATATATATATATATATCATCATTATCCAGGCCTCATTTTTACATCCATTGTTGGATATAGGCCTTCTCCAAACGCCTCCAGTTCTCTCTATCTCTAGTTGCTACAATCCAGTTTGTTTCTATTCTGCGTAGGTCGTCGGTCCATCGGGTGAATGGTCTGCCTCGACTTCGCTTGTCGGCTCTTGGCTCCACTCCAATAATCTTTTCGTCCATCTTTCGTCTTCCATTCTAGCAACATGTCCAGCCCACCTCCAGTTTTGTTTATTGATTCGCAGTATAATATCGTCTACGCCAGTTCGCCGGCTTATCTCCTCATTTCTCACGCGATCTTTCAAGGTCAGGCCCAGCATTTATCTCTCCATTCGACTTTGTGTTACCCTCAGTTTTTCGGCAGTAGCTTTCGTTAAAGTTAGGGTCTCTGCTCCGTAGGTCAAGACTGGTAACATGCATTCGTTAAATGCCTTCCTTTTCAGGTTAATTGGGATATTTGTTTTAAAAATGTCTCTCATCCTTCCATATGCCGCCCATCCCAATGTGATTCGTCTATTTAGCTCGCAGGTTTGGTTGTCTCTGGTTATTCTAATTTCATGACCCAAGTATGTGTGTTTATCGATTAATTCTACCTTGTTGTTATTGATCTGTATCTCTTCGCTGGGAACCATATTGGTAATCATTTTGGTTTTCTCGAAATTTATCTCCAGCCCAGTTTCTTGTAGTATTTCATTCAGTTCTTGGAGCATGTCTTTGATCTATCCCAGATTATCTGACAGAAGCACGATATCGTCCGCAAAACGTAGATGGTTTAATCTTTCTCCATCGATGGATATTCCTTTATGTTGCCATGTTAGTCTTTTAAATTCATACTCAAGAACGGTAATGAACAGCTTTGGTGACATGGTATCATCTTGCCTGACTCCCCTTTTTATCTTTATTTTATTAGTTGAAGAATGAAGACTTATGGTTGTTGTGATATTTTCATGGAGGGAAATGAGGAAATGTAAGGGAAATGATCCTGGAACGATATATTATTGGATACTAGAGCTGCTAAATTAACCGAACGATTACCGGTATAAGTAATCCCCCACCTGTTGGTCAGCAGCTAAGGGTGGAAGAACCGACACGTAATAGGGCACTTCATTGCCCTGGAGCATAGAAATTAACTCCGAAGGCGGAAGAACTAAATTAGTCAACGGCATTGAGATGTGAAAAGCCATGACTCATGGGATGACTACCAAATTAAAGATCCGTAAGAATATCCTTAGTAAAAATCATCATGGACCCACTAATGGATAATTTACTTAATGATCATGGACCTCGGAATCCAAGATACGGCAGGGGAGGACAATCAGACAGGGCCTCTCAGGTCGTCAACAAGGTAAATCCCTGTCAAGCAAATAACTCTATAGCCTTGAAAACCGGAACATGGAACGTAAGCAGTTTATACCAATCAGGCAAACTGGATAATGCTGTGTCGGAAATGTGCAGAATGGAAATTAATGTACTGGGCCTTAGCGATATACAGTGGCCTGAATCAGGAAAATATAAGACCAGAAATGGAACGATGTATTATTCTGGAAACAACGGTTCCAAGCACAAACGGGGAGTTGGCAGTACAGTTGATAAGAATTCTCAGAAACTTTGTTCCCTACTCTGATCGAGTATTATTGCTGTCTCTAAACTCTCATTTAAAACGTAAAATAAATATAATCCAAGTATATGCACCCACTGCAGACAAGGATGAAGACACCATAGAGGCCTTCTATGAACAAATCGACAATGTCTTAAGACTAACTAAAAGACAAGATATCAATATTATAATGGGCGATTTGAACGCTAAAGTTGGCCAAGAAGAAGTGGAGAATTGCGTGGGGCGATATGGACTCGAGGAAAGGAATGAACGTGGCGATAGGCTTGTCGATTTCTGTGTCAATGAGGAACTCATAATTACAAATACCTTGTTCAAACTTACTAAACTTAGACTATATACATGGAGATCACCAGCTGACAATAACAATAAAATAGTCAAAAATCAAATAGATTATATTATCGTCAACAGAAGATATAGAAATTCTATAATATCATCTAAAACTTATCAAGGAGCGGACATATCCCCCGACCACAACCCGATTGTTTTGTCGATGAGAGTGAAACTAAAGAAGGTCAACAGCCCTAGCACCAAGAAAATCATAGATGCAAGACGTCTCAAACAAGACAACACATATGTGGAAACCAAATTTAAAATAAACGAGAGCTTAAAGAAAGTCAAAGAAGATAATGCAGAAACTCTAACTATTGACCAAAAATGGGGAATTCAACATGCCCTTGTGTCAGTTGGAAAAGAAACCCTCAAACCACTTAAAGAAAAAACAAAACCTTGGATGACAGTAGAAATTCTATTCTTGAACTCATGGAAGAACGAAGAAAACATAAAGCAAAAGATCTGAATAAATACAAAGAAATTCAGAGAAACATCAGAAAGAAAATTCGAGAGCCAAAAACAAGGTGGCTCTCCGACAGATGCAAGAAAATAGAAGATCTGGATAAAAAGTACGATAGCTTTAATTTACACAAACAAATCAAAGAAATGACAGGTTCTAGAAATCGTACAAAAACGAATATCCTTAAAAATGATAAAGGGGATATTATTACTGATATGAAGGAGAGATTATGTCACTGGACCAATTACATTCAACAACTATTTAATGATGAAATACCAATATTAAGAGAAGAAGTCATCTATGCCATCAAAAACACAAAAGAGGGTAAAGCTACTGGACCAGATGAGGTGCCCATCGAATTATTAAAACTTATCGATGAAGATGTTATTGATGTAATGGTTAAACTCTTTAATCTAATATATCAGACTGCCACAATCCCCAGACAATGGCTGCAATCAATATATGTAGCAATTCCCAAAAAACCAAGTTCAACAACTTGCTCAGACCACAGAACAATAGCTTTAATGAGTCACACACTTAAAACATTTTTGAAAATAATTCACAGCAGAATTGTTAAAACTCTTGAATATGAGATTAGTGACACACAATTTGGCTTTAGAAATGGTATGAGTACAAGAGATGCTTTGTTCGGCTTGAATGTGCTGGCTCAGAGATGCATGGACATGAATCAGGATATGTACTTATGTTTTGTAGACTTTGAATAGGCATTTGATAAAGTTTAACATATAAAGCTTGTAGATATATTAAAAAGCAAAAATATTGACAGTGGTGATCTAAAAATTATATCTAATTTATATTTTATCAAACTGCCAAGGTAAGAGTTGACAGCCAGTACACCGAAAATATCAGAGCGGGGTTCAGAGACGCACTATATTGCATATCTTTTTTATATTAATCTATATTTGTGTTGATTTTGTTTTATGTAACTATATGACGTCCTATATCAAAATGTGATCTCATTGGATGAATAAAGAATATTCTATTCTATTTATACACTGAATCAAAATCTTTATTCCTACTCGTGTAGCAAGGCCTGCTATCGCGCTAGCACAGTTCTAAACTAGCCATAATTTTGCCTTACTACACTACCCAAGTTGTCCCACAAATACTCTTAGAGGTTAAGGTCTGAACTTGTATTAGGCGAGGCCGGATTATCTTGAATTTAGAGAAAAATTTCACCTATATAATGCACATAGATTATCGCATGTCCTTTTAGACCGTTCCTAATTACCTATCAGCAATAAGGTTCATTTCCTTATTACAAGATCTGTATGAGTTTTAAAGGAAATGTGGTCCCATACCGTTATACCTTGTTTACCAAACTGTATTCTAGGAAAGAATCAACATTGATCATAGCGATCATAGAACTCTCCAGGCCTTCTCCACATTCTTTGGCGACCATCAGGTGAGTATCTCGTAAAACGAGATTCTTCTGTAAATAGAATATTTCCCAGTCTTCTATATCTTAGTCCGATTAAGCATTGATTAAGAATGGGATAAAAGAGGGTTAGTATAAGATATGGTACTATGAACATCTGTCAGACCCTAGTCAAAGCTGCAGCAGTAACTGTCCGCTTTCGAAGCACTTGGAGTCTAAGAAATCTTGCCCTTGGTCTTCCATATTAGGGTATCTTTGAGTAAGAACCGGTTTCTTGAAATCTTTGGAAATCATCAGATATTGCATTTCTTAGTATGCCAAACATTTCTTAAATATAGTGAATGAAACGCCCATTCTACAGAGTCACAGCTGGTGCTACTTAATCTGGTCTCATTGTAAATTATTCATTGTTATTAAAAACACTTTTCTTTGACGAAAAAGCTGCCAACAATAATCAAAAATAAATACAATCAATTTATTTTATAAGTAAATATTTGATGTATCGAGAACAACTTAACAAAAACTTTCTTTTCGGCCACAAGAAATAACAAACTTTTAAAAATCGAATTAATAAAGGTAACTAATATTTTGATATATGTATTTAATTATTATACACGACAACTTAACAAAACTAAAAGTAGAAATCTTTGGAGTTTCACATGCCCAGGTAATTGTGCGGGGCAGTGTGTATAGAAAAAACATCACCAGTTTTAACATGGTAATTTAATCGGTGGTGATCTTTAAATTGAAATATGAGTCGTGCTTTAACTCATTTGAAAGGTTTCCGACAATATATTCAGCCATAAGCTTTTATTTAATTTAATTAACTAATGTTTTTACAGTTTTAACAAGAACTAGTTTAATTTAATCGGAGAATAATTTTGCAATAAATGAAATGCAATACTAAATTATAATAATCCATACTAATTTCAGCTAAACTAAAGAGTAATTCTAAAAACTGTAATTCTGATTAGGTCTTGTAACTCCTTGAGATTTTGTAGTTTAGTCACATATACTTTTCATTTCAAATAACTTCACAGAAAAACATCTAGAGATAGAACATCTAAACATCTAAGGGAACTTTATTAGACTCTGTCTACTAACCCACCTCCTAGTAATACAGTGGTTTCAAAATTCGCGAATATCACGTGAATTGTGCGGAGACGCATGATCTTGTGTTAATCTTCTTCTTCTTTCTTCTAGTATGTAGACTTTAAAGCCTGTTTCTTTTTCAATATTAGCCTTTTAAATTGTCGCATCTTCTTTTTCTTGGTCTGTCAATACTTCTTCGTCCATTTGGTGACTTATCTCGTGCTATTCGTACTATTCTATCCTCTGCCACTCTACTGATATGTTCGTTCCACTCCTGTTTTTGTTGTCACTCATCCATTTATGTCTTCTATAATGCATGCTCTTCTTATGTTTTCGCTTCTCTCCCTATCCAATCGATAGGGAGAGAATATATTCTCTTCTCTCTTCTGCCTGATATTCGTCGGAATATTTTCATCTCTGTTGTTTCTAACAGTCATCTGGTTTTAGATATGTCAGCTCTTGTCTCCGCTGTGTATGCTAATATAGGTCTAATTGCTGCTTTATAGATTCTTGTTTTTGTGTCTTGTCTTAGGTGTTTGTTCTTCCAGATTGGGTCATTAAGAAAACCCGCCGCTTTACTAGCTTTTAAGCTTTGTTGTCGTACTTCTTCTTTAATATCTCCATAACTAGTTATATCTATTCCCAAATATCTAAACCTTGCTTACTGCTTTATTATTTTCTCATCAATTTCGATTTTATACCGTAGTGGGTGTTAAGATGTTGTCATACATTTGGTTTTGTCTGCTGATATTATCATATTGTATTTCTTAGCTGTTGTATTGAAGATATGTGTTAATCTTTGGAGCTCGTCTTCTATCTCGGCGATTAATGCGGCTGCATAACATAATATTTGGATTTCTTTGTTCCCCATACTCTGTAGCCATGACCTTTACGTACTGCTATTTCGTCCATTATTATATTAAAGAGAAGTGGGCTCAACGAGTCACCCTGTCTGACTTCGTTTTGTACTGGTATACACTGTGTTAGTTTTCCATTTATCTTTTCACAGTATGTTTTTTTATACAGTAGGTGTAAGACGTCTTCGACTTGGATGCGACCTTTGTCAGGTCTATAAAACATAGATATCGACGGTGAGCAGGCAATATGTCCTATCTACAAAAAGTGTGTTTTACAGGAGGAAGAAAAATCATTTTATTTTAAAAATATTGATATAGGGACGAATAAAAAAAATACGTAATTACTTAAATTTTATTACGTAAAAGTGAATGTTAACAAAAATTGATTTACTTGCATTATACATTTAGTGAGTCAGTTAGGACAATTTGAAATAAAATATTTTGTTACATAGGACTCTATGCATTATGATTATATAATACAAATCAAGGTAAAAAGAACCTTTTTATAACAGATAAACCTAAATAATAAAAATTTTTTAATGATTCTAAACAATATGTGGCAAATTATCATAGAAAAAGTGACAGTCTGATGGAATTAGTTCTTCTTAGTTCTTGTAGATGTTGCCACTTTAATTTGGAAATTTTACATCGTTCGGTGAATAATGCAGGATATTTGGATATTGTGGGGATATTTTTTGGTTTTACAGGAAGATCAGTCCAATCTGATTCCGTATAATCAAGTTTTACCTTAATATGTCTTAACGGATTGTAGAAAATAGATCTTATATCCACAACAATTGGATCGTTTACTATTCGTCCTGGACGAATAGAAGAATAACTTCAAGTTTTGCTATATTCCTTAAATAAACGGAAATCACAATGAATAGCCTCATATGGGTTTGGAAGCTTTCTAGCTTCTTTTGTGATAGATATGTAATCATTTGGAACTTTAATTTCTCTATTCTTTAATTTTCTCTCGATGCATGCATTCACAGAATCCACCTCCATCTGTGTATGCTCAACTTCTAAAAATTTCTGATGTATTGTTATGTTATGTAACATACTGAAATTTAAAAGGGCATTGGCCATAACTTCATTCCGATTCTAAACAGTGCATCCATCCAAAAAATTGTTATAGGTTTTTTTTCTCTGTTACACAATATCTTGAAAGAAAATCTAGTAAACAAGAAGTAAATGTTGATGCAACAAGCTGATTATTCTGATCTTCAGAAAACCAATCGCAACTGGCATGTTTTGTAGCCAAATTGTATACTGTCAAGTTGTGGCAGGGGCAAGCTTGGTCTTGTAATAAAACGCGTTTGTGTGTGTAAAGGGAGCTAATTTTACGACCTGAAAATCTAATTGTATTGTGAACTGATTTCCTAACTGAGCTTCACGTTTGTCTTTTTCCATTTCATCTCTCGAGTCCTGTTTACGTTTTTGATAAGCATGCCATGCCTCTTCTGTTATGTTTCCAGTTCGGTAGCTACAACACGTGTTACACTGGTCCTTCTTATTGGGAAAAACTGAAATATTTTGTTGACTAATTATTTCTGAAAACTTCTTTCTACCAATAGACAAAACGCTTTCAGCTTCGCATTTACTAAGATACAATTTAAAAACATCAGAAATTGTATGAAATATGGGTTCCAAATATAGTTTAGATGAATGTTTTCGAGCGTAGTGTGACGGCATTTTAGACAGTTCATTTAAAAATTTTTGGAGGAACTTAATTCTCCTTGCTAGTTGTGGTCGGTCACTTACTTGTTTATTGCGCTGATTTGCGAGACGAGGGATGTTATATAAACTTTGTTAATACCATCTCTGAACCATTTTGTAATTGATACCAAGCGTATTCAAAAACATTTGTCGACAAACTTGCTTTACTCCTTTTCCATTATTTAATCTATACTGAAACGTAAAATTGCGTCTAGAGTCAATTCGATCTACAGTGTTTCTCTTTTTCTCAGTTTTTATTACATGACTGTTTTTGTCACAAAGCAGTCACAAATGACTGTTTTTGTCCACTGAGCCAAAAAATAATACCTCAGTTAAAGGTGCGTTCATTGACTTATTGCAGGTTTCCATCGAATTTTGTATTTTACACATATTCACTAACTTCTTTCCTCGGTTCATGATTCCTCTGGATCATTCTGTAATATAAATAATAGCAGTCACCCCTAATTTATGTTTAAAAAGGATTTCAATTTATAATATGCGTAAAAAACAAATTGTCCTAACTCCATTTGATACGTTTAACAGACTCCTACTAGAACAATTAATTTTCTGACAAATTGTCCTATCTACATAAGTATTAAATTCAACGTTATTTTTAATTAAAATAAGATTTTCTATCCAACTCCATATAAATATTACAATGCTCACAGAACTTAAGAATCAATACATACCTTTTTCTAGTAAAACAGGCCACTATTTACAGTGATTATACAAAAATAATTAGCATAATGTGCACAGCCACTTCACGCAAATTAAAATGGACGTTAGATAGGACATTTAGCATTCCAAATGGTGTCTGTTTTTAATAGGCCAAATTGAAATGCGCATGTGCCGAGACAATGTTGTCGATTTTCGCAAATATTCCTTAATGGGGTAATAAATAGTCACATTTAAAATTGTTTCGACCAAAAAGAAGTAGTATCTTCCTGATCTGAATCCTTGTTGTTCATCTGATAAAGTTGTTAGTTTATTGATTTTATTGGTAAGGACTTTTGTGGTAAGCTCAAGTGCGGTGTTCAGTAGATTTATACCTCTATAATTGTTGGGGTCTTTTTTATCTCCTTTCTTGAACTGTATCATTATGCTGTTTCTCCATACGTCTGGTATCTTGCAGTGCAATATTAGTTTTTGTATAAATTTTGTCATCTCTAGGATTATACTTTCTCCTCCGTATTTTAGAAGATTTTTGGTTATTCCCTCTGGTCCTGGCTACTTTCTATTTTTGAGCGAATTTATGGCTATTTCTACTTCCCGAAAACTGATTTCTATTTCGTGTCTTAAGTCAGGTACGTTATTGTATTAATTATTATTTTCCTTTTCTTTAAACAGTTTCGTCAGCTATCTTTCCCATTCGTTTGCTGGAATGTTATTATATTCCTTTAATTCTGCCATTTCTTTCCGTTGGTTTCTTATAAATCTCCATATTTATTTTTGTGTACCGTAGAAGCCGCTTTCCATCCTAATTCTAAAACTAAATATATTTGATGACTGCACTCGCCTTTAGTATTATTATCTTCATATCCTAGGGACTTATACCTGTTATTCCCTCTGATTTATTTTAAATCTGGAATGTTTCCATCTAGATGTTTTTGATGTACTTAGCTTGTTAATTACTCACGAATACGGCTTAGTAGTATGTCCCGTTACATACATATGTATATTCTTCGAGATTTATCTATTATTCGTTGTATCTGTTTTTCTTGTTTTCCCATACATAAATTAGTTCGTTCAGTAGTATGTGTAGACTACTTTCATATTTGATTTGAAGCTGAGATTGTTTATTCTGTCTACTAATTTAGCTAACTTTGTTTAGATGGGTTTTGCCATGCTAGTTGTTTGGATAAACTTCTGTAAGAAATGTATCCAAGTGTTGCTACTGGCAGCAATTAACTTACACGTCGTAAAATCTAGCGAGATAAATTCTCCAGAAAATTCTCATGAAAGCCGATAATGTATTGAAAAGATATTTTTACCCACAGATTAACTTTCTCTCACCAATTCTCAAAATTTCCCTGTTAGAAAGAATTCAAAAGGTGAGTTTTAACTACCTCTCTATAGAGAAATATCGAAGTTGTCCCCCGAAAATCCCTTGGCACTAGTCAGGAATTGAAAATCGGAATTTTAAGTAGTCAGTATAAAATTGTATCCCAGCTTAGCTGGTCGCTTCTTGGATAGAGGTTTAACTCTCGCATATTAGTTAGTGTTAGTTTCGTATTCGATTAAATTTGATACATTTCTGGTTTAAAAGTTTTAGACTCTTGCGTATTGAGTACACCTAGTTATTGTTACATAGCCTATAGTTAAAAGCTAAACGCTCATTCTTAATCAAGTATATTAATATTGAAGAAAACATCCTTAGTTGAAGTGATAATTAATAGTGACATTGTAATCTGTATCAGTGCTCGTGTAGTGTGTCGCGGACTAGTGTAAGGTTAACAGTGATCGGCGGTTTCAATAAAAAAACTTCAGTTACAAGTTTGGCTAGATATTAACTTAGTTGTAGTAACATTCATATCTTTAGCCATATCTTTAGACATGCTACAACAACGGAGAAGCCTACTACAAGCAAATAAAGAAATACAACTGAATACAAAACCCTTAATGCAGAAATAAGAAGACATATAAAACAAGATCTCAAACGGCATCAAGAAGAACGAATCGAGAAGATTATAGAGAAAATAGAAACTTAAGATCTATCAAGTCCCACCTAGGAAGAAGTAAAATCATAGAGATGGAAAATAAACAAGGTGTAATAGAAAAAAGCAGAACCCAAATATCTAAGATAACAAATGAATATTATAGTGGCCTCTACAGCTCTAAAAACAGTCCACCTAATACAACTCAACAAAACCTGAAAAAGAAAATAATGAATGTAAACTCTGAAATATTACCCTCCATAACTGGAGAAGAAATAGAAAAAGCAATTACAGATATGAAAAGAAATAAGGCTCCGGGAGACGATGAAATTTTAATTGAAATGTTAAAAGAAGGAGGGGAAAAGATAAAAGACTACCTATAGATACTTTTCAATAAATGTTTGTTTGAAGAACAAATACCGCAAGAGTGGAATAAGGCAAATACAATTCTGATATATAAGAAAGGAAACAGATCAAAATTAGCTATCTATAGACCAATATCTCTCTTGTCACAAATCTATAAAACTTTCACTAAGGTGATCACAACTAGACTAAACAACAAATTTGATGCATACCAACCAGTTGAGCAGGCAGGATTTAGAAAGGGGTATAGTACAACTGACCACCTTCTTCTTCTTCTTCAGTGCCTTATCCGGTCCGGATGTTGGCGATCATCAAGGCTATCATGGTTTTGTTGACTGCTCTGCGAAACAGCTCCGCTGAGGTCATCCCAAACCATTGTCGGAGATTTTTCAACCACGAGATGCGACGGCGTCCCGGTCCTCTTCTGCCAAATACTTTACCCTGCATAACGAGTTGATAATTCGATATTTTTTCTCGTTCCGCATCACGTGGCCAGTAGGTGGTCCTTTGATTTGAAAGTAATTACATGACTTGGTACGCTCTAAATGGTAGGAAGATTGCCATCCTAATTTGTTGAACATACGTCCGTTTAATTCTACCACTATACATATACTTCACAAAAAGGAGTAAACGTTAGTCCTTTGTCAAGTATTATCCCTATGGTTGAGTATCACAAATATAGACACTAAATTCCAGAAAATGGTGATGACCAGGAATGGTCATCACCAATCACCTTGAGTTAATCTTGGTCTTCCAGTGGCGTACAATTTTTTTCTAAGAGTGAGAGGTAGCGCTACGTGCATTGAAGAATTTTTACAAATTATGTGTACCAATATTCTCTCCCTAGCGCAAAGAAAATTCTGAACAAATTTATGGAATGGTCCATACTGCAACTAAATAATTTAGACATTGGATTATATAGATCAGGGGTCTCCAAACTTTCCAGCCTTAGGGCCATACTGATTACTCCAGTAAGTTCCGAGGGCCAAGATGGCAACACTGTATTTTATATATATTTTTATATTTTATTATTATTTATATATTTTATATATTTCTGTATTTTATGTGTAATAGAATTTTGCTGAAGTGTGGATCATTTTTTGTAAAATAACGAATAATTTAATTTTTTGTAAGTGTGGTAAGCTGTCAACATTATAAAGTATGTCAAATATTCACCTATTTTTGATATATTTTAATTTAATACAAGGTAGACATAAACAAACAAAATATTTCCACCAGTGGAAATCTCCAATCTCTCCCGAGATTGTCCACTAATAACATAATTATTCTTTCTACTATTTTTCAACGCCATCGTTAGAAATTGTCACAAACACACTTAACTATCCGAAATAATAAGAAGTCTGAAAAATAATCCACACCGCAAATCACTTAAGTGTTACGCACCTGATAACTGGGAGGAGACTAAAGACCCCACCTAAGTGGGACGAGTGCGAGGACGAACCGATGACAATAGTGGCGTAACTACAAGCCAGTTCCTATGAAACTGTTGTGAAATAAAATAGGGCGTACCTCCTTAAAACAAGTTTGTGCGTGTAACAGTATTTTGATTTGATTTGAATTGTTGCTTTTGTGTGTGATTTAGTAGAATGGAAAAGAAGCGAAAAATTGATAGTGACTGCAGAAAATTCAAAGATCAGTGGAACATTCAGTATTTCGTAATTGAGTCCAGTAACAAAGCGCTATGTTTGATTTGCAATGAAAGCATAGCCGTTCTTAAAGAATATAACATGAAACGTCATTATGAAACAAAACATTCTTAAAATTACTCAAAATATACAGGAATTGTGCGGATAGAAAAATTCGAAGCTTTGAAGTGCGGATTGAAATCGCAGCAATCTTTATTTACAAAAGTCAAAACTAAACAAGAGGCGGCAACTCGTGCCAGCTTTCGTGTGGCTCTTGAAATTGCAAAACGTGGAAAACCATTCACCGATGGAGAAATAATCAAGGAATGCATAATTGCAGTAGTCGAAGAAATGTGCCCTGAAAAGGTAAATTTATTAAAAACTGTCAGTATGTCAGCAAACACTGTGGCTCGAAGGGTAGAAAACATCACTGAAAATATATCCTCTCAACTGTTCGACAAAAATGGACATGTTGAGTGGTTTTCTTTGGCCTTGGATGAGTCAACGGATGTGTCAGATACTACTCAGGTGTTGATTTATATTAGAGGAGTAGATAAAAGCTATGAAGTGCACGAAGAACTTCTTGATATGTATAGTATTCATGGCACAACTACTGGTACCGATACTTTTAAAGGAGTTGAAATGGCCATTATTAAAAAGAACCTTCGATGAAAAAACTTAAAATGTATTACAACTGATGGAGGCAAAAACATGAGTGGAAAAGATAAAGGAGTGGTCGCTCTTGTGTCAAAGGCTGTAGAAAATGACGGCGGCTCAAAACCATTAGTCTTACATTGTATCATTCATCAACAGTCTTTGTGCGGAAAATGTTTGGATATGTCTGACGTTCTGAAACCAGTCATATCAACTGTTAATTTCATCAGATCTTTTGGGTTGAATCACCGACAATTCCGACAATTTATTGCAGAGATTGGAGAAACAGACTTACCTTATCATACTGCCGTACGCTGGCTTAGTTGTGGGAAAGTCCTTCAGCGCTTTTTTGAACTTCGAGCAGTGATCGAAATTTTTTTGAATGAAAAGCACCGCCCTCTTACTGGATTACAAAACAACGCATGGCTATGGAAGTTAGCATTCTATGTTGATTTGACAAAACATGTGAACGAACTGAATTTGAGATTGCAAGGAGAAAACCAGCATCTTCCTGATTTATACACTAATATCAAGTCATTCCGGATGAAATTAATACTGTTTCAATCACAACTACGAAGTAAATGTTTTTCACATTTTAAAACATGTGAAATATTCAGCCACACTACTGAGACTGAGTTTCCTATCGATTTTGCAATCGAAACTTTGAGTGCTTTGAAGATAAATTTTGATACTCGTTTCTCGGACTTTGATGCCATTGCGAATCAAATTAAGATTTTTCAGAATCTTTTTGATGCTGACATTGAAACCCCAGCCCCGGAACTTCAAATGGAAATGATTGATCTTCAGTGCAGTGATATAATTAAGAACAAATATGAAAACTCATCTTTGTTGGAATTTTATAAGAGTCTTCCACTGACACAATTTGATAATTTGCATAAATTTGCTCGTGGGCTGTTTTCCGTTTTTGGTACTACTTATTTGTGTGAGAAAACCTTCTCCAAAATGAAGTACACAAAAAATGTATACAGATCTAAATTAACTGACGAGCATCTTAAATCTCTTTTAATAATTGGTACAAGTAAAATTAGTCCACAACTACAAACTATTGTCGGTGGAAAATCTCAATTACATACATCTCGTTAGCATTTCATATGTCAGGTTTGTTATAAGGTATGTATTGTTCATTACTTACATTGTATAAAATGTTAATTGGATTCATTTCAATAATTTGTTAGTTATTATATGCTGAAGTTAAATTTACTGCATAAATTATACATGTCTTTACTCATTACCATTCTGTGTTTCTTTATCCAACTTATCACAAACATTTTATTTGCTATAAAAAATATTTGTTCTCTAAAAGGAGTTTTCAAGTATGTCTCCGCGGCCGGACAAAATCTGTCTGCGGGCCGGATGTGGCCCTCGGGCCGTAGTTTGGAGACCCCTGATATAGATTAACAAAAGACAAAATATCCACACAGTATGTTCAAATTAAATAAAATAATTATATTTATTAAAATTAAATTTACGGGAAGATGTGTAATCAGTCGCAGAACCTTATAGCAACTTCCCTGTAGTATAATGTCCACAATATGCGATTTTTCTAGATTTTACGCTATCAATCAACTCACGAGCCGCATCTGTTCTATTAAGAATAGCTTCGTTTGTTTGCATAGCCGTCCACGGTATTTTGAGGGTTGGAGTGTTTTTATTGATAGTGATATGCATTTGTGTGGTAGGAAATATGATTGCGCGTTACTGGATCCATTCGCCTAAACAATTTTTAAATATCGTGAATTTCACTTTGTAATTCTTGTTTTATATTTTCAATCAGTTTAACAAATATACATATATTTACAAGTGTGTCATTATTTTTGATTTTACTTTTGTTTATTCAACTTTTTTTCTTATTATTTAAATTATTACTATTATTGTGGAGGTGGTTACTATACGACTAATATTATGTTTAATTAAATTAATAATAAATTTTATTTAGCAGTTAAGGTTAGGATAATATCATGAAATTCATACCTAAGATCTTTCAGAGGTAAGCGTTAAAAAATAAAATTTATGACATTAGCAATTAAACACAATTCACCAAAAAATTTTGATTTTTAAGTTTATATATAAAATGTATCCAGATTTAGCCATACCACTCAGACTCCCTCTTAGGGTAAAATTCACTCATCTCAGATACCTACAGTATCAAAAGGATTGAGCTCTGGTGGGACTCTTTCGTGTTATCGAGCCCTAGGTGACTTGGTATGCTGGAGTATCTCCCAAAAATTTTCGTACACATCTGAACGTAGTTAGGAGTACAGCTTTCTGCATGGCCGTATAAAGATGTTTATCTAGACTCAGCTGTTTTATGTTCGCTAGGAAGTTTTTGGGAATAACACCAGTAGTAGATAGAATAATAGGTACTGTCTGGGTACTTTCCATTCTCCATTGTCTTCTGATTTGCATTTCTAGATCACTATACTTGGCGATCATTTCGTTATATTTAACACGCAAATTATTGCTGTTATAGTTTATTTTTATGAACGAGAGAGTAATTAGCATAATTTTAACTGGTACCTCCGACCACTCCATGGGCGTGCTCAAGATTAATTGAAAAATTACTTTGAATAATTGTAAAAAATAAATGAATTGTTTCAGTGTTATAAAGTGTTATGTGTATGTAAACAAAAGTAACCTCTTTTATCACACACTATATTAGAACTGGCTGGCCTACATTAAAAAGGGTTTTAAAAAATTCACATTTTTTTTAATTTTTAAAAATTACAAAAGAGAAAAAGAGTTTTTAAAACCGTCTAAGGTATGTTAAATAGATGAATAAAAATATTAATATAAAACTTACAGCTACTTGTTACAAATCCAAATCAGATTCAGAAGATGAACTTTCAGAACCAAGATTTATAATAACTGGCTCGATCATTTTATCAGTAATATTGTCCAGCTTCCACATTTTTTCCTCTTCTTTAATAGTGCGATTTACTACCTTTTCCCAGTTTTCAGGTTTTACATTATTTACGGCCTCCAAAAACAACTGTTTAACATCATGAATTTTAAAAGTGGTATTTTTTCTTGAAACTTCACTCTTTATCTGTGCCCATACCAGTTCAATCGGGTTTAATTCACAATGATATGGTGGGGATCAAGTACTGTCATTCCACGATTTTTGGCAATTTCATCAATTTCGTATTTTTAAAATTTTTCTTTATGAAGGGCACACAACGAATAAAGTTCCTTTCTTATAGATCCGGGATGGTACGTAATATTTTTTGAACTCAGCCAATTCTGCAAGTCTTTTTTTAACCACTTGGTTGTGGGCAGTCCTTCTATAAGTCTGAAGTGATAACTTGCATTATCCATTACTATTACACAGTTCTTAGGAAGAAGATCTATCATTTGTTCGCACCATTCTTGAAAGACATCAGCGTTCATGTCTTCATGGTAGTCACCGGTACGAGTTTATTCAAAAGTTAATAAACCACCTTCAACAAAACCGTCTGAACTGCCAATGTGTACTATTATCAGCCTGCGTCCCTTTCCTGATGGTGGGTTTAAATCAGTAGATAAGTTATTTACAAAAGCGTGCCTTTAACTTGTAACAGTTTCATCCTGCCAAAATTTATTTGGTGTATGACCCTCGTTGATCCATGTTTCATCAAGATAAAATATTTTTCTTTTTTGGTTTCTCATTTCTTTTATGGTTCTTAGAAAATGTCTTCTCCATATGACAATATCGCTTCTTTCTAATAAAATAGACTTTCTGGGATTCTTTTTCCAGCGGAAGCCTATTTCTTTTAAAAGTTTTCATAACGTACTTCGACTCAATTCTGGGTAATCCTTATCATCTCGAACTGAGACAAGAACTTTATCCAATGTTGGAAATTCTTGTCTAAAGAAGAATTCATGCACTTTCCGTCGAAGTCCTTCTTTAAAATGATATTCTATTTGAAATTTTGGTTTCCCTGGAGCATTACGTTGCATTTGAAAACTACCACATTTCTCTTCTTTAATAACTCTGTAAATCGTAGATTTCCCAACACCAAGTGTACTGCTAACTAACCCAACGGTCTCATCAACACTTTCACATAAACGTTTGTCTGTAAATGATTTAAAACAATTAAATATTAATGTTTTTTCATTAACTGTTAAAGGACCAATTTTTTCGGCGTTTACACGGCACTTCCAAATTTTCCATAACACTAGTATACACAATAAACCTTGCAACTGAAGTACCTACTTTTAGTGAACTGTTATAGTATATTACATAACGAGAGTTGTAAGAAGCTTATTACATGCGAGTAAAAAAGTTGCGCGCGAGCCGCGTAGCGGCGAGTGCAGTAATTTTACAAGCATGTAATAAGCTTACAACTCAAGTTGTGTACTATACTTTTTCTACCATTATTTTCGTTTATAAAAATAAAAATTAAATTACCACTATATTTACACTGACAGATTAATAATTTTTAATCTGTCAAAATAACGTCTGTTTATTCGTTTCCATGGTAACTCGACCAACTGACTTACGAGGCTTATGTGATATTACACATTTTTATAAAACTGAAGCGTCATTTTTTTTATTACGTGCTAGTCATTACGTGTCAGTATCTGTTATGATGCATTTACTTAGCATCCAAATAGTAGGTAATATACAATTTACTAGTAAGAGAGTAGAAAAAGAATTTAAACCCACTATCACATTTTCTGTGGAATAAGTTTAGAAGGTAATTATCTAGTCAATTACTGTCGTAGATTCCTGGAATTAAAGAATTAAATGTTTGATTGTTGAAACCCTTACTTCGTGGAATGCACTCATTTCAGATAAAATAAAACGTTTGATTTTATCTAAAGAATTAAACTTTATTTTGCAAATAGGTAGGTACTTATTAAACTTTTATTGGTTATAAATAACCAATAAAATAAACATCTTACATTTCTTGCAAATTTACTAGTACCTGTTAACCTCCATCACTCCGACACTGGCAACCTTATTTAGGGATTAGTAACCCTCACAACTATTGTATTCTATTCTGCTCCAACCTTTATACCTGGTGGTCATACTCAATTTAAAATTGGTTTCCTATATACTTCTGTAAACTTGTTGACAAATATCTGTTTTTCATTGAGTCACCAGTATCAACAGTTTAGGGATTTGCATACATAATTTATTGTTTTATTACTCTCTCATACATAAAAATACACTATAGTTATGGCTACATCAATAAGTGTTGCTTGCCTGGAAAGTTTATTAACTAGTATGAGATGCGGTCTACTCTATGCCACTGGTTGGTCTGTGAGCACAGTGCAGTTCCAGTACAGCTTGTAGTTATCATTTTCAAGTATTCTGTCAGGAACGTATTGATAGTAAGGAAGATGGTCGGTTTGGAGAAGTCTCAGTTTGTCTGCTAGTTCTTGGTGGATAATCTTTCCTACTGAGCCATTGGGTTCATGAGGTAATCCTTATCGGCATTTGTCATTTTGGAATTGAGGATCTATAACAATATATTGCAGGTAATTGTTTGTTAAAATAACCTGATCCTGGTTGGTTCGATGGTAAAACGATGGTTTTAAACATGCATTAATCTGATCCGCAGTAGTAAAGAGAGGCATAACCGGTAATGTCTGTCAGAAGTCACCACATATTAGTCAGACAGCACCACCCAATACGCTTTTTAAATATTGCATACTTCTATGTAATGCTTCGAGTAAATATTTATGGACCATAGTACATTTATCCCAAATAATTGAACTCGTTGGCATCCCTGCAACCATTCCACTTCTTTTTAATATTACACCTTGCATTTGGCTTGCCATGAATGTCTAATGGCAGCACTGAATGTATATCCTCTAACAATTGTCTGAATCACCAGTAATATGTAATTTTAAAGGTTCTAGTGTAGGGGTAAGAGATCGTGACATAACTTTTCCTGTCCACTTGTGACAAGCATAGTCTCGGCGACTAGTCACAACTGGTTTCGGAGAGTTCTCTCAGACCCATATATATTTATAAGTGCAGTTTCGAGACTGCTCTCGAGATCTCGTGCCTCAAATGGACACTAAGCTTTATAAATCCAAAAATATTACCACTATTAAAAAAGAGAAGTTGCTTCGTAATTAAATGAGAGCGGAAAGAAAATATAGGAAATAATATATAACTTGAAAACAATTCCTATTTTGTATTTAGTGTTATGAGTGTTAAGGGTATTTTTTTCCAGGTGGAGTCTAATGGTACCCTCAACACACTTAGAACTAGCATATTGCTATGATTAACACACGGATGTTTTATTGGTTGCCTATAGCTTCCTAAAACATGTTGCCGTTGAGTATTCTGAACCAATTTCATTTGTAAGTTAATCGTTAAAGTGAGTACAGTGTTCTGCAATCTGATTAGACTCCACCTAGGTGACGAAGACACAATTTTAATTCGCAAGGAACTAAGACAATTTTAATTCGTGGCATTATTTGTTGTACATATAAACTTTTTTTTCTAGAATCAATTACGACAAAGATCAAGCCAAACTATTGGCACGTTGGAAGGAACTCGAAGATGATGAGTACGAAATTATGAACTCCGACGATGAAAACGAAATTAATCACATAAGTAATCAGTGTGATGGTGAACAAAATAAAGAAATTGAGGAACTAGAAGTATTGGAATCTGAAAATAAGCGAAAAGAAGATAAAAATATCCTTATTATTAAGGTAGAGATTCCAAAACAAAATAAAGAAAACACAATAGTAATAAATCAGTTAGAACGAGGGTAGAGAACATAATTTCGAACTTACCGATATATTTCGTTCAGTGATGACACTAAATAGATTTACATTTTTATTGGAGTGCTTACGTTTCGATAATGTAGACAATCGACAAGAAAGGCAACAGTTTGATAAGTTGACTCCTATTAGGGCAGTTTTAAAAAAAAATTGTCGCAAATTGTCAACAATCTTAATCAACAGGATAGAACTTGACTATTGACGAGAAGTTAGAGACTTTTCGTGGGCGTTGCTCATTCCGGCAGTATATTTATACAGGACCCAGCAGGGACCCAGCCAGATGGGCCGTACCCAATAAGCAATAAATCTAGTAATATTGTTCAAAGACTGATAGCACCAATTTCTGGTAAAAATCGAAATATCACTTTCGATACTTGGTATACCTCTTACGACTTTTTGCGTGAACTTTTTACTAGAACTAGTTTAACTTCAGTAGAAACTATGAGAAAAAACAAGCAAGAGATTCCCCCAGAATTTATACAGATTAAGAACAGACAACCACAGTCCTCGGTATTTGGATTTCAGGAAGATATAACTATGGTATCCATTGCAATAAAAAAGGGAAAATCCTGATTCTATTATCATCAGTTTATCACGATGATGAAATAGATAAATGTACCGGCGAGAAACTTTTACCAGAAATAATAAGTTTCCATAACTTTACAAAAGGAGAGGTTGATACGGTGGATAAGTTGACAGGAAGTTACATTATAGGTCGTAATTGTAGAAGGTGGCCACTAAGAATATTTTTTCCACTAATGGACACACCTGGAATCAACAGCCAGGTAATTTACAGAACAAACACTAGTGACCATTCAAAGAAACGTAGTATATTCCTGGAAGATCTGGGATTAGCATTAGTTACGCCAATTACGGAAGAACAAAAAGGTAATCCGCAACTTACAAACCATTTATGATCCAAAATAGTTCAAGTTTTGGGAGAAAGTCACCAAGCTCCAGCGAAAAAGCAACGTACGGGACGTCGACGATGTCAAAAGTGTTCCAGAAAATCTGACCGAAAAACTAAACAAGCGTGCGACCAATGCCAAAATTTTTATTGTTTAGATCACCTTCATCGCATTTGCGACGAATGTATCCAGTTCCGGGACTCCTAACTTTTTACAAGTTTGGATGTCCAATGTCGTGCTTTTTTATATTTTTATTTGAACCTTTTGAAAAAACTTTTTTCAAAAATCTCTTATTTTGAATCGTTATCTTTTGTTTGTGAATTTTTTATGTATCTAGTGTTTTTTGTTTGTAGGAATTTTATTATTTTGTAAATTTTACCTAATACGCAGTCAAATTGAATCCAGTGGTAAAAACTGCTGTTATTTATGAAAACTTAGATAGTCAAATAAGATTTATGGTTTTTTGTGAGTGACCCAAAAGTGGGTTCATCTCGACGTTTCGCTACAATTGTATGTAGCTTCTTCAGGAGAACAAAGAAAAAAAAATCAAAAGACAGGAAGATGGGTAGTTAGCAACGGTAACTCAGTTACTCAACGCAACCAGAGGCGAATACTAACTACCGAGATGGGCATTTGGTCACAGTAACTCAACTACTCAACGCAGCAAGAGGTGAAAACCAAATGCCAGGACAGGGATTCACGTCCAACAGCTCAGAACACTAACGCGTCGAGAGGCGGGGAGTGAATACGACGATTACTCCGCTACCGCTCTATTTATAGTCGCGGTGACCTGTCGTGTCGGGACGTATCGGCACACTCCGTGGCGCGAACGTCAAGAACCGCGCGCTGGCCAATCATGTGGCTGCATCGTGGTAGCGGAACCGGACGGCGCGGCGGCTCTAAACTGAGATTCCAGATTGGAGACAAGTAGTATCCTTCCTCTCGATTGATATTAAGTGGATTTTTTCGGATCTCTAGAGATTCGCGGATTTTTCTGGAATAAAAGAAGGGGCTCTTAGAAATAATATGGGTTTTTTCGAACAATATGGAATGACCGGTTTCTTGGCAGTGTTCTGCAACTGCAGAATGGGAGAAAAGACCTGATCGAATGCATATTTGATGCTCTTGAATCCGAGTTTTGACGGAACGACCAGTTTCGCCAATATACACATGTCCACATGAACAAGGAATAGAATAGACACCACAGGAAGATAGGGGCGGTAATGGGTCCTTAGGAGAGGGTAGATATTGTGAGATTTTCTTGGGTGGTCAAAAAGTAGTTCTTTGCGAAGAATTTTGCCAATCCTATCGGTGACACTTCGAATATACGGAAGAAAAGCCACAGGAGTATTACCCGAAGATTCTGAATTTGTCGTCCTAGGGTGTAAAGGGGGATGTAGATGTCGGTGTGTAATATTTTGAATTGTGGACTTGGAGTAACCGTTGGCGACAAGGGTTTTTTGCAGATGGCCAAGTTCTTCTCTAAGGTTGTCAGGTTCAGAAATCGAAATGGCCCGATGGATGAGAGAGTTGATCACAGAATTCTTTTGGGCAGGATGGTGGTGTGATGAAGCATGTAGGTAACGATTCATGTGAGTCTTTTTCCTATAAACAGAGTGACCCAATCGGCCATTGGGCTTGGAGGTGACTAACACATCGAGAAAGGGAAGGGACCGATTATTTTCTACTTCCATTGTGAATTTTATACTCGGATGTTGTGAGTTAAGATGATCTAGGAAGGGAGAAAGGGTATGTTGACCATGGGGCCAGATGATAAATGTATCATCAACGTAGCGGAACCAGACTTTTGGTTTAAAGGGGTAAGATTCTAGGGCTAAAGACTCAAAGGCTTCCATGAAAATGTCAGCAATGACAGGGGAAAGGGGAGAACCCATTGGTGTTCCAGATATTTGTTTGTAGAAATTGCCTCTAAAAGAAAAATATGTTGAAAGGAGGCATTTTTCCGCAAGATCTGCCAAAACCAAAGACTTGTTATCATTGGTCAAGTGATCTCGCAGAACAACTAGAGAGTCATGTATGGGGATATTGGTAAATAGGGATGATACATCGAAACTGACGAGAATGTCTTGGGGATCGACCGTGAGGGAGGAGATTAAAGTGATGAAATGTGTGGAATTTCGGACATAAGAAGAGGTACGACCAGTATAGGTCTTAAACTGATTCGACAAGTACTTTGCGAGTTTGTAGGTAGGAGAGTTAATCGTAGTCACAAGAGGTACGTTGTCTTTATGGATTTTGGGAAGACCGTAAATTCTGGGGCAGATGGAGTTTTTCGGAACTATGGACTTCTTAACATCATCGAAAAGATCGGATTGTTTGATGGCATGGGAAATTTCGCGTTCGACTCTAGGAGTGGGGTCTCGAGAAATTGTATTATGGCAGGATGTATCCCTAAGTAAGTCGTTTACTTTCTCTATGTAGGAAGAAGTATCCAGGATGACTGTGGCATTACCTTTGTCTGCAGGAAGGATTATTATCTCAGAAAGAGAACGGAGATTTTTGAGAGCTATGAATTCCTCACGAGATATATTGAAAGTAGGGATTTTGACTGTATCAAGACATTTAGCGACGTCAAAGCGGATACGGTCGCCTGGAATTTTGGGAATTGTGCGGAGTGCCGCTTCCACATTTGAAACTATTTCTTCGGTAGGAATTCTGGAAGGAGTGATAGCAAAATTAAGACCTTTAGATAGAAGACTGCTTTCTGCACTTGTTAATTGGTGAGAAGAAAGATTAACGACGGTGTTAGTAAGAGGTGAATGAGAAGTAGAAGTGGTGGAATGAGATTTTTTCTAAAATGCAAGGGATTGGAATTTCTTTTTGTGAGTTTCGTTGCTTAGAAGAAGGATTTTATCGGCTTGATGATAGGAAATGCGGTCTAAAAGTGACCAATCATCGACACTAAGAATACTGGAGAGTTCAAGATGCAGCTTAAAAAGTTTTTGGGATTGAAAATTAAGGGTTTTTCGAATATGTTGAATCCGTTCACGAAGTAGAGATAGGCTGGCTCGATGTAAAATTCGGGAAGAAGATGAAGATGAAATGTGATGTTTTAGAACAAGAAAATTGGGAACCAAATTATTATCACGACATCTAGAGTGGAATATAACCTCCCCGTAGAGGTTGGTCAAAAGAAATCGTAGGCTTCCACGGCCAGAGTCAGAATTATAGTTTAAAACTATAATTCTGACTCTGGCCGTGGAAGCCTACGATTTCTTTTAGTCAAATAAGATACTTAAAAAAATACATTCGTGTTCGAAATGTTTGTTGAGTTTTTCCAATCAATTTTAAATGGGGTCAATAATACCCCACTTGGGTTATTATACACACATTTTTCACCTGCGTGACGCCGGGTTAGGGTATTATTACTAAACTAATTAATACAGAACTTATAATTTTTCAAAAAAAAAAAGTTTATTGGTTTTAACTACATTCATACGGCAATGGTATATGACCTTAAAGGTAACCCTTAAACTCTATTTGAAGATTCGTAATTAGCTGCCAGTTGCAAACAAATAGACTTTAGTATATATCTTAATCGAAACTTATAAATGAATAAACTAAATCAAATATTAGAATATATATTAAATATAAAATATTATTATCTCACTAATTATTATTTGTAAGCATTTCTCATTTAATTCATAAATGTTTTGTTAAATCCATTACCAAGCAGGTATATTAAATAACTTTTTACAGTAAAACAGAAATTGTCAATATTTAAAAATATTTATACACAAAAAACAAATACTATGTAGTAGTTTAAACTTCAATGCATTAAATTCACAATTCAGATTAAATCGTAAGGTTTATTAATATGTATATTCGTCGGGACTTACAAACCTATAAACCCAATTAAATGTTAGTATTGATTATTTTAATGAAATTACGAAAGGGGTAAATATGGCTCTCCCCTTAAATATTAATATCTCACTATAATGCGCATGGCGGCTATAATTTTTAACGAAAGAAACTCAAACAAACTACGGACTTTGTTCATTAAGTTGCATGCTAACCCTAATTTTGTATATTGAGCGTTACAAATGGTACATCTTTTGTATATTTAAAAGGAAGCGTGAAAAATTAATATTGTGTTCAATCTTAATCTATAGGAAACAATCTTGATCAAACTGAAGCCATCGAAATGTTTAACATTGTCAATCTAAAGTTTGGATAGGTTTGCATTTAAATATATATTTTCGCTAAAATTAAGTAAACGTAGTAATTATTAATAAATAGATGTTGTTATGTCATTATAGCCTGTGACACAAAGCTTTTTTGAGATACAGGCAGTTTTTCAAAAGGCTTTGGAAAAATGTAGAATTACCTTAATAATTGATGATTTTACTGTAAGAAAGTTGTTATATTTTCACAATATAAAGATTTTAGAGGGATATGTATTTAGATATCTTCAAAAAAACGATTTAACGTCATCAAACACATGCTCTAAGCTTGTGAAATTTTTATAAAATTGCAAGTAGACTTTTGATATTAAGGAGAACAAAGAGTTGAGGTCTTCCAACTTTTTGAAGATACTGTCGAACTTTAGCTAAACTGAAATGGAAATGAACTGGACATAACGAACGTCTTCCGATGGCCGATGGAATCAAGAAATCGGGAATTGGCGGCCATATGAAGCCAAAAGACCACGAGGAAGACCGCAAATGCGATAGAACGACGATATTAAAGAGGCCTATATTCGACAATCCGAATAGAGAAAAAGGCTCAAAAAAAATAAGTTTTTGAGTACTGGAATAACCTTAACGATAACATTGTCTCATTGTAAAAAAGACTTGACCGTATTATTATTATAGTTAAAATATTGTTGTTCTTTTTCTCTTTTCTGAAAAGGTAGAGGCACTCGAGAACACCTGCTGAATATAAGACAGATAATCGAGAAATCTAGGGAATTCAACATCCCACTATACATCTGTTTTATAGATTACCGTAAAGCGTTCGACAGGGTCAAGTGGAGACAATGGCGAATACTAAAAGAAGTAGGCGTACCACAACATCTAATTACGCTTATAACTGAACTATATGAACACACTACTGGATCAGTTAAAGTACTTGACACACTTTCGAACGAGTTTCATCCAGAACGGGTGTCAGACAAGGATGTATACTATCTCCACAATTATTCAACATATATGGAGAGTATATTATGCGAAGAGCACTTGAAGGATGGGAAAAGGGCATCTCAATAAATGGTCATAAACTAAACAACCTACGTTTCGCAGATGACAGACACGGCCCTTCTTGCAAATAGTCAAGCAGAGCTGATGAAACTTATACGTCTTATCGAAAACGAAAGTCAAATATTTGGTCTGCAATTGAACATATCAAAGACAAAGATCATGATAGTGGATAGACTACACAACAATCATCCACACATAATCACAATTGACCGGTTTGAGGTTGTGAGCTCATACTTATATCTGGGATCATTAATCACAAACACAGGGTCATTACAAGAAGAGATTAAACGTAGACGTGATCTAGCAAAAGTTGCCACAGCAAAAATGACCAAAATATGGAAAGAATGTCAAATTTCAAGAGCGATAAAGATGAGGTTGATCAACTGCTTAATATTCCCAATACTGACCTACGGATGTGAATCTTGGGCTCTGAGACAATCGGAGAGAAGAAATATAGACATCACTGAAATGTTCTGTTGCAGACGAATGTTACGAATTCCTTGGATCGACCGTAGAACATGTAATTCAATTTTAAGAGAGCTAAAAGTTAGCCAACGACTCTCTAGTAAAGTCCATCTCCAACAATTAAAATATTTTGCACATGTTATGAGAGCAAACACAGAAAACATGGAAAGACTCATAATACAAGGAAAGGTAGAAGGCCGAAGATCACGAGGAAGATCCCCAACAAGATGGATAGATCAAATTACAGGAATATGCCAAAGACCTATGCAATGCATGAATTAAAAGAAATGACCAGAGACAGAGATCTCTGGAGACGGACAATACACGACATCATGTCGACCACTACACTCCCCCTGGGGGTTCAGGATTGAAGAGAGAGAATGTTTTTCTTTTAAACCAAAAATTGTAATTTTGGTATCTTTTTTTACTAGTAGGTTACTAATGAAATTTCTGTGTTTTTGGGAATAATAGGGACCTTGCTTAATAATAATAATAAATAATAATAATTTCCTCTTAAAGTCTTCTTGGCTGGTTTTTGCAAAAATTGACATCGGATATGATTTCCTCATTTCAATTACTCTAAATGTAAACCAATTTATTTTTCCACTTACAATTTTCACTTTTCTATTTTTATTAGATTTCTTCTGAATTTTTGTACTTACAAAATATTCAGGTGGCATTGGGTTTACAATCAGATGATGTTGTCTCTTGGACTTTGCTATTATTGCTTCTTAGTCAGATGGTAAGTATATTCTTTGCTGCAACTTAACTCCTTTTTCAACATCGGAAAAAGGTGAATCGGTTTTGAGCAACAAATTTTCAGGTATTAAAAAATGCTGGGTAACTATTTCAAGAGCAGGATGTAATTCAAGACCTGTGTTTAAAATAAAAATAATTTTATTATCTCGATTATGTCCCCCACAGGACTCTGACCAGAAGTTTAATTGTTTGGTATCTGGAATAACATGATTTAGAATATGTTGCCTTAACCAAGAGCCTACCTCCTGAGCACCTCTACCAACCGTTCTTTCAATCCATGTGTAACAAAATCCAATATCCCCTGACTTGTGAATTTCGAAATTATAAAAGTAAAGTTGCTGCTCATAATAAACTATATTTATTGGGATATGGAGCAGGGTCAGTGTCTTCTCTAAATTAAATGACAGGTATTCCTTTTCGAGGTCATTTTTAGCTTCTTGAAAATGTTTATTCATTAAGTCCTACCGTCTGCTGCCTTGAAAATTTATGATGACGACTTTCATGTAAGTTGTTAGCTGATTCCAGGTTTTTTCCATCTAAATCTTTCATCTGCGCAGATAACTTATCACACTGCACGTATATTTTTCTAGTTCCTTTCTTTTAAGGTTAAGTTTATTTAGGAAAATAACTTTATATGGTGCATATAAAACTAAGTGTCAACATTACTCTGAGTAAAGTTTGCATATCTTTAACTGTTGTATCTGGCTCTAAATATTCTGATTAAGGTGTTGATCGAGAATTATGGAAAATATATCTTGGAAACTTTAGCATGTGTTGAATTATCTCTTAAATTTAGAAGATTAGATTAGAATTAACATTAGAATGCTTATTCTGACCAGCAGCAGATCCCCCACCATCCTTGGTAATAGAATTATTTTTTTTAGCTTAATCACTCGATCAATTATATAACTGGATGCCCTCAAGGTTTAAATAAATATTGCTTTACGAACTTTTATGTCATTTAAGTAATATTATCGGGAGGATTGTTTTTTGTTTTAGTTTTTTTGCGTTTACGCTTTATGGCGACTTCTCTAACCAATCCTTGTAAAATATGAGATCTTGCTGATTGATCATTGAAAGTTTCAAATATCGGTTTTGTAATCTCTGATACTAAAATGCATACTAATACATTTTGACTACATTTAAGTTTGCAATTGTAACGGAAATCTTTGGATTTCTTAGCATATTTTATTTACACTTTTGCGATAAAATAGTCTAAATTAGAATTTACTCTTTTATTTTCTTTATTTTTCTGGTTACCTCTAAATTTTCTTTTTTTTTTTCTTAATGTACCTTGTAGTCTTAATTCAATGTGATCTTCAAGATTTTTAGTATTTTCATTGGGATTTACATCTTTAACCTTCTTTAAGTCATAATTTTTTAAGTTATTTTCACCATTGCTTTGAATGAAGCTAGTTTCATTAATATGAATATCCTTAACTGGATCCAGCTTTTCAGATTGACTGGTATTAGATTCGTTAGGAGATATTTTACCATTAATCTTCGTTGAGACAACAGGTTGTCACTATCTCTTTTAAGTACAGTATTGAAATCTGGTTCTTTGATTTTATTATTTAAGACACTATTATAATCGTCCAATACTACAAAATCTTTGGATTCAATAAGTGTTATTAATTGTTCATGTTCAATTACGACTGCACCATGCAATGACATCGACACTGCTCATAGGCCATATACAGTGATAAGTGCACTACCACCCGGCTTTTTAACGTAGGAGATAGAAAACACAGTTACCTTGTGAAATAAAAAGAGATGAAACTCGTAAAGGTGGGAGAGTCTTGTTAACGACAACGTTCAACGGGACGTTTTTGACTCCGACACAGCAACGTCCCGTTGGATATTGCTCAGTGTCTTTCAGGTTCTTATGAATGTGTGTTCACGCAACGGCAACAAACACGTTGGTTAACTTTTCATCGTCTACGTATCCAGTCCCCCTCGGCAAGACGTTCGACGGGATGGTGAACTCTCAGTGAACCTTTTTAGTTTATGGAAGTGTGTTAACGGCGTTGGGTGAGCATCCCCGTTCGACGGGACGGTACCGTGAACCTTTTTAGTTTATGGAAGTGTGTTAATGGAGTTGGGTGAGCATCCGTTGTTTCAATAAATTTCTTTCTTTGTTGCCGCTAAAATATGCTTTTTATATGCGTTTTTATTTCAATAAATTTCTTTCTTAAATGCACCCGAATACACCCGAATAATAACGAATAGATTAGAGTCAAAGCTGGATTTTTACCAACCTCGGGAACAAGCTGGTTTCCGCCCTAATTATGGCACAAACGATCACCTTCAGTGCCTAAAAACCCTAATAGAAAAAACTAACGAATATAACCGTCCCTTGGCATTAATATTTGTAGACTTTAAAAAGGCGTTTGATACAGTGGAACTACCGTCCATATTAAGAGCACTACAAGATTGCAGGATCGACCACAGATATTGTAATATAGTTAAAAATATATATGAAAATGCCACAACAACCATAAGTCTATATTCTGCAAATAATAAAATAAAGATAAAAAGGGGAGTCAAAAAAGGTGATACCATGTCACCAAAGCTGTTCATTACCGTTCTTGAGTATGCATTTAAAAGACTAACATGGCAACAGAAAGGAATATCCATCGATGGAGAAAGATTAAACCATCTACGTTTTGCGGACGATATCGTGCTTCTGTCAGATAATCTGGGAGAGATCAAAGACATGCTCTAAGAACTGAATGACATACTACAAGAAACTGGGCTAGAGATAAATTTCGAGAAAACCAAAATGATGACCAATATGGTTCCCAGCGAAGAGATAAAGATCAATAACAACAAGGTAGAATTAATCGATAAATACACATACTTGGGTCATGAAATTAGAATAACCAGAAACAACCAAACCTGCGAGCTAAATAGACGAATCACGTTGGGATGGGCGGCATATGGACCGATGAGAGACATTTTTAAAACAAATATCCCAATTCACCTGAAAAGGAAGGCATTTAACCAATGCATCTTACCAGTCTTGACCTACGGAGCAGAGACCTTAACTTTGACGAAAGCTACTGCCGAAAAACTGAGGGTAACACAAAGGCGAATGGAGAGATTGATGCTGGGCCTGACCTTGAAAGATCGCGTAAGAAATGAGGAGATACGCCGACGAAATGGCGTAGACGATATTATACTGCGAATCAATAAACAAAAGTGGAGGTGGGCTGGACATGTTGCTAGAATGGAAGACGGAAGATGGACGAAGAGATTATTGGAGTGGAGACCAAGAGCCGACAAGCGAAGTCGAGGCAGACCACCCACCCGATGGACCGACGACCTAAAGAGAACAGAAACAAACTGGATTGCAGCAACTAGAGATAGAGAGAATTGGAGACGTTTGGAGGAGGCCTATATCCAACAATGGATGTGAAAATTCGGCTGGATGATGATGATGATGATGATTCTTAAATGATAAAAAATCTATTAAGTTTGTAATTTTTTTTTTAGTTTTTTTATAACCGAAAGTTTTTATTCTGTTATACTAATAGCATAATTCACTAATGACACTAATATGAAGCTATTCCTTGCACCTGCTGATCGACTAGCTGTTACCTATGTATGAATTATGCTATTAGTATAACAGAATAAAAACTATCAAGTATAAAAAAACTAAAAAAAAAATTACAAACTTAATAGATTTTTTATCATTTAAAAATATACAATCTATATATAAAATAAAACTTATTGGTGAAATAACTTATTAAAATCTCCATATTAAAATCCATATTTTAGCGGCAACAAAGAAAGAAATTTATTGAAACAACGGATGCTCGCCCAACGCCTTTAACACACTTGCATAAACTAAAAAGGTTCACTGAGGGTTCACGGTACCGTCCCGTCGAACGTCTTGCCGAGGGGGACTGGATAGACGGTGAAAAGTTAACCGTGAGTTGGTTGTCGTTGCGTGAACACACATTTATAAGAACCTGAAAGACACTGAGCGACGTCCAACGGGACGGTGTCAAAAACGTAACGTTGAACGTTGTCGTTAACAAGAGCTCTTAGACTTTATTATAGTATTAGAAGTGTCTAAAGTCGCTTTAAACTCCGGCAAAATAACGGAAAGGATAGAAGATGGATTTTGTGAGAAAGAATGAGATAAAGCTAGTTCTGAGACGTGGCTATTTGACTTCGGTCATAATTATACGGATGACCGCAAAAATATTTTATTTTAATAATTTCTGGTGTAAGAATAAATGATTGAATAAATTAGGAATTAAAGTAAAAAAAAATTAATTAGTAGCGATTTTAAATTATAAATCTATAAGTTTATTTTATATTAAAAATAACTCAACTGAAATATTTGATTAAATAAATGTCATTGAATAAATGTCACTGAAATACGTCACACATACGACATCACATATAATAATTATGACCGAGGTGATTTAGCTCGAAGCTAACGTCTAAAGGTGTGAGACTATCGATAGTGTTAATGCAATGTTATGTAAATTATAGGTTTCTATCGATTATTTCCCACCTCTACGAGTTTCATCTCTTTTTATTTCACAATGTAACTGTGTTTTCTATCTCTTACGTTAAAAAGCCGGTTGATAAAGCATTCACCACTGTATATGCTCTTTTAGGTGTACTATGAAGTGGGAGTTTCATGTTAACTTTCTGTTAAGGGTAATAATAAGGTATTTCACCCCGTCACCCCCATGAAAAGTTTAGATTTTAGTTTAGAATCGTTGATATTAAGCCCGTGATTCTTTTTTTCTGGTAAAGAGGACCATCTCTGTCTTCTTAGGATTTATAGATGAGTTTTCCTTGCACCATGTTTCTATTAGTGGGGAAATAATCTTTCAGTGTGTTCTTAAACTTTGCAAGGCAGCAATATCGTTTGAATAGGCTATTGTGTAGAACACGTTGCTGCTGAATTGGTCAACCAGGGTACGTAGAAGTATATTCCAGAGGAGTAGCGATATCACTTCTTCCTATGGATACCCCGTCGTAACCATGTCTCTAACAGAAACTTCTACATTTATGCTTGTTTTTTTATTAGAACGCATAATGAATATCCAATTGCTCACGACCGGGGGACATTTCTGACATTGAGCTGTTAGGTGATCGTTGGGAGTGTCGTTATATCAAACGCTCCCTTAATGTCTATGAATATACCTAGTATGAATTTTAGTATCGCCCCACTTAGTCTCTTCCTTTTTCCTTCGAGTTTATCTTGAGCACATTCCAGGATTTGTTCTCTTCTCCTACTTTAAAGATGCTTTTTCAGAGGTACCGGCGACATAGATATCCATTTTTTCTTTTGTTTTTACTGTCGGTTCAATATTGTTCCCAAAAGTAGCTAGGGAATAGCAAATGTTTAATCAAAAAACTGAAATTATTATAAATTGATATAAACACAGGTAGGAATATATATATATATATATATATATATATATATATATATATATATATATATTAATATATATATATATAATATATATATATATATATATATATATATATATTAATATATATATATATAATATATATATATATATATATATATATATATATATATATATATATATGTATATATATATATACATATATATATATATATATATATATATATATATATATATATATTATATATATATATATATATATATATATATATATATATATATGTATATATATAATATATATGTATATATTATTGTGATATTTAAAGTCTTGGTGCGCCAAGCAATAATTAGCTAATCAATTTTTTTGATTAATTAAAATTATTTAAATGATATGATTATGACTCTATCACAATTTTTAATTCTTTTATCTCAGGGTTAAATTCGTGCTTCAATATCTATGCTATTACATGTGAAAGGTAAGGTCCAAAGAATACCGGAATAATAAAAAACACATATGATCTAACACTATATATTGAAATAAAAATAATGAAATAATTCACACTCAAAAGTTTTCAATAAACAAAATCTAATTCTAATTCCTTTTTCTGGACAGTCTTAATATCCTTCATTTTAGTTTCTATTTCTTCTCTCTGCATCTCTATTTCCCTCTCTTCTCTAACTTTTTTTAAACAGACTTTTTCTTCATTTTTATATTTGTCCAACCACTTTTCCATTTTCCTATCATTTTCTTTTAATTTCTGTTCATAGTTCTTTGATGCTTCATTTATTGTTTCTGAAAATTCTTGTATTAGCTTTAATGTTTCTTTATGGTTTTTCTCTATTGTTTCTGTCTGTATTTGCATCATTGCTAATAATTTCTCTAACATCCCTGTTTCTTTTCTTTCCTCAACTATTGTAACATTTCCTTCATTATCCGATCCTTCTTCAACAATTGTTTCCTCTTCTCTATTATCCTCCTTCCTTTCCTGCATTTTGATTTGACTCCTTGTATTCGACATGTTGTTTCTTTTCGTTAATGTTTTTGTCCCCGCCAAATGTGAAATTTTACAACACTCTATATGTTGCAGAACACGACAATATTTCTCCCCAATTGTAATAAATTTTCACGACAAATATCAAATATGCAATCAGTAAAATTCAAATAATTCAAAATAAATATCAAATGTACGAATGCAATCAGTAAAATTCAAATAATTCAAAATAAATATCAAGTGTACGAATGCAATCAGTAAAATTCAAATAATTCAAAATAAATATCAAATAAACGATTGGTAAAATAAAAATCAAATAATTCAATAGCAGTAAATATCAACTAACTACGATCAATCAATAAATCAAATTTTTATCCACTGGAAAAAAATTGTCAAAATACTTCCAAATTCAAATTCCCTCAATGTTATATATTTTTATCTCTGGATTACCTGTACTTATTCCAGATCTCTTTCCCTTCCTTCAAATGTAAAGCTGCGATATTTTCAAGCCCCACGTTTTGAAAGCCAGTTATTGTGATATTTAAAGTCTTGGTGCGCCAAGCAATAATTAGCTAATTAATTTTTTTGATTAATTAAAATTATTTAAATGATATGATTATGACTCTATCACAATTTTTAATTCTTTTATCTCAGGGTTAAATTCGTGCTTCAATATCTATGCTATTACATGTGAAAGGTAAGGTCCAAAGAATACCGGAATAATAAAAAACACATATGATCTAACACTATATATTGAAATAAAAATAATAAAATAATTGACACTCAAAAGTTTTCAATAAACAAAATCTCATATAATAATTCTCAAAATTTTGTTGTACGTACGTGAACAATCAAAATTAATGTTACAAACAATATTAGTTGAAATCTCAAAATCCAAGCATTACTCTAAATCTCCTAATCAAAATATTTATATCCTTTCTAAATTAAGTGTAAAAATTGTGTTATCCTCCCTCAAAATTCTAGCTAAACTTTCATTCCTACACACCTATCCCACCTTTTTTAATCTCCGCCAATCAAAACTCGTCACAATTCCCCATTTTTTCATTCCGATAACAAACAAATTTTTACCTATAATTATAAAATTTCCTAAAACTTATTTACAAATAATATTTTTCTATAATTCTTAAAAACTAACAAAAACCTCTTTCCAAATCTCTTCTATTGTCTATAATCACTGCGTTAATGTATTTGGAAAACCCGGTTCAATTGTTCTTTGGATTTCACTTAAAATTATGCGGGTCACTCAAGTATAGTATAACAAAAGAAATAATTTATGCATAGTACATTTTGTTTAATACAGGTAATCCAAAAATTTAAAAACTTTCCTTCTTCGAAATGTTTGTTGGTTATTATCCTACTTATCTGAATTATTTTAATGTTTTTGAACTTTGAAATATTTTAATCAAACCAATATTTTTCTTGATTTTATATATCATAACAATATATATATATATATATATATATATATATATATATATATATATATATATATATATATATATATTAATTAAACAAAGGTTAGTCCTCTGGGACAAAACTAAAAATAAAATAAAAAGACAATTACACAAGGCATTAAGGGATGTTTTAATCGTACGTCTCAGAGACCTCACGTCTGTGGTAACGTAACAATTTTTCCACATCTGTCATTAAGAGTTTTTTACGATTTTTTTTGATGGTATGTACCTACTCAATAATATGACCAATACTAATGTTGATTTTATTTGTTTCAGGTATCTCATATGTTTGATCTATCAATAAAAACCAAGATTGCAAATATCATAAATATCAGGTAATATTAGTAGTTCTATTTAGGATAAAATAATTCTCGGTTTCCAAAAACTTGTTATCAAAAGGATTTGCAATCAAAGATGATTAGAAATATTATAAAAATGTGAATGATCAATAAATGAATAATGCATAAATTACAGCATTAGAAGCTTATTTCTACCACTTCCTGATTGTATATTTAGTGTACAAAGAAATAAAAGTACCGAAATTACTACTATTTCTCGGTAAACAGAAATAAACAGTATTTCTTTTAATTTCATCATTTTAAATTTAATTTATCATTATCGTCTCTCACTAGACAAAGGGTCACATTGTCTTTCGTCGATCAGTCCATCGGTTAAGTGGACATATATAACAGAATCTCACTAATTCAGCACTTCAATAAACCGATATATTCAATAATCCGGCACTCTCCGCTCGCCTCTCCTTTCGCTATTTCTACATCTGACACCGCATCTGCGCTCTGTCGCGTCGAAAAGTTTAACCTCAAAACTTATCAATGACATATGTACAAATCTATCTGCTGTTTTAGGTGAAAATATTTTAGTTAAGAATGAAATTTTAATGGAAACACAAGACTCAAGCTTTGAAAATTTTTTTTTAAAGAAGTTAGATAGTGAACAAAAAACACGTATATATTTTCAAAAGAGTATGGGCGTGCTACTATATACAATATTAAAAAATCAAAAGATAGTGAACCAGGTGAAGACTATGGCACCTCAATAAGAGTTATGCATGTCCAAAATGGAAAACGATCTATACATGTGGTTAATTCAAGACCTTTTTATTCACATTTCTATATCTGGAGAAAATCTAAAAGCAGAAGAAATCTAATTTTATGAACAAATTACAAAGAAGGATAATTTTCATTTTTTAAATTCTGATTTTCATTTTGTGAATAAAAAATACAACGCAGGAATCAAAGTTTAGATATCTGGGAGTAAACATAACTGGTTACGGAGATGTTGAAGAAGAAGTACGACAACAAAGCTTAATAGCAAATAAAGCAGTGGGATCTCTTCATGACACAATCTGGAAAAACAAACACTTAACAGATATAGATTCCCACTGGACCTGAATAAATAAAGACATTGAAGCAGCAGCGAGAGAAACAATGGAAACAGAAAATTATGACTTTAAAAATCATTGGTTTGACCATGAATGCAAGAATTCAACCAAAAAAAAAATAAAGCCGACAAAAAAGGCTTACCCGACGAACTAGAACAACTGTAAAAAATACCAGACAAATAAAAGAGAAGAAGAGGGGTAAATAAAAGAAAAGAGGAAGCTACCCTCGATAATATAACATCGAATTACAGCAGATCATAAAAGAAATATGGACACAAAAATCCCTCCACAATAATTGGAATATTGGAATATTTTTCACCATGCACAAAAAAGGAAATATCTTTGAATGCTCTAACCAAAGAGGAATTAAGCTTCTAACTGCAGCGTATAAAATATTTTCTACAGTACTAGCCACCGTCTGGCACCATATGCAAACTGGATAGTAGGAAAATAACTAATATAAATATACCTAATAAAAAATATAGATTGCAACCCTGAGACAAATTTTAGAAAAACTACTGGAGTATGGCATAGATACCCATCACATACTTTTAGACTACAAAGTAGCCTACGAGTCTGTGAATAGAAGAAAAATTTTCAAAAAGCCATAAAAGGCATTAACAATAAAAGAGCTAGGAATACCAAATCAATTGGTAAATTAAAAATAACTTGCTCTTGAAAAAGTTTGCTGTTGAGTACGAATTCATGGGGAACTATCTGAACCTTTTAAATCAAATATAGGGCTAGGCCAGGGAGACGCTATCTCCTGTATACTGTTCAATCCGGTTTTGGAAAAAGTAAAACATACATAACAAATCACAACCATTGTTTCAATATATATTAAACCAGTGCAAATCCTTGCCTATGCTGATGACATCAATATCCTTTGGAAAAATGGAACGCTGTACGAGAGGCATATGTAGCATTAAAAAATCAGGTAAAAAAATGGGTTTAATAATAAACACCAACAAAACGAAGTACATAAAAATAAGCATACAACCACAAATCCTACGACCACGTGTTATAGAAAACGACATCATCGAAGCAGTGAACGAAGTTGGATACCTGTGAGCGCTATTTAACACTGAAAATAATATTACCGCAGAAGTAACCGTGGACATTCAAGGCGGAAACTGTATCAAAACTTTAGGCTTTTGAGCTGCGGCTATACAAAAGGATTCTGAGGAAACCATGGACAGACAAAGTCACCAATGAAGGAGTACAGCGGAGAATGAACACAACTGCAATTTGGTCTACATCGTGAAGGACCGTAAGCTGCAATACTTGGGACATATAATGAGAAATACAGGCAGATACGAGCTACTTCAATGCATTTTGCAAGGTAAGAAAGGGCTCCAAGATGAAGAAAAATATTCTGGCTTGCTAACCTGAGAGCATGGTATAGAAAAACCCCAACACAGCTGTTTTGTATAGCAACCAACAAAGTCATCATAGCCAGAATGATCGCCAACGTTCGGACGGACAGGCACCCTAAGAAGAAGAAGAAGAGTAAACCGCAGAATTTGAACGGCCGACAGTTGCTATTTTAGGCTTAATTTCCTAGAATCTACAATTATATTGAGAAATACAGAAATAAAACTCTACAAAAAAATAATATGCCCAGTCCTAATGATTCAGAGACCTGGACTTCGAACAAAAAGTAATGAAAACATGTGGGTGTATTTAACAACTTCGAACGTTATAGTTATGTATATATATATATATATATATATATATATTAGGAATCAATTATCGTAAAACGTATTAAGATAGGATGTCTGCGGTGGATAGGGCATGAAATGCGGATAGAACAAAATGACTCAGCTAGAAAAACGCTCTTTGATAGATCCATTGGCCATGGGAATTGGCGGAGGAAGGCGGGGGATAGGGACGACTGGAGAGAAATTCTTGAGGCGATCAGGACCCACGTAGGATTGTAAAATCAAAATGATGTTGATGTAATGTTTATTTTCATCGTAATTTTGTTTGTCTCGTTCCCAATCCTGTTATGTTTTGTCTTTATTGCTGTGCTTTTTGGATATTTTTCTGCATAGTTCGTTTTTTTTCGCTCAAAAATATAATTGATAAAACCAATAATAAAAAAAACACCAGATATCTGGCGCAAAGGATGATCAAACTGTGCGTCCATCGTATGCATTTATTGTTATTATTGAATTACTTATATTTTGTTTAAAAATATTATTTTTGTGTAATTCTTCCACAAATGTATCTTCTAATAATGGATATCAAGAAGAGCCCATTGCTAGATTAAAATATTGTTTATAAATATCATTTTTATCTAAAATAAGTAGTGTCATTACATTATCCTAATAGTGTCATAGAAAAGTTCATATTTTTAATTTTACTTATAATTAATTTCGTTTTTAATTTCTCTACAATTTTTTAACAATTATTTTAATTCATTTACACTAACACAATAATTTATGAAATATATTTATTACTTACTTATCACTGACAATACAATTTTATATTTTGGACTAACTCTATACGATTTAATTTCTCATATTTATATTGTCCCGTTGGCTCCCAGATTTTGGTGGAAACTCCTTGATGCTGCTTCGAGGCGCAATTAAATTCTCTATACTTGACTAGTGCGTCGCAAGTCATCGAACGCCCACTGATGTTCGATAGGCCATGAACCGATGTAATATTGATTCCTATTTAAGATATGGTTCTTCCTATAACCTTGTCGTGACTGCAACTGGATGCTGGTATCGGCATCTGGACTTTTTTTACAACTCCCAGTTGTATAAAAGTGTCAGGGGATGGTATTCGTTCTGTACTGGTAACCATGCGAATTGTAACAGAATAAACCTGGACATAAAAGTTTCTGTAGCTGTCTTAAAGTTTTCGTCCATTATATTTCAGACAACCCTCAAATCCAATTGGAAGCATTCTAGCTTTAAAAGCTTTTACGAGAGTTTCTAGTTGGCACTGCAGTTCTGCAACGAGACCAAACTTGTCTGGAATGGTATGGGCCAGTAAGTGATCATCTTGGAGTGCGAATAAATTAACACAATGTCTTGGTTTACCGGTACCTCCATATGTTTCCATAAATTGCTCAAACGTGAGGTAAGCTACTTTTTGGGCTTATCATGCGAAAGTCTGTCCTCCTTACATCAAAGGTGTCACTGAAAAAATCGACAAAATTCTTAAATCAGAAGGAATATAAATAATATTCACCCCCCAAAAAACTTTCATCTCTTGTTCAATAAATCAAAGACAACCTTCCAAATAAACAACACGGAATTTATGAAGTTCCTTGTGCAGGCTGCCCCCGTTCTTATATAAGCCAAACAAATCGTAGAATCCAAAATAGAATTTATAAGCATTTCAATTATGTTCGCAATTCTGAGTCAATTCCAGCTCTGGGTCAACATCACCTTCATACAGGCCACAAAATTGATTTTGAAAACTCCAGAACCATACCTCCTATCCGCTTCTATAAACCAAAACTTTTCCGAGAAGGCATAGACATTAAGAAAAGCCCAAATAATCTCAATAAAAGAGATGACGGCATTTGGTTACTTTCGACAAGGAGAGACCTCTCATAAAGAGAACACCATCCACCCCATCCGTCAAACAAAATCCTACTATATCGAAATGAAAACACAATTGTTTGACTCCTTTAAACCAAATTCAGGATTAAAAACTCTAGAGAAACTTTAAAAACTTCAAAAAGGGAAAGCAAATAACTTACAATGTTTCTCGAACTCAGCTGTCTTCAGTCTTTTAAGGACTGCTGTAGAACAAGCACTTTCACTCACAGCTTTTTCTTTGTAGTTTATTAAATTAAATTTGATAAAAATTCACTGCTTCTCAACTTTGACAGCGGAGTTTTTTAAAAATTTATTTTACGATCCTCAATAGAATCAAAATTAAAAATCATTCACTTCCTACCACATACTTCAGTTGAAGAAACAAGCTAGTTGTACAAGGAACAGTGAAACAGTTATACAGTGACAAATCACAAAGATCAGACAATCTAAAATGAATGGCTCAACAGACGAGATTTCAATTTTTTTATAGAGCAAATATATTGGTGAGAAGAAAATTATATGATATGTTTCTATGATATTAGGCTCATATGTTTTTTAACTACCCCCACCTTTTTTTGTCGACTTTACATCATGAAATTTTCATGCTATGCACTAGATATTCAAGGCAGATTATGAAACTGCGCATGTCCACGCGATATTTCCATGCAATATTTATGCTATTTTGATGCAATTTATCGTCAAAATTTATGTTGTAAATATAACAAAATTTATAGTTTACAATAAAACGTAACCTTATTGTGTTGGTATAAATGTATGATAAATGGTAATTGTTGGATGTACTGAAATTTCTAAGTAAATATCTAAACCTAATGTTTTGATATACTTCTTCTATTGGCTACAGTGAATTTATCATAAAATTGCACGAAAATAGTTCTGGTGTAAACAGATCAGGCTAGGCAAGAGATGCGCAATAAAAGACGAACTTGCATAGCATGAAACTTGCATGGCCTAGATGGAAAGCGGTTTTTAGGGACTTTATTAAAACCGTTACCAAAAGCAGATATTTGGTCCAGTTTTGTTTGTCTACTAAGAATGTCTTGATGGGCCCCTAGACGAGAAGCAAGTGACCCTGTAAGTTTCCTTGTCGTATATTCTTCTATTAATTATCCGTTAGTTTTCGATTAGGGATAGAGTTGTGCATTTGTCTGATTGGAGAATCTATTGCAACTGGCTGAATGACTAATGTCAATGCCATTAAAAAAAAAAAAAAAAAAAAAAGCAGGTATTCGAGTTCAAACCTACAAACTTAACAAACGTACATATAACCTTTTTATTTTAGATAACTGATATAAGGTTGAATGCTCGAATAAATGAACATTTATCAAATAAAAGGCAGATATCAAATACAATTTTTTTAATTAAATCTTGCCCAAGTACTTTTGATTCCTATAGCATCTTCAGGGGCATCTAATATAAGCCAAGAAGTGGCTTTGTTATTTAATCAAACTTTTTATTTTCTTTCAACCACTGTTAATTTTAAGTTAAATTTATAGTCAATAAAAAACGTTTAAATTCAAAAATATTTACGAGTGTTTATAATGATTAGATAAAACTCCATCTGTTTTAAAACATCTAATCCTACAAGTGTTGCTAAATAAAAAACAGATTAAGTCTCTCAACATGTCCTAGTTTAATACGCTACATTTAATTTAAAAACAATGTTTTATGACAAATCTTGTATATCTTCTATAAATACACATCCCTATCTCCATATTGACAATGCAGTGGATGTAATTAATTAATTAATATTTGTCATCTTCCAAGCGTGTAATCAATAATAAGCGGTATTGATTGACTTCCCTGTGCACGATAATCTCCAGTGAGTAAAAAATATTAAAAACCACATCAGAAGCTACGCTATGGTTAACATGAAATGAACTGTAATATAGTAGGTTTAGAAGGTATGTGGAAACTAAAAAAGTATTGATAAACAATTATTTATTATATTTAAGTAAAATGGAACACGAGATATAAAAAATATTGATATCTGTGTAGTTCCTAATGCATTGAGCACTTAACCTCAAAGTTTTCTAAATTTGGTTCGGAAATGTCAAAAATTAAGTTAGATAATAATATATTGGTTTAACTAACAAGTTATGCAACAAACCGATAATGAACAATTCAGTTACATTACGTAGTGCTCTAACCCAATATCAACAATTTTCTACGAGATTTTGATTTCTGCACCTTGGTCCTGTCTTTTGTTATAGTTTAAGCTGTAGAAACAAAAATGAATGATTTTGAGCATTAATTTTTGAAATCAGCACAGCGTTTTGAAAGTCAATGCCTGGAGTAACCTCCAAGTGTCTTTATTGCACTTATTAGGTGCGAAAAAACGATGTTTTTGGATTATTTTTTTTTTATTCTCTCAAATTAACATTTTAGGGTCAAATGAGTATAAAATAATCTTTAATTTGAGCTATTCAACAATTAATTTAACCAATAGTTTACAAAATTAGTGATCGAAAGTTCAAAAATGTCAATTTTTCTCCATCTTTAGTTTTTAAAATAACTAAAATGTTACTTTTTTATGTGCATATCAATATATTTTAGCTCTTTTAGCCTTAAATGCATCATATTGTCGTTTGCTAACATAGATAAATGATTGAAAGAAATGTCTATTCTGATTCGAATTTTTTGGCACTTTTTGCACAGATGGCTTAATCATGCACTTTGACCCATTGAATTATTTGACAGCTAACCTGTAATGTCATGTTTTATTTGATGAAGTTTGTGAGTCGTATCTAGTTAGAATATTGAGTGATATATTTATAAGAAACGTGCAATGGGGCTAAAAATATGACAGAGGAAATAGACACAACAGAAAATATGGAAATGTTAGAAAGGAGCAAATGATCCAGGAGAATGAAAGCTTACTATCTACGAGTAACTCAAAAACAAACGGAAAACACAAATGAAAAGGTTTCTAAAGGCGCAAATAAAAAATAATCTAAAATAAATAAAAAGAAGACTACTACAGAATACATCAATTGAAAGAAGAAAGGACCTTGTCTCAATAATGATCAATTGCACTTTCATGGAAAGACAACTATGAATTAACAAGTGATGGAATTAGAAACGCGGTATCAATTTTTTACTTATTTACGGACGAGTTGCTGTTTCGCATTACCTTTCTTCTTCTTCTTCACGTGCCATCTCCGCTACGAAGGTTGGCTATCATCATGGCAATTTTGACCCTGGAGGCTGCCGCTCGGAACAACTGTATGGAAGTGCAAGCAAACCACTCCTGAGGTTTCTCAACCACGACATTCTTCTCCTACCTATGCTGCGCCTACCTTCAATCTTTCCTTGCATAATTAGTTGTAACAGTTGATATTTATTCCCAGGTGTAATATGTCCCAGGTATTGTAGTTTCCTCATTTTAACACTCAATACGACCTCCTTTTGTTTGTTCATCCTGTCTAATACAACTTGGTTAGTTATCTTATTCTTCCAGGAGATTTTTAACATTCTTCGGTACGCCCACATCTCAAATGCCTCCAGCTTACCCATACATTGCTTATTTAGTGTCCACGCCTCCACCCCATACAACAGGACCGAGAAAACATAACATTTAAGCATTCGTATTTTCAGCTTTAGGCTTAGGTTACCAATGAAACAAATTTGTATGCCGTACAAACCAAACCAGAAAGAAACAAAGTGTTTACTTCTGTTGACGTTAGACAGTTCATTGGTATAATTATATATGTCATTGGTCGATATGCCTAATGTACGCTCCTTCTGGAGTAAGAAGCTTATACTTGAACTTGTCAAACAGACTATGTCTCTAAATAGATTCTAGAAAATTAGACTACATATACACTTTAATGATAACTACAAACTTATACGTTTTTCTGAACCTGGACATGACAGACTTCACAAGATAAGACCACTAGTTAACATACTTATCAAAAATTTTTCTAGTGTGACACTTGAACAACATCTAAGCATTGATGAGCAAATCTGTTCCACCAAAATTGGTCATTATATAAAACAATACTTGCCAAAAAATCACATAAATGGAGATTCAAATTGTTTGTACTGGCAGAAATTTCCGGATATTCGTATAATTTTGAAATTTACACAAGGCAAGAAAATTCTCAAATATGATTAGAAGGAGAACCCTATCTTGGATCATCCGGTAATGTAGTTGTTCGCTTGGCTCGCATTATTCCAAAGCATCAAAATTTCCGTCTTTATCATGATATACATATAGGCTTTGTATAAACTATCAGTTGGAGATGCCACACTGGACAGAGTAGAGAAATTCGTGTATCTCGGCAGTAATATCAATGACAGCTGGGATCCAACCGCAGAAATTAAAAGCCGAATAGAACAAGCCCGAGCTATATTTGTAAAAATGAGAAACGTACTTTGCAGTCACGATATTAGAATTGACCTTAAAGTTCGAATGACATATTGCTACATCTTTCCTGTCCTGCTGTATGAAGTGGAAGCCTGAACTCAAACTGAGACTATTCTTAAACGCTTGACAGCCTTTGAGATGTGGGTATACAGACGACTACTGGAAATAAGCTTGGTCGAGAGAGTTAGAAATTAGGAGGTCCTTAGACGGCCAAACCAAACAACACAACTGGTCAATATACTAAAGAAACGCAAGCTGGAATACTTCGGTCACATTATGAGAAACCCTGAAAAATCTGATCTTTTACAGCTGATCATTCAGGGAAAGATCCAAGGTAATCGTGGTCCTGGTAGAAGAAGAACATCATGGCTGAAAAATCTAAGGCAATGGTATGGAAAATCAACTAAATCGTTATTTAGAGCTACTTTCAATAAAGTCACGATAGCGAATATGGTAGTCAACATGATATCCAACGATTGATAATGCTCATGGAACTAGAAGAAGAAGATAAACTGTCAGTTTCTGACAAATCAATCATGGTTAACACACAATATTTATTGGCACACGTAAAAATATCTACCAAATTAATGCTTTGATGAAAAAATAAAAATATCTAAAAAAATGATAACTTTAGGTATATGGAGTCTTCTTCTTCGCGTACCATATTAGAATTATTCGACGTTGGCGATCACTATTACGACAAAATATGGCTTCTCTGTCGTCTGAAATATGGAATAATTGTCCTGCATTTGGTATCTGAGTCCATTCACGAATATTTTTTAACCAAGAAACTTGTTTTCTTCCTACAACTCTACGGCCCTCTATTTTGCCTTTAAGGATCAGTTGTAATATTTTATATCGACTTCCCCATACTATATGTCCCAGATAAGACATTTTTCGATGTTTAACCGTCTTTAGCAGTTCTCTATTTTTGTTGACGCTCCTTAGTACTTCTTCATTTATTATTATCATTAGTTTTCCCTGCTGTCCAAGGTATCTTCAGCATTCGTCTATGAACCCACATTTCCAATTTTTCAATTTTGTTCATGATCGATACTTTTAGCGTTCACACTTCTGCACTATACAAAAGTACTTACCAAACATAGCACTTAACCATTCTTTGCCTTAGTTCTAAACTGAGATGGTTATTGCAAAGAAATGACTTCATTGTCATAAAAGTAGTTTTATTCATTGCTATTCTACGTTTTATTTCTATCTCTGGATCTAGTTGGTATCAATGTTCCCAAATATGTCATTTTGTGAACTTTCTCAACTTGGACTCCGTTTAATTGAAGCTTGGCATCAGGATGTGGGTTACGACTAAACACTAAAAAATTGGTTTTGTTTAAGTTTATTTTAATGCCCATTTCCTCTATTACCTCGTGAATACGATCAAGTAGAATTTGAAGACCTTCAATATTATCTGATAGAGTTACTGTATGGTCTGCATCTAATCACATTAAGTAGTTCCCTGTTGATTTTTATTCCATATGGTTGTCTCTCAAGTGCCTTTTTAAATTATTGGTCCTAGTAAACATTGAACAATGTTGGCCACAAAATGCAACCTTGTCTGACTCCACGCTGTATAGAGATTTCATAAGTGTAGTTATCTCTAATTTTTAAGATAGCAGTTTGATTCCAGTACAAATGTTTAATGACACGAATATCCTTGTCATTTATTCCGATATTTTTCAGTATTTGCATTAATTTTACATGCTGGACTTTATCAAATGCCTTTTCGAAGTCCACGAAACATGCAAATACATCTTTTCTTTGGTTACGGCATTTTTGTAATAGGATGTTAAGCGCAAAAAGTGCCTTCCTGGTTCCCATGGCATTTCTAAAATCAAATTGGGTACCTTCAAGATCTTCTTCGCATTAGGCAAAAACCTATAAATTCGAAGTAGAAAAATTTTAGTATTTAGGAACGACATCCACCACAAGATCAAATATAAAGAAAGAAATCCAAGCGAGAATTATGACTGGCCGTCGTTATATTTGTACTCTAAACAGGTTATTAAGAAATAAAAACATATCTAGTTAAGAAACTACAAGATAGTGATAAGACCTCTTATATTATATGATAGTGAAACATAGACGATAAACAAATCCGAATAAGTCATGAGTCAAGTCTGAGAAAGAAAAGTCCTAGAAAAATATTTGGAGGAAAGCAATGGAATGGGAAATCCGTAAAAACACGAAATATAGAATTAGAATGGATATAATTAGAAACAAATATCACAAATATCATAAAATGACATAGATTAAGATGGTTGGTATATACTCAAAGGATGTCAACCACGAGACTAACCAACAGAATACTAACTGAAGGAAAAGGAATTAAGAAGAAGAAAGGTAGACCGAAAAGAAGGTGAAAGAAGGATGTTATAAAGATATAGAAGAACTTAAAATTCCAAATTGAAAAAATAGAACAGCAAAGAGAGAAAAATGAAAAAAAAAAAAAAAATACTGAACTTATCCTGGGCCTTCTCGGCTTAAAGAGCCAATTTAATTAATATTTTTAATGAGGTGACAAAAACATCTACATTAACAGTAAAAAAAGGAATCTTAAAACTTACCCTTACAACTACATATATGCAGAACTGTATCTCCTATTCTGCCGATCAGCATCCATTACTCGTAAACTAACGCCTCTCTGCATACTTTTAACCCTAGTTCGCGTGAATCACTACGGACATCTTCTGATCCCGGCGGCGATTAACTAATTCTGACATAGATACAAGCCATCACAAAATAGTTTCTATTAGTTAGCCATTAAATTGTCTAAAGAAAGAATTTTGATGGTTTCTAATCAATACTTATGCTGTTATTATGTAAGTTTATTGCATTTTAGCGATTACATTTTCGCCTCCTCTTCGTTGATAATATCTTCATCTCAATTCTTTCTTTCCACTTCGATCTTCATATCAAAATTCCTCTTATAGACAACTTTTTGGAATTACCTGGATCAGTCTCAAACAACTTACCCACGAGTTTCGAAAGACTCGCAGATTAGTCACCCTTATTGACTCAAAAACTGTTAATGATCTCATTTAACATTTATCAAAATTGCACTCTTACACCGTGTAGTCCTTATCTTAAATAAATATTTCAATATTTGATTATAATTTATTACATCAAAAATTTTGATTTCGTTTTATATTATTTAAACTTTTATGTATCTCACACCTCCACCTCAAATATACTCCTACCTTTACCGATGATAACTAGCCGTTATTAACGAGACGTAACTTGATCCTGTAACAAAGATAAAATTTGTTAGTATATACAGATGTTTTGAATCAGTAAAATTTAAACAAATTGGAAGATATGTATCCGTCATACAATAATATATACCACATTATTAGTGGTTACTAAATATAGTCGTTTTAAATGGTAAAACCAAACTATAATTTAAATTATTCTCTACTACAAATTAAGTGCATTATTTACTGCTGACAATATTATCCCAATCTCAACTTTTTCAATACATTGCTATCCTTTAAATTATGTGTAAAATTTTTGGGTATGTGGTTTGATAATCAACCTACTTGGAAAGAACATATTAGACAATTATTTTTGACTTGTCATAACAAAATTTAACCTAATGAGAAAACTGTCAAATAGATATTGGGGCTCTGATCTCTCTACCTTACAATCTACAGAACTCTAATTAGATTAAAAGTTGATTATGTATCAATCGCTCACGCCTCTGCTTCCCCCACATTGTTAAAACAGCTAGACTCTATTCACTTTCACACGCAACGTCAATATACTCAAATGTAAACAGACCTCTCTTAAATGACTCACTAAGCATCCTTCAAATCCTTAAACAGATCTATCGTAAAGGTCCCCTTGAGAAACTGATAAAATTAGAACTCATGCAGGCTCAAGAAAATTCTAGGAGTATCCGATTTATATGGATTACATCACACATTGGCATTGCTGGCAACGTATGTGCGGACCAGTGCGCGAGTAAATTTGCTAAAAGTGCCGATATAGAAAAAGCCGAGTATCGAAATACCGCGAGTGATATAAAAGCTTTTATAAAAAATCGAGTTTTGTGCAAGTGGAAAAACGAATGGTAATCTTCTCAAACATTCTTGAAGCAAACTAAAAATTACGTTACAGCTTGAGGACCCTTAACCAGGAACAGAAGAGAACAATTGGTGATAACGAGATTACGAATTTGACACACGAGACTTACTCACTTTAGTCATATTATCCAAAAGTGATCCACCTATTTGTGAAACATGTAATGTACAAATTACCATCATCATCATTTTGGTGCTACAGGCCTTAGAGGGCCTTAACCTTCTCAAGCTTTCTACGCCATTCTATTCTATTCCTTGCTTACATTTTCTAGTTGCCGACTCCCATCTTCTCCGCATCTTATGTTATCCCATCCATCCACCTCAGCTTTGGTCTACAGAACGACTCATCAACCCCATTTGAATTACATACGGAGTTGAGGAAGGAGATGCGCTGGCGTGTCAGCTTTTTAATGTCATCTTAGAAAAAGGTGTACGAGACGCTAATTTAGATAGCAGGGGGAAAATATTTAATAGATCAGTCCAATTTTTATTCCCACGGGTTTCGCTGTTAGAATATTTTTTATCATATTCGATTCAGGAGCCCGGTCTATATGTCTTGCCCACTGCAGGCAGTTTCGCTTAATTATAGTGGTAATATCTTTACCACCAGACGTATGCTTGTAGATATTCTGCAGTTCAAAGTTATATCTACGCCTTCATATTCCGTTCTCACAGACCGCTCTGAATATCTTGCGTAGCACCTTTCTTTCAAAAATCGACAGAGCGGATTCATCTGTTTTAGTTAGCGTCCATGCCTCTGAGCCATATGTGAGAACGGGGACTATCAGTGTTCTATACAGCCTTATATGAGTTTTTTGAGACAGACGTTTGTTAGCTAAGTACTTTGATATACCATGATAACACCTGTTTGCAATTATTATTCGTCTTTTTATTTTCTCAGTTGTGTTATTATTGAGGTTAACCGATGTCCCTAGATATATGAACTCTTTGACTGCTTCGAAGTTTTGGTCATTGATGATTAAATTTGCGTCAACATTTCCAGCTCTTGTGTTTGTGTTAGTCACCATGAATTTGGTTTTATTTTGATTTATGTGTAACCCCATTCGTTCTGCTGCTGCTACTAGCTCGGTTAGGATTTCCGCAGTTCTCACCCGCTCCTTGTAATAATGTCCACATAGTCTGCATATGCTAGAATTTGGACTGATCTATTAAATATTTTTCCCCTGCTATCTAAATTAGCGTCTCGTACAACTTTTTCTAAGGTGACATTAAAAAGCTGACACGCCAGCGCATCTCCTTCCTCAACTCCCTATGTAATTCAAATGGGGTTGATGAGTCGTTTCGAATTTTTACTGCTGATAGCATCTTCGTCATTGTCACTTTTATCAAACATGAGTTTTTTTTGGAATTCCTAACTCATTCATGGCGTTGTAAAGACTTGGTCTTAAGACACTGTCATAATGTACAAATTACCATTAACCATTTATTAATTAAATGTCATAGATTTGACAATTGTTGTGTTACAATTAATGTGTCTAACAATATAAGTAATTTATTGGGCACTAATTTTTCAGCTAGTAAATTTCTTAAAATCTGTAGGAATATTTTATAAAGTCTAATTTTGTAATTTTGTAGCCGGCGCTAATAACCATTATGGTGGATGCGGCTGTAATTTCTAAATAAAAAAATATTATCCCAAGTGAGTAGCACTTCATTTCATAATATTTTTGTAATAACAAAGAAATATCCTTTAAATAATACATACCTAAAGAGATAAGAAAACATTCCATTTGGACCTTGATTAGTTTTTAAATCGGTCGCAGGAAGATGTCATTCACTCTTTAGAATCATAAAAAACAAAATCGAAGATAGATCACCTCAATTTTCACAACTACAGGAGCAAGTCAGAAATAGAAAGCAAGAGCAAATCGAGTAAGCAAATATATATATCACGGACAAGCAAATATTAATTAGACGAATTGAAACTAACATATAGGAAAATGCTATCGAAATATAAACTTTATATTTACCTTCCAAAACGTAGGTTTAAATCAATTACGAGACTTAACCCAGGAACATAAAGCCATAGAAGACAAAAAAAAACCCGAGTAAATAAAAATCTTCAAAGACAACAGGAACGTACACCCCAAGATACTACGTTGCCAAAGGCACGTGCTTGAAATATAAAATTCCATGTCATATCCCATAGAAACTCATGGAAAAATTCTGTTCACGTTACGGCAAAGATGGAAAACAGCAGTAAGTGCTGTATAAGGCGTGAAGGAAACGAATAAGAGACTGAAAAAATAAGGAGTTGTCCTAGTCTGTGGAGCAAACTAAGACAATGACAAGCAAAAAATTATACCTGTATGAAACTGTTCGTTTTTGATGCTTGATTAAATATTTCTATGACTATAATTTGTAGCGTTTTTTTATTTAATGTGTATATAAAAGATTTCTGTAGTACGTCCTGTTGATTTAACAAGAAAACAATCGAAAAAATATTTCAAGTTTTTTTTGACGAGATTTTTAAATGCGTATTAACGCTGGAAATATGTTTTATCTCTGTGTTGCAATGTTAGGTGAAACAACAAGTTTTTTGTCGCCAAAGAGGTATTATGTTACATGTCCCCCTAATATTCTGGTTAGAATAATCAATAATGCGTTTATTTCTACCGATTCAAAAGTAAATATAGATGTTTTTTGTCTGTGTTTAGATTCAAATATCGAACCTTTTGTTACAAAGTCAGGTAGAACTCCGGTTTAAAATACGTGCTATTTTGTTAATTTGTATTATGTATATCTATTTCGACGAAGTTTTTTTTGTATATAAAGGGATTATAATTTATGATGCCTCCTGATAAAAAAAAGGTTTTATTTGTCTTTCATCATTAGGAACGAATAACAAGGGGAAGATTGTTTGTTTTAAGTTTGTGGACGACAGGCTAGCTGTAAAGGCCCGTTTTCACGCTACATCTTATTGTACGTTTTGTATGATAGGACAAATCCTATACAATAAAACGTGGCGTGTAAACAGCAAAACGTACGTCTTGTCGAATCGAAATAAAATTCAAATACGTTGTGTGTATACACTGGACAAAACGTACGTTTTGTCGTACGTTTTATATGACCGACAAAACGTACAATAAGATGTAACGTGAAAACGGGCCTTAAGACGGAAGCGAAATTTTTTGGCTTGGAATTTGTAAAGGCCCGTTTTCACGCTACGTCTTATTGTACGTTTTGTTGGTCATATCAAATGTACGACAAAACGTACGTTTGGTCCAGTGTATACACACTATGTTTTTTCTTCCGACAAGACGTACGTTTTGCTGTTTACACGCCACGTTTTATTGTATAGGATTTGTCCTATCCAACAAAACGTACAATCAGACGTAGCGTGAAAACCTTAAAATGTAACGCGGAAAAGGAGTCGATGATTAGATTTGAAGCAGAGCAGACGTGCTACAATGTGAGTCCAAGAACCTATTTGAAACGGTGGTAAACGCTTTTTGCGGATGTGAAATGTTGGGTCATTTTTGAATCAAAGAGGATTCAATTTCTTTTGAAATGTCTTAGGACCGGTCAATGATAATACTATCAGATTTAAATAAATACCGGAAGCTTCTAAGAAGTATGATATAGGATGTCCCCGTAGTCGGCTTGATTCTTCCACCAAGTTCCTGTTCCAATCGTTTTGCCCTGGAGTGTAGAACTAGTTCCTGATGGTTGCTGCCTTTCAGTTTTGAAAGTTTTGTCCGAGTAGCTTCCCCAGAGATGTAAAGTTTCAAAGTGTTTGTATAAAAAAAAAACATTAATGTAACAATTCAATATATTAATTTTTCAAAGTAAAGACAGATATTTTTTGGCTAAAGTAATAATTGCTGTCATAACAAATTAAAAGATTGTAATATGTATGGTTATGCTATTAATACTTTTGTTCTTTGTCATCAAAATTAAATATGATACCTGACAGCAAGCTTTAATTTGTTTTTTTGTTATGACAATTTTAATTTGATTATTATGTAGAAACGATATTTCATATATAAGGTTAAATTTTATTATGTTTTCATTAACAAGGATCCTTAATTTTTGATAATCTAATTGGCCATAATATAGAAACGATTTGAATTTTTGGAACAATCTTTGATGTAAACTAAGACATGTAAGTTTTGTTTATTTTGTTTTATGATATAGTATGTTTGTTTTGTAACCCATAATTTTGATAACTGTTTGTTAGAGACAAAAATAAATGTTTAATTTGTTTCTCTGATCTATTTTGAGTTTTATTTGAAAAAGATATTTTTTTTTCTATATTTTTGATGTTCTATAATTATTTCCTTAGTTACAACTAGTGGTTGTAATAGGTATAATTAGGCACCTCAAGTGGTGCCCTATATTAAATTTCTTGAGGTGTTTCCGTTTATTTTCATTTTGTTTGTCCCAAGAGATTTGTATAAGTACCCCTTTTTTTCTTTTTTTTGTAGTTGCCCAATCCAACCCCCAATATCTTCAACTTATCCACGACCCAGCTCTCCAACAACCAACTGAGTGCCGTATGCACTTGTTTCGATTATTTTGTTTGCCCAATCTTGTCCCCCTATATTCCTACCCTGTGGTAAGCAAAATAGTCGTTACAAATTAACGCAGCAATATTTTAATATTGCTGCGTTATAAATAGTTTTCACTGATCTAAACAGATTGATGTAAGACAGGCATTTACTAGAATCCCCTTTAAAAAATTATATTAAACTTTTTTCCTATCTACCATTTATTACTTCATAAAGTTATTTAACGACTCCACAACATGGTATCTATCAGCCGTCCCTGATATTTTATTGGCAGTTTAGTTGAGTTTCAACATTGTACCACAAATTTGTCTCAAAAGAACGGTGCTGATTTATGTTTTGATAAAAATATGTTATGAGCTTCTACAGTTTGTCTCCATTTTTTATTAAACAAATGGAGCTATTGTTAGTTAAATTGCAATTAAAATATAAGCACATTTTACGTAATTAAAAATAATATATCAAGTATTATAAAAATGTATAATAAATAATTTAAAACATGCAATATAATACAAGGCTTCTCAGAAGAACATCCAGCAAAGAACATCGCTACAACATTTTAAAAGAATACATATATGTGTTAAAATCTCTTCTAATTAACAAAGAAAAAAAGGCTTATTCGCAGCAAGCGTTTTATTGCCACAACTGTTTACTTATCTTCTTCTTCTTTGGGTGCCGTCTTCAATGAAGGTTGGCGATAACCTCAGCAAAATCATTTCTGTCCCTGGCTTTTCTTATTAAAGATTGAGAATCCAAACCAGTCCACTCACGAATGTTCTTCAACCAGGACGCCTGCCGTCTACCAGGACCACGCTTTCCTTCTACCTTCCCCTCTATAAGAAGCTGCAGTAGCAGGTATTTCTCATTTCTGTATATGTGTCCCAAATATGAGGTTTTCCGTGTTTTCATTATTTTTAAGAGTTCTCTGTCGGTACCCATCTTGTGTAGGACCTGCTCGTTGCTCATATGCGCTGTCCAGGGGACTTTCAGCATCCTTCGAAATAACCACATTTCAAAACTTTCCAAACGCCTTAGTGAGTTGATTTTGAAGGTCCAGGCCTCCATTCCATATAGTAAGGTGCTGTAAACGTAACATTTCAGCATTCTGTATCGGATTTTGAGATTGAGTGTTTGGGACGTAAACATTTGTTTCATTTTTAAAAAGACATTTCTGGCTTGTTCAATTCGCGATTTTATTTCTATGTCTGGATCTATATCTTTCGTTATCCAGCACCCTAGATATCGAAATTTCTTGACATTTTCGATAATGTTACTATTCACGTTTAAAGCCATGGGTGGATGGATGGATGTTTTGGAGACAATCATTGTTTTTGTTTTCTTGACGTTAATGCTGAGGCCGTATTGTTCTCCGATCGATCTGACGCGATCTAAGAGTGTCTGGAGATCCTGTGCTCTCTCTGCAACTAGGACCGTGTCGTCGGCGTATCGTACATTATTTAGAACTCTGCCGTTAATTTTAACACCTTCTCTTGATTGCTCTAGTGCTCGTGCAAAGATTTCTTCCGAATACATATTGAAAAGTAGTGGTGACAATACACACCCCTGTCGTACACCTCGCTTGATATTGAATATTTCTGTGTTACCGGCTTTTGTTCTAACTGCTGCAGTTTGGTTAAAATACAGCGTTTGGATAATTTTAAAATCGTTCTCGTCTAGTCCCTTTTTGTGAAGGCAATCCATCAGCTTATCATGTTTTACTTTGTCGAAGGCCTTTTGATAGTCAATAAAACATAAAAAGAGATTCTTTTTTTGGTCTCGACATTTTTGCAGCCGTATAATAAAACTGGTTAATGCTTCCCGTGTCCCAAATCCATTTCGGAAGCCAAATTGTTCATCACTGATATCCTGTTCACATTTCTTATAAATGCGTTAGTGAATAACTTTCAAGAATAGCTTTAACATATGCGACATTAAACTAATAAGTCTGAAATCACCACACTTCTTTGCTCCCTTAGTTTTTGGAAGGGGAATAAAGACTGATTTTAACCAGTCTTGTGGAATTTCACCGCTTGTATATATTTGATTAAATAATTTGACGATTATATTTAAATGTTTCTCTTCCAGTAGCTTTATGACTTCCGTATGTATGTCATCGGGGCCAGGGGCTTTCCCATTTTTTGCGTTTTTGATTGCTCTCTCTACTTCTTGTTTTAATATAGGAGGACTGGTTTCATAGTTTTTATATATTATGTTGTTTAGTGGTGTGTCCGAGAATAGTTCTTCTATGTAATGTCCCCATACGTTGTTTAGATCGCTTAATTCGCATATCATTTCATTCTCGTCGTTTGTTAATCTACAAGGGAGTCTTTGTTTTGTCATTCCAGCTAGATCTTTTATTTTTTTTGTGAAACGTTTGACTGTCGTGTTTCTTTATTAATTCTTCGATCTCTTGGCAGTTTTCTATCATCCAATTTTCTTTTGCGGTAGCTATTTCTTTTTTGATTTGACGATGTATCTCCCTATATTTTTCATTATCTTTATTTTTGTAGGCTTTTCGAGTATCCATCATTCCCAGAATTTTTTGTGTCATCCAGGGTTTAGATTTTCTTTTGTTATTAGTGTCTTTTATATATTTCTCGGCGTTAGTAAAAGCATTCTTGACTTCAGTCCATAAGCCTTCTGTAGTTGGTGATAACTCTCTTTGGAGTCTTCCACATTCCTCGTTGAGTTTAGTCTTTACCATACTTTGTATATTTTCTTGTTTAAGTAAATTTATGTCGGTTTTGCTTTTGACAGTCTTTTTTAGCGTTTTGAACTTTATTTTTAATTTAGCCACTAGTAGGTTGTGATCCGATGGAACATCTGCGCCTGGGTATGTTCTTGTATCCGTTACTGCGTTTTTATATCGCTGGTTTATAATAATGTAATCGATTTGATTTCGGACACAATTGTTTTTATTATCTGCGGGTGATTTCCACGTATATAGCCTCCGTAGTGGTAGCTTGAACCAGGTGTTCATGATAGTTAGTTGTTTCTCCTGGCAAAATTGTAATAGTCTGTCACCTCTATCATTGCGATTGCCCAGTCCGTTTACTTATCTGTGAAGAAATTTCACGGGATTCTCACAAATGTCTCTAATAATGAATTATTGGGTCTTGGTGGGTTTAGCGTTTCCCGACTGTTGCTGCCATGATTGTGCTCAAAATCAAAGTCGAGCACTGTGTACGTTGCGGAAGTTTCCGTTTTTACTCACGACTTACATCCACTTTGTACACACAGCTATTGCTTCAATTCTCCGGACAATAACTTCTGAAATTTATATTTAAAACTGTTCACCACAAGAATGGGTTTTCGCTTTTGCTTAACATTTCTGTAGCTGGCATCTTCTACGACGATATGATAAAGTACAATAAAGGCGCAAATCTATCACAAAACTAATTTGTAATAAGTTTGCCGTAAAGGGGTACAGCAATTTAAACAACGATTGGAAAATCTAGTTCATAACTGGCCACTTCAATAAAATCTTTTGCCTACCTACCTAAAATTTCATTGGAAGCCAATTCGCGGAAACTCCTGTATTTTATACATATCTACAGCCAGGTATCAGTTTTTGTTCCACGACAGTTTTGCTAACTGTGGAGAGTATTAGTGTGACGAATATCCAGAGAACATCTCCCATTCGCAAAGAGTCCAAAATGATGGAAGAACTAATAAAACTTTCACGTTATATATCACGTGTCTCTCTTTTTTGTATGTTTCTTGTTTCCATTTCATCCATTTTCATTAATTTATACCTTTTGATTTTCATTTTTTTTTATCATTAATGGTTTGAAACTTAATCCATTCAGCCACGATAATATTTATTTTGTTAGTATAATCATTTAGTTATTCTCTTATTACAATATTGTCTGTTCTTAACTCTCCAGAGGTGAGGTGACAAATTGCCACACTACTGGTGACGACGGACTCTCAGACCGATATACACTTATGTGGTCTTAAACCCCTTTAAAGAATGATCTATCACATCTATTGTATTTTTTAAATAAAACAAAAGGGTAATACGCAAATAATATGTTTGTTCCAAAGTCCAATAATAAAAACATAAACAAGAACAGTATTTTGTAACACCACAAATGAAAATATTAAAATAAACTATATTTCTTATAGACAATAAAATAAAAACAAAATACATTTATTATTAAATCTAAATCGACCTATTTATTTGTATTGCACCCTCCTTCCTCTGAGCATTGACTGCAAATAATAATGTAAGCATGTTCGAGGCATAGAAACTTACTGCACACTTTGCAGTAATATTTTGTTTTCCTGTTTTGTTTGGATGTGCAAACTTGGCAACGTCCAGCACGTGGTGGATCATCAGTTCTCTGATTTTCGATTGGGGGTTTCCAGAGTTGCTGTATCCTTTCTCGAATAGGCCAGGCTATATGCTGATCAGCTTGTCTTCTTATCATATGATTCTTTGTAAGACCAATGGCAAGTTGGGTCAAAAATGTTCTTCTGACATACATTTTATCCTGTTCTTTATTGCATTTGTAGATAACAAATGAATTAATACCCGTTACATTGAGCAAAGTATAAAAAATTACCATAGGCCATCTCCTGGTGTTGCGCGCTACATTATAGTTTGAAGATAGCTGATCGATCATATCCACTCCTATTTTCGTCTTGTTGTAATCTACTATCATCATGGGCTTCTGCGTTGTTTGGTCAATTTGGTCATCATCATGCATGCTAGAGATCAGTAAGACATTTTTCTTGGGTTTTGGAACATGTGACACTAAAGTGCAGTTTTCCCTAAATGCAAATATACTTGATGGAATTGGTCGATCTTGGCCCACTGAAAGCTGTATTGGTAGCTGTCTCTTGTTCTTGTGAATTGTCCCCAAAGTGTTAACTTGTGCTCATTTAGTAATTTTTCACATAGCTCTACACTGGTAAACCAGTTGTCGGTCCTCAGGTTCCTACAAGTTCCGCTAATGGGCTCAACGAGCCTATTTACCACATAAATCGCGGAATTGCTGACGGCATGTGGAGAATCTATGTATTGTTTGCCAACATACACTTCCATATTTGCTGTATAAAACATTATAGCATCAGCTAACGCAAAAATCTTAACGCCATACTTGGCTGGCTTCGAAGGAATATACTGTCTGAATGAGCATTTTCCGCGAAACACAACCAGCATTTCGTCAATCGTTGTGTGATGAGAGAGGCTGAAGTTTTTTTTGCAGTTTTCATTCACTTGCTGAAAAACGTCGTAAATTGGAGCCAATTTTTCTACAGTTTTTCTAGCATCTCTTGTACCTTGATCATTAAACCTAAGATGTCTTAGAAGAAACAGGAAGCGTTGCTGTGACATCGTCAAGCGAAACAGTTAAGGCGAGTCCCCATTAGTACTGAAAATTTCATCACAATTCAGTCTATTCATCTTCTTTACTCCAGCTAGGTATAACAAGTGTTACGATTTTAAATGTTATGGCATATAGAACTGTAAATATTTTATGACTAATTCTTTTTATTGATTCTCGTAATTTGTAGGTCAAAATATACCTGAGCTTAGCTACCAGTTGTTTACCAGAAATCTCTAGACACTAATTTTGGTGAGTCATCCACGTCTCGAGGTTGAAAAACGAGTCGAGCGCCTTCACCAAAATACGAGACTATTCAAGAAGTCCGCCGAATTCTCTGGATGACAACAGTTGTGTATATAAATGAAAGATTTTTATTTGGCAGTCAGTTATAAGAAGCTCGGCAACCGCGATATTTAAATGTAACGAAACATAAATTATTATTTGTAATGTAAATTAGAATTAATAAAGACTTTAATAAATTCGTAATTAGTTATCGTGAGTTTTAATAAATTAGAATAAAGACAAATAAATTAGAACTATATAAACTTCACAGTGGTGTCAGAAAAAGTGAGATCGTAGATAAATTTAATTTGATTTTTGAAAAAGACTTTTGAACTTTTGAAAGGTATTGTTCGTCGGGAACATCCGCGTAGTTCAGTAGTGATCGTTGTACGAAAGAACATTTAAAAAGTACGTGTGTGCCTGACCAAAGATGCTGCTAGTAGAACTTTCAGTGAAACAGTTGCGTGAGCAACTAGAAGAACGCGATGAAGACTGCAGCGGGTCCAAGAAGATCCTCCAAGAACGACTGAAGACTGTTCTCAACAAGAATGGAGACGACCCAGAGACATTCCAGTTCCAGTCAGCAGAAGAAGCCGTTTTAACGAAAATAATTGATGGAAAATTCGAGACTGTTTCCAAAAGATTCGATGAAACGTCACAAATGATTGAAGAATCTTCTCGAAAGAATGATGAAAGATTCGATGAAACGTCTCAAATTATTAAAGAAATAGCTAGACAAAATGACGAGAAAATTGAAAATATGTCTAGAAGATTCGACGAAGTATGTATTCAGAATGGTGAGAAGTTTGAAGAAGTCTCTAAAACATTTGATAAAGTTGAAGAGAAAATCAAACAGTTAGAGACCATGATAACTAACACGAGAGTGCTACCACCAATTAATACGGTAGCTTTAGATCCGGTAGAGATAAAAGAAAATGAGACGAAATGTAAGTTGGAAACACGGCCGAAATTTGAAGGAAGTGGAAGTTCCGTTCATGTCAAAGTCCCAACTTTCGACGGAAAATCATCATGGAACAACTACATGAAACAGTTCGAATCAGCTGCAAGAGCGAATGGATGGTCTGAAAAAGAAAAGGCTGTAAACCTGACTATCGCTCTTCGAGGAGATGCCTTAGATGTGCTCCAGACCATAGCCGTAGAGGAGACGGATGATTTCGAACAACTGAAGAAGAGGTTAAATATGCGATATGGCCACGAACACTTAGAGCATGTATATCAGTCGCAGCTCAAAAATCGAAGACAAAAGAAAGATGAGGCTCTTCAAGAATATGAAGTAGATATTGCCAGATTAGTGCGATATGCTTATCCAACAGCTCCCGAAGACATGATAGAAAAGTTGGCCGTTCAAACGTTTATTGATGGTCTTTGTGATCATGAGATGCAAAGAACACTACGATTAGCTCGTCACAAGACGCTGGTTGATGTCTTATCCGCCGCCCTCGAATACGAGTCAGCTACGCAGGCCTCTGGCGGTTACAGTAAAGTTAGGACTGTAAAAGAGGAAGAAGATGAAGATAAACTTGACCAGCTCGTTAATATGATGAAAAGCATGACATACAAGAAAACGAAGACCATAAGATGCTGGAATTGTGGCGAAATAGGACACGTACGAAGTTCATGTAAGCATCCTAGATACGACACAAATCAAGAAACTCACCATCAGGAAAACTAGAACGGGTCGGCCTTAGGGGGGCAGCTTCGACCCAGAACTTTTCCAAAGACCCTCTCATACTAATAGCTTCTTTGAAATGTCGTGAAGATAGTGTATATGTAGATGGAGAAATAAATGGTAAAAAGCATACGTTGTTGGTGGATACTGGAGCGACCAGAACCATTATACGCCCGACAGTTATAAACAGCCGAAAGAAACTGTTACCAACGAGGTTGCGACTTCGGACCGCCACAGGGGAAAATGCCAACATTCATGGAGAAATCCAGGTACAATTAGGAATTGGAGCAGAAAAGTTCGTCCATACTGTTATAGTTGCTGACATCGAAGAGGATGTTATATTAGGAATGGACGTAATGAATACGCATGGATTCCAATTGGATTTTAAGAATAAGGTCATCAAAGTTGGTAACGAGGAGGTATTTCTCCATCCACATGATGACAACACTATGCAAGCAGCCGTTAAAGAAGATACAGTCGTGCCTGCGAGAAGTGAAACGATAATAGTAGCGCGGTTACAGGGAATTGTGGATGAAGGAACACCTGTTATGATGGAGCCTCGGAATCATGACGACGAAGTTGGCCGTGGAATCATAATTGGAAAGGAATTAGTGACTTCGGCTAAAGAAATTCCTGTAAGACTTATTAATGTCAATGACTACCCAGTAACCATCAAGAAAGAGACAAAAGTAGGAACTTGTGTACCTGTCACATCCATAATCCGTCAGACGACAACGTCTGATAATTCCAACGATAAATTTGATCAAATGGTTGCGGTTGCTGGACAGTCTCTGAATCAGATTGAGAAAAGGAAATTAAGGGAATTTCTTCGGCAGTATCGTGATATTTTCGTACCGAAAGGAGGAAAGACGGGAAGAACTACCGTTGTTAAGCATAAAATTGATACTGGTAATGCTAAGCCAATTCGTCAAACAGCTCGACGATTACCACAGGCGAAAAGAGAGGAAGCTGAAACGATTGTTCAGGAAATGAAGAAAGACGGGGTGATAGAACCTTCTACGAGCCATGGGTCTCTCCGGTGGTCCTGGTTAAGAAGAAAGACGGAACAACGAGGTTCTGTGTGGATTACCGTTTGCTGAACAACGTTACCAAGAAAGATAGTTATCCTCTTCCTCGGATCGATGACACATTAGACACATTGGCTGGAAGTAAATTATTTTCTACTTTGGACTTGAAGTCTGGATACTGGCAGGTAGAAATGGACCCGGTAGATAAAGAAAAGACAGCCTTCACCACAGGATCTGGATTATGGCAATTCAACGTTATGCCATTTGGACTTTGTAACGCTCCTGCGACATTTGAGAGGCTTATGGAAAATGTGCTGAGAGGGTTATCTTGGAAAACATGCCTAGTTTATCTAGACGACATAATTGTCTTGGGGAAGACATTTGAAGACCATCTGAAGAATTTAGAAAACGTTTTTAATCGACTTAAAGCTGCCCAATTGATGTTAAACCCCAAGAAGTGCCAGCTATTTCAAGGTAAAGTCAATTATCTGGGTCATATAGTCAGTAAAGAAGGAGTGGCCGTGGATAAGGGAAAAATCGATTCTATTAAGGAATGGCCAAAACCAACTGACAAACATCAAGTGAGAAGTTTTCTGGGACTGTGTACTTACTACCGGAGGTTTATTAAGAAGTTTGCAGATATCGCTAAACCATTAACGCGACTTACAGAGGAAGCAAGAGAATACCGCTGGGATGTAGACTGCCAGAATGCCTTTGAAACCTTAAAAAAGCATTTAATCACAGCACCAATTTTAGGGTATCCACTGCCAGAAGGAGAGTTCATCTTAGATACAGATGCAAGTAATGTGGGAATTGGAGGAGTGCTGTCTCAGATTCAAGGAGGACAGGAAAGAGTCCTTGGATATTTTAGTAAAGTCCTCTCAAAACCTGAGCGAAATTATTGCGTCACGAGAAGAGAACTTCTGGCAGTAGTGAAATCAGTAGAGCACTTCTATCAATACCTCTATGGAAGGAAGTTTTTAATCCGAACCGACCATGCCGCCCTTAAGTGGTTGATGCAGTTTAAGAATCCAGAGGGTCAGATAGCCAGGTGGATCGAACGACTCCAAGAATATGATTTTAAGATTGAGCACCGGGCCGGAGTTAGCCACCGAAACGCCGATTCTCTTTCCAGAAGGCCATGCCCAGCAGAGTGTTCTCACTGCAACAAAACGGAATCCAAGGAAGCAGCAGTGCTAAGAACGACGTTGGTCCACGACGACTGGACGCCTACCAAGATCAGGGAAGAACAAGAGAGAGATCCAGTTATACAGAAAATCCGAAAATGGAAAGAGGAAAACCGTCGACCACCTTGGCAAGAAATATCGAACCTAGGCTCAAAAGTTAAGACGTATTGGGCCCAGTGGGACTCATTTATCATGGAAGATGGCTTGCTCAAACGAGTCCTGGAAAATGATGACGGTTCAGAGAAGAGAACACAGTTGGTGATTCCAAAGAGCAGAATAGCCGAAGTACTTCGTCAGTTACACGACAGTCCATCAGGAGGGCATTTTGGTGTGAAAAAGACCCTTCAGCGAATTCGGGAACGGTTTTATTGGATGAACAGTTCCGACGATGTAAAAGACTGGTGTAAGAAATGTACTATTTGTGCTACGAGTAACGGGCCTTATCGAAAAAGGAGAGCTCCTATGAGACAATATAATGTTGGAAGCCCGTTTGAAAGAATAGCTTTGGACATTGCTGGGCCGTTTCCAGAAAGTGATAATGGAGGCAAGTACATGTTGGTAGTAATGGATTACTTCACTAAGTGGGTCGAGATTTACGCACTTCCAGACCAGAAAGCGGCCACCGTTGCAGATAAGTTGATCCAAGAATATATCAGCCGATTTGGAGTGCCTTTGGAGATCCATAGTGACCAAGGCAGGAACTTCGAAAGCGATTTATTCCAAGGAATATGTGATAGACTAGGTATGAAGAAAACAAGGACTACGGCTTATCATCCGCAATCGGATGGTATGGTAGAACGAATGAATAGAACAGTTGGCAAGTATTTGACAAAGATGGTGTCCGATCATCAGCGAGACTGGGACCAATATCTCCCGTTCTTCACAATGGCCTACAGATCTGCTGTTAATGAATCAACAGGCCAGACACCAGCCAAAGTCCTATTCGGACGCGAGATGCGACTACCTTGTGATCTAGAGTTTGGGTGTCGACCTGGAGAAGATGTAGCAGGTGAAGATTATGTGATCGAATTACGAAGAAGAATGGACGATGTACACGAGTTGGTCCGTTCCCATCTCCAGATCGCTAGTGACCGAATGAAGAAACGGTACGATACGCAAGCCGAAAAGGGGTGTTTTAAGAAGAACGATAAAGTCTGGCTTTATAACCCCAAAAAGCGAAAAGGTTGTTCTCCCAAATTGCAGCAGTTTTGGGAAGGTCCATACCTCATTATGGAGAAGATCAATGATGTTATTTACCGAATAAGCAAGATTCCGAGAGGAAAGCCGATGATAGTACACCATAACCGGCTGGCGTCTTTCGAGGGTGACCACGACGTAGATGAAGAAGTGGAAGTAAACCAAGTCCAAGATGTGTCTGACCTCACGTTTGAGGAATTCATGGGTGCCTATGGAGGTACCGGTAAAGCAAGACATGGTGTTACCACTGCATCAAGATGCATCACGTTACCTTTTCTACCTGGTAACAAAAGACACTGCCCGTGACCAACCTACCTACCGAGATGTATGGGAAGCCTTACTTCAGTTGAGAGAGCACGTACTAGAGTCCGACGTGCAAAAGTTAGCCATGCCAAAGTTGGAGTGCCGCCAATTAGATTGGAGGGTTATACGAAACATGGTGGAGGAAATCTTTAAAGACACCGAGGTCCAGGTGTTAGTCTGTTGCAATCCGCATAGTTACTGCTGCGGAGAGAAAACCGTCCCTTGTCATTTCTATACAACTGGAAGTTGTAAAAGAGGGTCCAGTTGCCGATATCAGCATGTCGTTCCAGTTCCAGTCCCGACAAGGTTCCAGGAGGAACCATCTTTTAAGAGGGCGGCAATGTTACGATTTTAAATGTTATGGCATATAGAACTGTAAATATTTTATGACTAATTCTTTTTATTGATTCTCGTAATTTGTAGGTCAAAATATACCTGAGCTTAGCTACCAGTTGTTTACCAGAAATCTCTAGACACTAATTTTGGTGAGTCATCCACGTCTCGAGGTTGAAAAACGAGTCGAGCGCCTTCACCAAAATACGAGACTATTCAAGAAGTCCGCCGAATTCTCTGGATGACAACAGTTGTGTATATAAATGAAAGATTTTTATTTGGCAGTCAGTTATAAGAAGCTCGGCAACCGCGATATTTAAATGTAACGAAACATAAATTATTATTTGTAATGTAAATTAGAATTAATAAAGACTTTAATAAATTCGTAATTAGTTATCGTGAGTTTTAATAAATTAGAATAAAGACAAATAAATTAGAACTATATAAACTTCACACAAGCCTATCAAAGCTTCTACTTCTAAAGCATCAGTGGACCTTGTATATGTTTATTTTGCATATTTTCCTCTGGCAAATTTTTCGATGTGCTGATTTGTAAATGTTACAATAGTTCCAATAAAAAACTCATCAAAAACTTTTTCATGATTTCTACAACGTCAGTCAGTCAGTCTACAACGTGTTTCATTCAGGCAACCTGCGGCTCTGTGTGCTCGATTTACTTGATCTTTTACTCCTGTTTCGAGCTTTTCGTAGCTATTTAATGTTATCATCATCCAGCCTTTATTTATTACGTCCACTGCTGGATATATACTGCTGAAACGAAAGCATAATCTGATTCGAAGAAAAATCATGGAAGCCAAATAGTTATGGATGCGAGCAAAATGTGAGGAACTAGATGAATTGCAACGAAAACATGACGAATTTAACACACATAACAAAATAAAAGAAGTTACAGTACACAAAAGAAATACACCCATAACATTAACGAATAATGAAGGTCATGCACTATCCCTAGAAGACGAAGTAATGGAGGAATGGGAAAACTACATTAAAGCATTATTTAAGGATGATCGAGGATCACTACCTAACTTAAGTGCAAATACAGGACCATCAATCTTAAAAGCTGAAGTGGAAAAAAGCCATACACCAAGCCAAAAACAACAAAGCCAGTGCACCAGATCAAATATACAGCGAATGGCTAAAATTACTCTCAAATAACAATATCAAAGAACTCACTGTACTTTTCAATCAAATATGATACCAGTGAAATTTGATCCATCTAGATCCATCCTTCGAAATTCGATTTAGAATTAAACAGGCAAGAAACTCATTTCAAAAATTCAAGCCTCTATTATCCAATAACTCATTAAATTTGGAAATCCGTGAAAAGTTTACAAGATGTTACGTGTGGTCTGTACTTTTGTATAGATGTGAAACTTGGACGTTAAACGCCGATATCATAAATAAAATCGAGGCGTTTGAGATGTGGTTTTTTTGAAGGATACTAAAAATTCCATGGACTAGCAGAACCAGAAACGAAGAAGTTCTTCGAAGACATCAACGAACTCTATTAAATATTATTAAGAGGCATAAACTAGAATATCTTGGACATATAATCAGAGGACTAAGATATGAGTTCCTTTGGCTAATTCTCAACGGTAAAATCGAAGGAAAGAAATGGATAGAACGGAAGAAACTCTCTTGGTTGAGGAATTTGCGGCAGTGGACAAGTTTGACAGCGGACCAATTGCTACACGTAGCCCAAGACCGAGATCAGTATAATAATATTATAAGCATGGTAGTCGCCGACGTTCCGTAGGGATATAGCACTCTAAGAAGAAGCTGGATATATTGCTGGTATGCTGGTATGCAGTGATATATTGCTTATATGCTGAATCCCTTAAATTCCTTTATTTTTTACAATTTTGTGTTCTTTATTGTTAATTTTTAGTGATACGCCGTGTGTCGTCAGCTCAATGTGTAGATGGTCTTCCTCTACTACTTTTATCTGCTCTTGGCCTCTAACTTGTAATTTGACTAGTCCATAGTGAGTCGTAAAATCTTGCTACATGGCCTGCCGAGTTCTATTTCAGTTTCGATGTGCATTCCACAACATCAGAAATACTCATCCTTCTTCGCAGATTTTCGTTTCTTATTCGGTCCCGAAACGTCACTCCCAGCACTTTCGACTGTTTCATTCGTCTCTATGCCAGTCTTTCTTTTGAGGCTAATTGGTATGTTGGCCCTAAGTTTTCCAAAGGCTGCTTACGATAAAGTAATTCGTCTTTGGATTTCGCATATTTGGTTATCCCTGCTGATTTTTATTGCATGACCCAAATACGTATATTTCTCCACCAGTTCTACAACTTTATCTTCTTCTTCTTCTTTTTATATAGACATGACTCTGTTTGTTTTTCAATCTGCCTCCAGTAAGTTTACATTCCATCGTTTTCGTGGTCTTCCTACTAATCTTTTTCCTATTGGTGAACCATCTCTTGCCGTCTTTACTACTCTATTTGTTCTCATTCGGCTTATATGATCTCTGCATCTCTGCTGTTTCTAACATCCTTTTTGTCATCTCTGTGTCAGGTCTGCCGCGTATGTCATTATTGGTCTGATGACTGTTTTGTAAATTCTGCCTTTCGTTTCTTTCCCGATATTTTTATTTCTCCATATTGTTTCATTTAGGCAACCTGCGTCTCTGTTTGCTCTATTCACTTGAACTTCCAGTTCGGTTTCGAGCTTTCCGTAGCTAGATAATGTGATGCCTAGATTAAACTCCATCACTTGTTCTATTATCTGACCTTCCAGCCTTGGTGCAGCATACGTTGTAAACCATCTTCACTTTGAGAGAGTAGTATTGCGTCGTCTGCATAAAACCGCTTTATCTTGAGTAGTTAAATGGTTATCAGGGACCATATTTTTCAATTAATTGGGGACCATATTGGGGACCGTCATTAGTTTTAATGAAGTTCCTTCTGAAGCTCACCTTCAAACATGCAAAGTCCAATTCATTTAATATAAATCTTTGGCTTCTCCTAAATTATCTGTGATAAGTACAATGTCATCTGCGAAATAGAGATGGTTAAACTTTTCGCCATCTATTGTTACTCCGCTGTGGTCTTAATTGACTATCTTAAAGGCATACTCTAATGCCGTTATGAATAATTTTGGGGATAATGTATCTCCTTACTTTATCCCACGTTTTTAACACTAGATAATGAATTTTTTAGGTATTTAAACTCCATCACGTGTTTTATTATATCTGACCTTCCAGCTCCAATTTGAGTCGTAGTAAATTTGCTGTTACACATGTTGTCTTTTTAGGGGAAATTAACAGGTAAAAATTTTGTGGCGGTTATATTAAATTGGTGCAGCATACATTGTAAATATTCTCTATTTTGAGAGAATAGTACTGCGTTGAATGCATATTAAGATTATTTTAAGTTGTTTTTCTCCTTTTTGGCATCCTTTTTAGTTCTGCCTTTTTTTATTATTTATTATTATTTATTATTATATACTTATTTTTCTACTTTTACTTTTATTGTGATTATTTTGGTAAATATTTTTAGTAGGTATTATTATTGTTAGAGGTATCTCTCTTGCGTAGAATAAACAGATAAGGTCCTTTAATTTGACCCGGTCAAATGCCTTCTTCAGGCCTACCAAACACAAATATGCCGGTTTGTTGTATTCATATAATTTTTCTTGCATTAGTCTCATTATAAATGTAGCGTCGGAGCCATGGTCTTCTCGAATTAAAACCTTGTTATTCTTCTGCTAGTGTTAATGTATAATGTAGGATCGAAAATTTGATTTAAAATACTAAAGGTGAAGACACGAAGATTATATGGAAAAGTAACACAATTTTACTAAAAAGTATAAAAAATCCTTCAAAATGAGGGTTTGCAAAGTTATTTTTTTATGTTTGTTGATTTTTTGAACACTTTCAGTAACTTTTCTAAAAATACACAAAAAATTAGATTTTGTTTAGAATAAGAACAATCTTACAAATATGCAGCTTTAAAAATTTCAAAATATTTACTTTATACTTATTACAAAATTAAAAATGTGTATCCCAGAAAGCTTTTATCTACAACGTTACTATGCGTAAGCTATTGGGTCTATATGAATAAATAAAGCACCAGGTTAAAGAAAAAGGCTTACTCTATGAAATTAAATCATATAACGATTAAAAATTTTATGCTAAATATTGTAAAACATTTTTTCAAATGTACTGTGATTTTAAGATTATAAACAATTAAAATTACTTAGACGCGATAACATGTAGGAAATTATTTTGTTTGTACATAGTTATGTTGGCATTTTTACACCTTTAAGATAGTCAATTAAGACAACAGAGGAGTAACAATAGATGGAGAAAAGCTTAAACATCTCCGTTTCGCAGATGACATTGACTTATCAAAGATAATTTAGAAGAAGCCAACATATCAATTAGCCTCAAAAGAAAGAGTATCACAGAGACGAATGAAACAGTCTATGCTGGAAGTGATGTTGCGGGACCGAATAAGAAACGAATATCTGCGAAGAAGGACGAGTATTGCTGATGTTATGGAATGCATAGCGGAACTGAAATGGAACTCGTCATGCCATGTAGCAAGATTTTACGACTCACTATGGACTAGTCAAATTACAAATTGGAGGCCAAGAGCAGATACAGTAGTAGATGAAGACCACCTACACGTTTAGCTGACGACATAATGCGTATCACCAAAAATTGGCACAAAGAGCACAAAATCGTAACGTCTAAAGGAGTTTGAGGGAGGCCTATGTCCAGCAGTGGATATAATAAATAAAGGCTGGGTATGATAACATTATATAGTTACGAAAAGCTCGAAACAGGAGTAAAAGATCAAGTAAATTGAGCTAACAGAGCCGCAGGTTGCCTGAATGAAACCATATAAAGAAATCAAAATATCGGAAAAAATATGTAAAGAATTTACAAATCAATCATCAGATCAATAATGACATAAGCGGCAGAAACACGACCTAAAATAAAGAGTATGAAAAGGATACTACAAACAGCAGAGATGGAAACAGTTTAATCCAAAATTGATGGTAAAATAATATGAGACAAAGCTAGAAGTATGATGGGACAGATATACGACGTCGATACAGGATGGAAAACATCAAGAACTTTGTAAAAATATAAGAGTAGAATAGAATAATTATGTTAAGCCGAATGACAACAAATAGAGTAGTAAAGACGGCAAGAGATGGTTCCCCAATAGAAGACGATCAGTAGGAAGAACACGAAAACCATGAAGCGACAACTTACTGGAGGCACAATAAAAAACAGACAAAGTCATGTCTATGTTAAACTGAAAGGAAGAAGAAAAGGAAGAAGAATAAACTAGAAAATCGAGAATTTTAACGGTAAATAACCCACTTTAAGTGCATTGCACTATAGTCTAAACAAGTTTAATGGGCAATTGACAAAAAATAATAAAATATTTAATTATTTACAAGGCAAATATTAGAAATTATGTTGCTTATATTAGGAAAGTAAAAGTAGAAGATAAAAAGATAACATAATTGAGTAAAGGACACATAGAATATATGGCCATATTGTGCAAAATATTTTATGTTTCTAAGAAGGTCTACAAATAATAGAGTGTAGTCAAATTCCGATAGGGAAAAGTAATTCGACGAATGTACCGATTCTTTACCTTTTTGTGAAATGGCGATCATGGCAAATAAGAAGGACATAAATAAAAACGAAATACTATATAAACAATATAAACGAAATCGTATAAGCACATAACTGATAATAAATGAAAAATAGTAGAAAAATGTCAACAAAATTATTAGAAAAAAAGAGTAGAAATAAAGACATTATGAGAAACTATTCTAATGTTAAAAATCAAAAAAGAGCATAGAATATAAAAGATACCAAAAAAACACTACAGACCTGAAGATCGAATAACACAATTAAGAACAGAGAATATTGAAATAACAGAACAACTAAATGATTAGAATAACAAAATAAAAATTATCGTGGCTGAATGGATCAAGTTTCAAACCATTAATGGAATAAAAAAACCAAAATATAAAGTTATAAATTAGTGACAAGGAAACAAAAAACATACAAAAAAGAGAGACACATCACTATAAATAGTAAATAAGAAAATGGAAAAACTAAATAAAGAAAAATAAAAAATTGTAATAATAATGTACTTCATAAATAAGGTGGAAGTTTTATTAGTTCTTCCATTATTTTGGACTCTTTGCGAATGGGAGATGCTCTCTGGATATTCGTCACACTAATACTCAACAGATAGCAGAACTATCGTGGTTCATCTCTGTTGTTATAAAAATGATAAAAAATGTGTTGTATATTCGTTATTCGTGTATAAGTTTATCATCAGTTCTTCATGTTCGATTTAAACATTTTAGTTCTGTTTTGCAGTTTTTTTGTCTCCTTTGTAATACTCCAATTTAAGTACATGTATTATAGACGATGATTAAAATAAATATTTCTCTGATCGATCTCAAATTGCCTTTCTATTACATAAAAGTTCATAACTTTATCAAATTATCAGTATCGTCTCTTACTATGGTAACAGTTATTAAATTAACATTTCGTTATTTTGTATTTCCAAAAATATTATCAAGAGGTTTAAGAAAGTTTAAGAAAACCTAAGCATTAAGACGCCAGACAGTTTGTGCCTATTGTATCAAAGTTATAACTTCTTGAGCAACATCGTGTCCAGAAAAAAAGTCTCGGTTATCGAGTTTGTTTTATTCGGATTTAATTAAGTTAGATAATCAAAAGCATGAAAGTTCGAAGTTGTATAGAAAATTTCTTTGTTGAGTTGATGATGACATTTTGGTACAGGAGTTTCCGTCGAAAATATTAAACAGGAAGTATAGTGGATACGTCAGTAGAATACGGATCGAGTTTTGCAACTACTAAAAAATATATATTTTGGTAGATAATTATAACTTTTATGTATATTAGCTACGTGGAACCCATTTCAATGCAAAAATACTTAAGATTTTTCTCTCTGGTGTCATGTTGTATTATATTTCATTAATAATTGAATCACAAATAAAATCATCGATATCATAATAGACCAGGGAACTAACGATTTTGCTGTGACACTCGTTGGTACAGATATGCAACTGCTTTTAATAGATTTGGTTATGAGAATATGTAATAAACAAAATACGCAAAAGATTAAACGTCATTTCTTTTTATAAACAATATATAAACAAAGTAAAAGCACGATTTGGTTTTAAACACTAATGGTGAATACCAATAAATTATGACTTTCTACAAGAAACCATAGAAAATCTTTTAAAATGCAAATTTCTAAAGTTATTTCTATTTATTTGTTGCTTAATTGCAAAAATAGCATTGTTGCTTAGTTGCAAAAATACACACATTAAAAAATCTATGGGACAAAAACAAAATGCGAGATTTCAGAATGATTTCAAATAATTTATTTCAAATATTTTTAATAAAAAGTTATAAACAACTGCCTCGAATATAAAATAAACATTTTTTCTTAGAACTATCGCAATGACTCTTAAGAAAATTGAAAGAAAATACCATAAGTCAAAAAATGGTATAACAAAAAAATAAAAAAACTAATTAGTTGCCCCCCAACTGCTAACAAAGTAGTATTTACGTCAAGTTAGTAAGATTCATTCAAGGTTGTTGATTACTGTCCTACATCTGTAAGGCAAGCTCATGCTCAGATGGTCAATGTCTTGCTGCGGCATTCTGTTCCACTTCATTGAAAGTTACTCAAACAGTTACTGTCTTATATTGAACGCAATATTTTGTTGTAAAATGCGTCTGCCCAAAATGTCTTATACACGCTCAATTGAGATTAAATCTGGCGATTGTGCAGGCCATGTTAAAACTTAAATTTCAGTATCTTCGGGGAATGTTCATATGACCTCGACGTATGCGCACACTCATTATCGTGCATTATTTTAAATTGGGGACCAGCTTGTTATGCAAATGGTACAACAATAGGATCAAGAATAAAATCGTGGTAGTCTATTACATTTAGAAACCGTTCCAGATAAACGAGATTGGTTCTTCTGACAAGAGTGATGCCACCCCATACCATTATACTGCCACCTTGCTATCTATAAACCTCCTGCACAGTGGCCAATCGTCCAGATCGTCTCGTAATTTTTTTTGTTTTGTATCTGGTGCAAATCCAAATTGATCCTCATCTGTGAACAAAGTAGATGTCCACTTACACCTAATAAAATTTACGTATTCTTGTGATCACAAGTCGATGAGCGCGATTTCCTCTGGATAAGACTCTAACACTCTAACAGATCTTCAAGCATTTAAACCTATATCATACAGTCTATTTCCAATGGTTTGGCCAATTACAAACAATTTGTTTTAACTATATTACGACTTTAAATGTTCAGTTTTCAACAATTTGATTTGATTATATTTGTTCATTTATTGGGTTTACGTTCAATGTGATTTATGGTTCAGTGTAACAAGGTGGCCGGTATGTTAAATATTTGTAAAATACATCGATACGCCACTGTTTATGTCACTTCTGATTTACTTAGATTAGAAAAAGTGTTTAGCGAGTATTCCTTGTGTGATAACTTCAATATCTAAAAACGCCTGTCATGTAAAAATAATTTCCAACTTTCTGCTACTTTAAACAAAAATACAACAATATGTGCGAAGGCGAAAAATATACGAATAGTACATACATAAAATATGTAGCATTTGCATGTTTCTCAAGATGAAAATCGGCAGTAACTTGATGATGTCTTACAATCTCTTCGATCACTTGCACAGAAAGTTCTTGATTTTTTATTAATTGATGTTTCCGTATTTTCGGAAACTTTTTATGTCTCACCAAATACTTTTGGTGATATATATATATATATATATATATATATATATATATATATATATATATATATAATATATATATATATATATATATATATATATATATATATATATATATATATAATAGTAAACTCTTAAATATTGGGGAAATCTGCAAGAAAAACTCTAATGTGTATCAATTGTTTCGCCGAACGTTTTTGCCAAAGAGAATTAATTTGGCTTCTTCAGGGCTGAAAGAGAATAAATTATAATTAGCTACCATATATTATCTAATAAAAAACATTTACCTTACCGTGAAATTTTAGAAATGTCGAGTTATGATTTTAAAAAATTTAGCTAGTAACAACATAGTGGTGTTTTTTTGTTACTATGTGCAAAAAAGTTTTTTTGTTAACGTTGGAAATGTATGGTAGCTTTGAACTTAAAACGCAAAGGTTTACCCAAGGTTAATCGAAAAACCCAATGTAACTACATTTAAAGGAAGTAATTCTTTGAATTGTCGGCAATAACTAAATTTTAGATTGTTATAAAGTTTGAATGTGAGGTTCTATTTTCATAGAACGCAAGCGCTGACAATTACAAGTAGTGCTTTTGAATATTTATGTCGTTAAGGTTCATTGGTAAAACCAATGAAGTTAGATCCCAGTCTAGGGAGATATTAGTTTAGAATTTTCTTTATTGAAATTCTTTTTTAATTAGTATATTGTTCATGTATTATTATAATAATATCTTATTGAGATGTATCTAAGAGAAGCAAGGGAATGTTATCTTTTTTAGTTAATGAAAATTATTTTTAAAGTAGGTTAGTTGTTAATAGATATATCAGTCAAGTTAGTTATCTGTGATGTTGTATTGTTCTTGGTATCTGATTTAAGTAAGAAGTGGTATATATCGCTTATATTTTTAATGTCACTCTTAACATTGATGGAAAAATCGTTAAGGAAAATATAAGACATTTCAATGAACTCTCTTTTAGATTTATTGTTCTCACGGTGGAGAATTGTAGTGTTCGTATAGTCCATGTGATGACCAGTGGAATGGACATGTTTGGCTAATGCACAGCGGTCAAGTTGAAAGTCGAGAATCACTTTTGTGTAGTGTAATACGTGATTTCAATAATTAAGATGTTTGGCCGATGTTGGAATTGCTGCAAGAGAGGCATGGAATGTTGTAGACAATATTACTAAGCTTATCTATGGGAGTCTTATCTTTTATCTTCGAATAAAGATTATTAATTGTTAGGGCTGATCTACAAGCCACATTAAGTTTAATGTTATTATTCCCAAAGCTATTTTCAACAGTTTTTAAAATCCTTGTTAACCCCGGAGTGATATCTCTGAAATAGGTTAATGAAAAATATTTATTGATAGGAGTATCCGAGACTGGATTCCCACTTAAGACATCAGGATCAGCATTGTTAGTCACGATGGAAGGTGAAGTATCTTCGTTATGGATAGTGTTAAACAAAATCTTATTAACTAATGGTGTTGGATAAGAGTTTGAAATAAAATGTTTTAAAAGGATTTGTAGGTTTTTTGTATGAAATGAAGGATCTGATAGTTTAATTACTCTATTTTTCATCTGTTTGATTAAGTTGACTTTGGTAGAGTTATTATGGTAAGAGTGGTAGTTAAGGTATCTACTAGAATGGGTTGGTTTTTGATACCAATCTATTTTAATGTTGTTGTTTTGCCTAATCATCCTTATGTCGAGAAAGGGGACGGAACAATTACCATATTCTCTCTCTATAGTGAACTGGATGTAGGGGTCATAACTATTAAAGGTGTCTAATAGTTCATCTACCTTGTCATTGGGTATAGCCTATAATATATAAATATATATATATATATATATATATATATATATATATATATATATATATATATATATATATATATATATAGATATATACCTATATAAATATTCATCTTATTGAAGGAGGACAAACACTCTCGGAAAAATAAATGTGCTGAAAAATACCTTCCCCTTTAAAATAAAAACAAACTGTAGACTCCAAACGTTTTTCGTTTTCTCAGGTAAAGACTCAATAAAAACAACGCAATATTCTCTCATGTCTTCACTTTAAATAAGACTAAACCATTACCTTTTAGCTATTTATATTTTTGCTATACCCAACCACGCAAATTGGGCTAAATTTAAATCTGTATTTTTTATTAAAAAAATTTATTTTTTTTTTAAAAGGAATTATTATAATGCTTTATTAACTTGCAGTTAAATGTATTAGGCTTTAACAGGCTCCGAAAATTGAGCAAGAATAGTTTTTTATCCGGTTTAAATGATAATTGCTTTCGATTTACTATCTTCGTATTCCAAACGGATTACGGTATTTTACACACTCCTCGTAAGCTCTAAGGGTCATCCCTTCCTTTTTCGATAATGCAGAAATATCGGTAGACTATTTGGGAAAGTAGGTAAGGCGAGAAAATTATGGGCAATGAAGTGAAGAGAAAGTAGATTTTTTAACGTGTAGAGAAAAGTAATCCATTTTATACCCCAAGGAGCACCAAAATAATCATTACAAATGGGATGGAGTCAGTGACGTTCGTTCTGGATGAGAACGGCAGTGAAAACGAGGTAACAAAATTAATTTGTATCATGATCAGGTAAAATAAATTTTTAAAGAGCATATAAATTCTTTATTTTGTAAATTTATTTATTAATAAATTATAGAAGAGAAGAAAATAAAACTTTTTACCAAAATTTGAATCTTTTCTGTTTGTCTGATTACCTGATTGCTTCTTCATAAGCTTCTTACTTTTACTGTTGATACTTAATATTCACACTAAACTTTAATTCCAAAAGCCGAAGTTAAATATTAAATATTTTGAAGTTGTTTTTTAAAAATAACTTCTTTATTAGACCTTATTGAGAAATATATAGAAAATCTTCAGAGGAAAGTAGAACAATTCTCACAAAGCTGCAAAAACACCTTCTACGAAGTGCAGTAGAAAGAATAAGATTATTGCTGTATTTAGGGGAAAGAAGACTAATGGACATAGTTAACATCTAGTTAAAGTTAAACAGGTTGCTAATTTAAAAATCTATTTTTAGGCGAAGGTTGAGACAGCTATTCCAGATCGCAAAAATTTTTGCGCAGTAGCATAAACCACCTGATTAAAAATTCGCACCTAAATAAGTAAACCTCTACATAGGCGACATCTCAATGGGATCGGCCAATAATATATCGACAATAGAGTGTCGAACTATTGGTTGACATCAGAAAAGATGTTTCTATAGAGGAAGGGTTTCCTATGTGCCACTCAGGATCAGGTAATTCCAAGTGAAAATTACCTGAAATTTATTGTTAAAGATCCTCAAGTCCAAAAGAGCAAATGTCAAGCCCAAAAAACCATTCAAATCTTATCAGCGAATGTCAGACGTTTATCGACACTCATTAAAAATAACGCCAACCTAGCAGAATTATTGACTCACCAAAAGGGTTAGTCGGGGGGTAAATAATTTCTTGAGTGGTAATAAATTCTTAAAAACGGATGAAGCTAGCGGAAACGTCTGCAAATAAGATTGGTTTAGAGGTGTAAAGTTACCAGGGTTATCAAAGTTTTGTAAAAAATTAACAGAACACCTTTCCATTCCAGTTATAAGTGGAGGACGGTGAAATTGAAAAAAAAAAAAAAAATTCAGCTTAAATTATAAACGATCATTATTATTAACTTCTCAGAAGGCGTAGTTGAGGGGTGAATAATTAGTAGGGTAGTAAAATATTTATAAAAACCTAGCGGAAGATCCCATTAAGGGTAAGTTTAAAAATGAAATATTATCGGTTGGTAATAAATTAGTAAAAAATGGGTAAAAAAATATGCCATATGCAGAAGTATTTTTTTAATTCTGCTAGTCCTAACCTTAAGCCAGTTGAATCGCTCCACTTAGGGGTGGTTTAGTGATAAAAAATTATTAGAGTTGTAATAAAATCAAAGAAAAATGTTTAAAAAATATGGCGTAAGTTAAATTGGATTTGATAATTAGATTGGATTTCGCTCATGTGTCCCCTCTAGCTTAAGGATCCTGGTAAAATAACTACAATATTATAAGAATTCATATACAATTCTTTGATTTTAACTATGTGATATTAAATTTGATATAATAGTTTATGCAAGAGAGATTCGGGAATAAACTTAAAAGGTACGATATATATCCGTAGTATACAAATAATGGCATACGCTGATGATATCGTCATAATTGGAAGAACCCAAAATGAAGCAGTGGAGGCTTTCACACGTATCAAAAATGCCACAGAAAACATCGGAATTCTGATTAACATCCAGAAAATTAAATATATGCCGGCCATATCAAGAATTCAACAAAATAACTTAGAGGTGCAACACGAAACGATAAAAATGGTAGAAGAATTCTACTACTTAGGATCACTGGTACACTACAAAAATAACACATCCAACGAGATAAAAAAAAAAGAATATGCGTGGCTAACCGCTGTTATTTTGGCCTGGGCCCTCAACTAAGAGCGAGAAGTATGTCAATAGCAACACAGTGCAAACTTTATAAAACAATAATACGCCCAATGCTCACATACGGATCGGAAACATGGGCAATTACGACCCGAGATGAAGAGTTACTAAGAGTCTTTGAAAAAAAGTATTGAGGACCATATATGGCGGAGTAAACGAACAGGGTCTGTGGAGAAGGCGATATAACTTTAAACTCTATAGACTTTTTGATGATGCAGATATGGTGAAGACCATCAAAATAAACCGCCTAAAGTGGGTGGGCCACGTTATGCGGATGGATGAGAGTGATCCCACTAAAATAACTATGCTAAACAGGCCGGTCGGAAGAAGAAGAAGGGGCAACCTAAACTCAGATAATTGGACGATGTACAGGAAGATCTGAGGGAGATTGGAGTGAGGGGCTGGAGAAGGCAGACACTGGATAGGGAAGGATGGAAGAACGTTTTGAAGCAAGCCAAGGCTCACCAAGGTCTGTAGCGCCAACTGATGATGAGTTTATGCAAAAATTAACTAATAAAAGTTCAAAAATGTCAATTTTTCACCATTTTCATTTTTAAAATAGCTTTTGTAAACAGTTTTTTTTTGCAAAAATAATCTTTTTATAGCTTTATAGCTTTTTAAATTATTATAGAACGAATGAGAATGTGTAAAATTCAATGAGTCAATTTCTTTTCGAAATACATTTAATTGTTTAAAAAAATTCTTAAATGTTTATAAATTTTCAGTGCCAGAACTTTTTTTTAAGATAAAGATCCAATTCTAAACGGATTCTCTTCTTGGTCGATTATATTTTTACGTAGAAGTAAAAATATTTGCTCAAAAAATTTTTCTATTCCCTATTTATTGCTTTGAGATAGGGGCGACTATGACGTTTAAAATACACGGCTAAGGTACAGCACACTCTATACGTTACATATATTTTTAACGTAATAAATATGAGCTAAGAAAAAGATTAAAAAAAGTTTTCTTCTACGACCAGCAAAAGTGAATATGTAAAGTAGAGGTTGGGGCGGTTGGGCTACTCCAATTAATTTTCAATCTGACGTCGTTCAGAACGGTTGGTTGGATCGTGACGGATGACAGGTCATTAAAAAAAGGATAGCTGATGAAGTAAATAACAAAAGTTTGGGGTCCATTGGTTTGCCAAAAAAAATCTTAAGCTTCTAGTGCCTAACCAACTTTACATACAGACAAAATGAGTACGATAATAAAGAAAAATCAAACATGGCGGAATTCTTTAAGGGCTTTAGACACGTATCTTCGCTACTATCCGGACAATCGTGACGTGCGAGGTAATATATAACAAGATGTATCTAATATAATATAATGACAAAGAAAACTCAAACAGCGGCATGCCATAAAGACCTTAAGTTTATTTTAATTTAAATTAGGCTAAGTGTTTTTTAAATATACAATAACAGATTTAAGGATTAATTTGCAAAACTTTTAAGCTCAAGAAGCAAAGTCACAAAGTTTTATTATTACTAAATGAATCGATTAAATTCAAATTTAACTAGAGAAAATGTATACTTAATAAGAGGATCGGAAGATGTTTGAAAGGAGGTGGTAATTTTATATGTATACAGAAACAATATATGCTCTTTGGAACAAATTTGAATTAAAATTATAAACAAAAATAATACTTAGTCCATTAGAACAAGAGTTGTCTTTTAAGTCTAAATATTTTAATTATTTTTTAAGGTTGTGCAAACGACAAACAATAATGTATTGTTTAACTTTTTTACAAATTTTGACCATTATAGAAGTTTACATAGTTTAATTTAAACAATCTGCAGTTCTGCATATAATTTTATTATATCCCACAATCGTTGCTAAATTAATAAAGTTTTGATTACAAAAAATAATATAAATAGTTCTCTGCGTTGCTACACAGCTGTTAGGCTATTGATTATCTTAAAAATATAGGGCGTAAAGGAACAACAACGTCAAAGGTGTTTCATTATTTCATATGGTCAATATATCTCCAAATATGAAAAAACCGCGGAGTGCTACTATTTAAAGAGGTGCGTTTGTTGCCCACTCTATAATTACTGGTTTAAGTGGTACAGAGAGACCAGAAAGTCTTACTTTATATATCTCCACCCTCAATGAAGCATTTACGAAACATTGTTCATTAAATTTATAAAATCATGCACCAAAAGAAACAGATTTCTTATTTGTTATGCAATTCTATATATATATATATATATATATATATATATATATATATATATATATATATATATATATATATAATATATATACCTTGCTTATATATATATATATATATATATATATAATATATATATATAAATAATATGTATACCTTGCTTATATAAATATATATATATATATCTATATATATAATATATATATAATAATATGATAATATATATATAAGCAAGGTTCCTACAGCCTCTGCCGGATCTCGAATTTTCATTATGTGCCGTACATTGTATTCCCAGGCAACTGAAGGCTTTCGCCTTCTCCTTCTTTGGTTGTGGTATGTGATTTAAAGTTTCTTTGCCCATCTATCTTCATTCATTCGCTTTTCGTGACCATACCACACTAGTTGTCTCGTTTCACTTCTGTCTACAATAGAATATACATTTGTCCTCCTTCTAATATCTTCATTCCTAATATGATCTTTTTTGGATATACCACACGCTCTCTTTAGAAAATTCATTTCTACTACTTCTATTCTTTTTCTATTTTTTTGTGATCTACTAAACTTCTGCCCCATAAGTGATAATAGGCTCTACAAGGTTCGATATATCTTTACACCATAGTAGAGAGTTTAGAATGTTTACCGCTTTTTTCCCTGCTGCGTTCTGTTTCGATGTCTCTTTTTGCTAGTGCCTTCTTTAGATATTATAGAACCGTGATATTTATATTTATTGCATGTTTTTGCGTTTTTAATTTGTAACTCTGGATTTTCTTCATCATCTTCTATTTTAAGATACTCTGTCTTTAACATATTCATATTGATGACCCATTTTTTATATTCTTTCTTTAGTTTTCTACACATGTAGTCCTTGTCTTTATCATAATTCGCTACGACTACCTGAGCATCTGCTAAAAATAAAGTTGTTGGACATTTACCACCGCCTATGCCCTATGCCTGTTCCCATTCCGGATACTTGTTTTCTTCACTGCTCTAGCGATGATTGGATATATATTTTAAATACGGTCGGAGGTAGACAACATTCTTGTTTGAGCCTCTTGTTATTGGAAATGATTCAGATACAAAGTTTCCTTCTGTAACGACACTTATTACATTTTTGTATATATTTGCGATAGCATCGACATACTCTCTACTGAGACCTACTTTTCGTCAATGTTTAAAAACTGTTTTTTTTAATGGAACTGTATCGTATGCCTTTTCTAAATCTACAAACAATAGGTAGGTAGATAGATTACTTGCCTTCCGTTTTTTGATTACCCGCTGCAGAACAAATATACCATCAGTGCACGAACTTCTGGCACGAAATCCATTTTGTTCTTCTATGTTTTCGTTATTCTGATTGTATTCTGTCTATTATTGTTTGACCGTACAATATACCCACTGAGCTGATAACAGTTATTACCCTATAATTATAGCATTTGCGTTTATCCCCTCTCTTGAATATTGAGCTAATGTATCCAACATTCCAATGATCAGGGATATTTTGTCCTTTAAAGCATTTGTGAAATAGTTGAACCAACATATCATGTGATATTTATGGTCTATGCTATACCAACTCAATGCGGATGTCTGCAGTCCTGCTGCTTTACCGTTTTTCGATCTTTTGAGAGCATCGCTAACTCTCCGGTTGTTATCCTAATTATTTGTGTATGTTCGGATATTTCTTTCATTTCGATCTCTTGAAATTTACATCTACCCTGTATCAGTAAGACCATTATATGGTGTTTTTCAATGTTTCAGATCTATTAACTGTAAGTGAGATTTTTCCTTTCTTTCCTTCTAAAGAGACTTTATCAGCTTCCACGCTTGTTCACCCATATAACCTATCCACCTCTGCACATCTTCGATCCCAAATATCATTTTTACTTTTCACTACTTCTTTTTTTACCGGTGTTCACCTTAAGTATAATAAATAAAAAAGCGATTTTACATTTTTTTTATACTACTCTCCAAAATTAAGGCACCACCTATAATAAGCCATGATTTTAAAACTATATTTCTTCTGAAGCCTCTATTGGATTTCGATGATTTATTTTTTACTTTGTAGGTATATTTCTAATTAATGACAATATTAATGTATTTGAGAAATTTTACCGTTTTACCTATATACAGGTTGTAAAAATAAAGTTGTGTTTAAATTTTGCAACGCCCTTGGAAATATATTAGAAACAAACGCTACATGCTACTAACACTTTAAGATTGCCTTATTTTTTCTCCACATTTTTGTAAAAGAATCATTACGATATCTTTATTATCAAAAAAGATAAGTATGTTCAAAATATTACGTGATTTTTTACTCTCCAAATTAACGCATCACCTCAACTCTAGCATAATTTTTAAGCTTTTTTCATGTGTATCCTTTATTGGATTTCAGATAATTTTTTTCTCATTACAGACCTATTTTTAAGTAATTACTGTATTATGTTCACTGGGAAATGTAAACGTTTCACCCATATACGGGGTGTAAAAATAAATTTGATTTTTCCTATTTTGGAACACCCTGTGAAATTTATTAAAAGCAAACGCTATAACCTATTAATATTTTGAAAAAACTTAATATTTTTTTCAACATTTTTGTAAAAAAAATCATCGATATCTTAATTATCAAAAAAGAAAAGTACGTTTAAAGCATAACGCGACTTTATCGAATTGTAATACTCATTATTAGAAGCAGTTAGTTGGTTATGAAAAATAAAATAATTTGACAGAACAGTTTTACACTGTCAATATTGTTTACATTTCAAAAAATTGTTTTGCTGTTTTGCGTATGTTAGTTTGTTGACATGGACCGAATTTCAAGAAATCTGAGCCGAGGTGAATGTATTCAGGCAATTCCTTTAGCTGATGTAGGGTTAAATTATTGTGAAATAGGCTTGAGGTTAGGAGTATGTCATACTACAACATCACGAGTCACTATAACGTTTTCGAGGAACAAACGACCATACGAGATGGCGTAAACAAAAAAGAGGAAGACTTACAATACCACGAAAAGATTAGTTTATCAGGCTTCGTGCTATAAGAAAACGTTTTCTCACTATGACACATTTACAAATACAACTGGCAAATATTCAAATATTCAAATTAGTAGAAACACTACACAAAGGCATCTCCCTGAACAAGATCTGCATATAAGGATACCAGTCAGAGCACCAGCTTTAAACGGAAATCTCTCTTACAGCGCCAACGGACATTGTTGCTTAACGAAGAGGTTCCTTAACAAGTGAAAGAGTATATTACAGAAATTTTGTCTAACCATGTAATTCCATTTGCTCTTTATATAGGAAATAATTTTCTTTTAATTCATGATAACGCCCGATCACATGTTGCACGTGTGGTCCGTGAATATTTGGACGAGGTTTGGATACAAACCATGAACGGGCCACCCTGAACTCTAATCTTAATCTTATAGAGAATTTGTGGGATATTATTAATCGTTAGCTCAGGAGCCGACAACCACCGCGTGTCTTTCTTGACGACATAGAAGTTATGGTGAGATAAGTTTGGGATGCAATTGATCAAGACCAAATACGCCGCTTGATTTTAAGTATGCATCGTCGCTGTAAAGAAGTAATTAGATGTAGATGTGGAAATACTCGATATTAAGTGTTTAAGGAATTGTTAAAGATTATTTAGGTTATATTTTCTTAGGCTTTATTTGTATTAAATGTCAATAAAGTTTATGTAAGTAAAGTTTTCTTTACTTTAACCTTCGAAGTACGAAGACTGGGTCAAGCGTGACCCGAAATTCACTTATTTCTTAATATTTCATGAAATAATTTTTTTACAAATCTGATTGTTCGTAAGTTCTCCTTATGTGTTTCAATCTATTTTTTCGTGTATTATTCGTGAACATGCAAATTGCAGTTTTTCCTCTACGTAAAATCTATGATGTCGGGTCAGTCCTGACCCGGTCTTCAGATTTTGAAGAATTTTTCAATGTGTTTGTAGGTACACGTAAAACGCAGCCGTCTCTGTTTGTAGAAATATTAGTAGATAGAAGTTAACCTTGGGAGTAATGTAGTGTCTAATAGGCATATTCCATGGAAACGTCCGAGACGAAAGGTCTAACTTTGGTGTAAAGCGGTATTTCAGGTTTGTTGATCAATTTAATTCAAGCATCGATCTTGAAGTGTGCAGTATTATATCAAAATGTGGAAAAAGAATAAACCTTTGAGTGAAGCTGAGTTGTATGCCTTACTCCTATCAGATAGTGAAGAAGACGATGTTGCAGAGCTGGATGGAAGCAATAGTGAAGCGAGTGATAATGATGGTTGTGAGCCAGAAGCACGTGAAGGTAATTTATCAATTACTGAACTAGAGAATGAGGAAGTTTTAGCGACAACTTCTGAAAATATAGATAGTGAAAGATCCAGCGTATCTGATGTTTTGTGCGAAGGGCGAATATGGCGTATTTAGCTCCAAAAAAGGGTAAGACATTGGCATGTAATTTATTACAGAAAAACGTAGGTCTAACTAAGAAAAGTCAAAATATTGAGACATGCATGGATGCCTTCAATTTATTTTTTTCTGATAGTAGGTATATGTCAATGATTCTTGAGTATACCAATAAGAGAGCTATTGAGTTCATAGCTGCGTATAACAGTAAGAACGAGAAAAAAATGAAGGATTGGATTGAAGTTGATCTAGTCGAACTGCGTGCTTTTTTTGGTATACTTATATTATGTGGAAGGTTCAGAGAGTCCCATGAGAAGGTGCATAATTTATGGTCCAATACAAATAATGCATTTACGCGTCTCTATATATAAAGCATCTCTAAGCCGGGATAGATTTATAAGTATTTTGAAGCATATTCGCTTTGATAATTTGGAAACGAGAGCAGAAAGAAGAGAAACGAGATAAATTAGCTCCTATTCGAGAAATCGCTGATCTTTTTGCCCAAAATTGTAGGGAATCATACGAACCATCTGCTTTTGGTACTATTGACGAGCAGCTTATAGATTTTAGGGGACGTTGCCATTTCTGATTTATATACCAAGTAAACCAAAGAAATACGGTATAAAGGCTTGGACCCTATGTGACGCTGAAAATTTTTATTGCTGTAACTTTGAGATATATACTGGAAAGATTGGTGATCAATCTGAACGTAACCAAGGCCCAAGAGTTGTCAAAACACTTGCAGAACATTGGTATAAGGTCTGGTCGAAATATTACAACTGATAACTTTTTTACGATATTGCTTTATCTGAAGAACTGTTAACCAAAAATTTAACTCTTTTGGGTACTATCAGAAAAAATAGAAAGAGTTTACCAAATCATTGCTTGAAATGACAGATCGCTCACTGTATTCTTCAAAATTTTTGTTCACTAAAAACATTACCTTAGTTTCATATGTAACCAAGCCTAATAAGTTTGTTGTATTATTATCGACCTTACACAATGAACATGAAATTTCTGATGAAAACCAAAAATTTAAACCAAAGATTATTTTGGATTACAACAAAACCAAAAGTGGAGTCGATATTTTAGATAAATTGATCAGAGAGTACACATGTAAAAGAGCAACAAGAAGATGGCCCTTACGTATATTTTTCAACTTTTTGGATATTGCGTGCTACAATGCTTTCGTTCTCTGGAATACGAAAAAATCCTGAATGGAACAGCCAAGTAAATATAAAACATCGCAGAAAACTATTTCTGGAGGAGCTTGGAAAACAATTAACCTCGCCCAATATAAAACGAAGAGCGGAAGCAATACAAGAAGAACCCACCGGATACCCTAAATCCGTAATCGCTGCAATAGAGACCACCGGTGTTAGTGTAAAAAAGCAAATCGAAGTGCCGAAATCTGCAACAAAACGAGGTCGTTGTTATTCTTGTTGGGGTAGTGACAATAAATATTCAAAAAGGTGTGACATGTGTAAAAGATTTGTTTGTAATACTCATTCAAAACGCGAAGAAGTCCATATTGTCAAAATTAAATGCAACTACTGCCAAAAAGACCAGGATGGTGAACCATCTTAAAAAATTTAAATACAAAAATTTGGGATCATAATTTTTATGTTTGTTTGTTTTTTTTTGTTGAATTAAAGATACTGTTTAATAATACTGACTATTTAAAACATCCTTATAAATAGAATGAGAATGGGTCACGCTTGACCCATCTTCGTAATCTAAGTAAGTTAAATAATCTCCGTACTCCGAAGGTTAAATGTTAATAAAAACTTGTTGCAATTAAAGTTCTGTATAATCTTTGATAATAGAGATACCGAGATAATTTTCTTACAAAAATTTTGAAAAAAAAATAAATCTATCTCAAACTATTATTAATATTTAGCATTATTATTAGCGTTTATTTCTAATAAATTCCACAGGGTGTTTTAAACTTTATTTTTACACCACGTATACGGGTAAATTTTTAAGAAAACATTAATACATTGATTTTACTAGAAATAGACCTGTAATATAAAAAATATCATCAAAATACAACCATTCGTTCAGAAGAAAAATAATGTCAAACTTATAATACATTTAAGGTAGTGCGTTAATTTTGGGCAGTTGGGACCGTGCAACTCCGGAACAGCGACACCTGGTGTCGTAAATCAGCAAAATTTACTGCGCTTTCATGTTAGATCGAGGTTACCGGATAACTGTCAACGACGTAACACCAAAAAAGAATAAGAAGAAAAAGTAAGATTGAGGTTATGTCGGTATGTTATTAAAAGGTAAACATTATATGTAGTGTAAATACAAATAAATATATTATTAAATTACAGCATTACTGTTAATATGGATGCAATAATAAAAACTGGATTTGAGAAAGTAAATCACCAAATAACTTTTCAAACCAAGCACTGAGTCAAATGGAAAAGCTTTAGTAGTGGCAAATGTCATAAAAGAATAGAAGAATTATGTGAAGAATTAAGAAAAATAAATTACCATAAATTAATGCATAAATTAGTAGGTGAAGCCCATGATATCATCATATTGGTTTGAACAATTAATTCTTTCCTTGTAAACTTTTGGACAGCGAATATATCGTAATGCATCTTCAGAAAAACTTGAACTTGATGAATTTTTGTAAACTTCAAAAAAATAAAATTTAAATATTAAACTTGATTTTTGAGTTAAAATGAACTCTAAGTGACTGTTATGAAACTAAAATTACACTTAAAAGTGAACTTTTATTTATTATTTATTTCAAACTGACTTTAAAATCGGGCGCAAGAATAATGCATAATTTAGGTTATGTTACTTAATGCTTTTTTATGATATAAATCCACTTTTCTCTTTGTAGTAATTTGTGCTTCGAAGTTGGAAACGAATAAAACTTAAATTGACAATTTTTTGTTGTAGGTATTTTTACAATTTATAACGCAGCATTTCTTAAATCCCATTTTCTTAAGTTACAGAAGGTGTAAATAAACAAACGAATGTGAAATATGACAACTGACAATATGAATTTATGAAATCTATTAAATTTGCAGTAAAAATGACAAGATTTTCTCCGCTACTCGCGCACGATCGTTTCTCGTATCACATCCAAGTACTTGCACCGTCGCCAATATTATTTTTTATAAGTACAAAATGACATAAAGTCTTTTGCATATTTTTTTCATTACATATTATTATCATTAAATTTATCAAAAGCAGTTGTTAGATACTTGTAAAAAAGAGTGTCACAAAAATGGCTTTTTCAGTTGATAATTTCTCTAGTTTATTATGACACTGTTTCTCTTCTGGCTTACTCGTATCACTCCAGAGCGCCGTGACACACACGTGTAGTAGCATTCAATAGAACACTACAATGGTATATAACAATTATTTTATTCGATAAACAATAAACAGTCGATAATATAATTGGTATTTGTCAATAGTCTAGCAACAATGAATGTAGCCTGGGTTACTCGAAATTATAATACAGTAAGAATTGTATCGGAAATTCAGAGATGCACAATGGACCACGATAATGCTTCGTTACTAATTCCAAAGCAGGTTTATCTGCATACTATTTTGTGTGTAACTTTACGCAGCACATCATAAAAATGTGTGTACATACACATATCTCTTTGTAAATTGGATTAAAGATTTTTATTCTGACCTTGAACAATATTTATAAATTACAAAATATATTTGAAAAACCAGAAAACTATTTACTGGAACTGACATAACAATTTCCAATCTGTTTGAATATAAAATTGTAAACCCATTTTCCTAAATCTTATGTTTATTCTCGTTTTAAATAACCTTTTTAAATTGTTTAAGTCAAAGCGTATTCTAAAACAACGAACAACCTCCTTCAACCAATTTTTCCACGATAAAACTTTACACGACACTTCTAAAGTCAAGAGACAACTTTGGCATTCATTAACTTGTATGTACTTTTTATAATGCACAAGAAAAATGAAGGAGAAGCACGTTTAAGTGCCACCAGAATTATATTTTTTTTATTCTTTGTGATGAAACACGCAACCATGATGAATAATAGCTGCCTAGTAATTAAAATGTGATAAATTAAGAACATGTACCATTACTAGAATATATTCAGTAAAAAATAATGCCACGAGAATACAAAGAATACAAAGAGTAAATGCTAATATTTGTTTTGACGGTAATATTTGTATATAAAAGACCTCCGATATATTATTTTCTGTCGCCGTATTTATAGTCTACAAGCCCATGGGACATTTTAAGGGGTCATTTGAACCAGCATAAATCATATATAAATCAATACAACAATGAAGTAATAACAACTTTAAAAACTATGCTGTCAATTTTAATAAGTACAGGTGAGTACTCAGGTAAGGTAAAATTACCACACATAATGACCTGTTACCTAACGCCGTACAAAAATATTGGTACCAGAAGCAGAATTTTTTATTTTCGAAAAATGTTGAACCCATTTTTGGCGATTTGACTTTTACGGCATTCATACACACATACTTTCGGATCGTCATTTAAATTACCGCAAATCGGGGATACTTTGCACCATTTTTAAAGGTCTCTGAAGAATTTTCAACAAAATTTATAAAATTAAGAGATATCTTTATTTACTTGAATCCTACGTGTAAAAAATACTTTAAACAGATATGGTTTAAATACTTCAAGCTCAAAATAACGAATTATTGATATTTTTTTTTTCATTTAAAATGTGGAACGAAGTTCCCATAGCCAAAGGTTACTTTGCCTCACATTATAAAATAACGTCTAATCGCTAGTTTTTACATCACTGGTGCAATATTAAGCACACATTTTGTTTAATGTTCCCCATCTTACAAAATAAATAGAAAAATACGAAAAATGTATTTTTTTAAGAAACTATTGCAGAAAACTAAAACATGTTTTGATTATATTAATAGATTACAAAAAATATGATAGGTACCTCATAAAACGTAACTAAATGTACCTTTCAAAAACTTAAGAACTAGGAATGCAAATGTTCAACGAAAAACAGATTTTTAAAACTTAATAAGGTGTAATATGTGTATTAAATATAGTGTTGTACCATAATCTGCAACTGGATATTTAGTCACTGTACGAACAAGCCAGCTCAGGCACAGAAAAGATACCCCTTTTTGTTACTTGTTTGGGAGTTTAATAGATCCAAGAACATCGGACGAAGAGTATGAAAGTTGATCTTTCTTTGGAGGCTACTTCCACATTTTTGGCGATTTTGCATTGCATTAATTGTAACTTCATCAGTCATCAGGAAACAATTTGTCTAGGATAGACCTACCTTCGAAAGAAAAAGACCACAAAACATCCAACTTCTCTTACTACCTTCTTCTTTCTTTCAGTGCCTATTCGTTCCGAATAATGGCAATCATTCTGGCTATAATTATTTTATTGACAGATGCTTTAAATAGATTTGTTTGTGTTGTGGAGAACCATTTCCTCAGGTTCTTCAACCATGATATTCTCCTTCTCCCAATTCCTCGCTTTCCGAATACTTTACCCTGTAGGATTACCTTCAGTAATCTGTATTTAGTCTGTTACTCATTATATGTCCGAGATATTCCAACTTTCTCTTTTTAATGGTATACATCACCTCTCTTTCTTTGCCCACGTCTTCGTAATACGGTCTCGTTGGTTATCTTTCTGTCCATGATATCCTTAGAATTCGCCTGTATAGCCACATCTCGAAGGCTTCAAGTTTTTTCTCATTGCGTCAGTTAGTGTCCAGGATTCAACTCCGTAATAACAATATTGAGAAGATATAACATCGTAGGAGCCTCACTTTTATCTCCAGATTAAGATTGTGTCTCCAATTAAGATTGTGATTACTACCTACCTTATCAAAATGGAAATTAATTTGTTTGATAGTATTTATCTTTAACAAAATTTATGAATTATCTTTCTTTCTACTGCTCTTTTTTAATTTCATCGAAGTTGATCGTCCGATGAATCAGCATTTAAACTAAGTGTGTCCCTCTCCAATAAAAGTAGAAGATTCTGGCAGCTGCTCGTCATTTTGCTGTGGTGGGGGTCGTAGGTTTCTTCAATTGATTCATCAACGCACACACTTTTTCCAGGAGGAATGTTGATTTTCTTTCTGCGATTCTTTGTAGTGTTAGTTGACAAAGATCTTCGTGTTTTCAAGTATTTGAAGAAATGCGGATTCTACAATATCTGTGTTGTTTGAACTTCGAGGTATACGGTTAAAATTTCCTCAACATTCAAAGGAAAATATCCACATTTGCGAAAACCGGATATCAAATTATCTTTGATGGTTGCTGCAATAATTTCCATCAATTTTACTAACAGTGGTGGGAAGTTCTGTTTCTGAATATTTGTATTTTTAATGCCTTCTTCGGTATTTTTCCAGTCCGATAGCAACTTTTTTCCAGCTTATTTAACTTGGCGAAAAAATGCCACATTAGAGGCTGAGTTAAGTTGTGCTATTGAGGGGTAAACAAATTAGGCTTACTTGGTTTTCTCGACATAATTTGAGCGAATGAACTGTCAAATGAGAAGAAAGGTTGTCGCATATTAGGATTTTCTTTCGTTCTAATTTTCTTAGCCTAGGTATCATTTGAAGCTCCAGCCAATCAGTAAATATTGCTATCAAACCACCCAGAAGAACTAGCGTTATATCGACATCCTTTTGGCCCATTTTTGTCCACGTGGTCCATCTTGCTGGCTCGATAAACAATATATGGAAGGCAACAGTTCTCCAGCCGCATTTCCTGCAAACATGACGAAAATTGATGTCTTCGATGCATTTCGAATTAATTCAGGATACTTGCAACCTTTCTTCACGAGTACCCTCTTTTTTTCCTGGATCATCCGTAAGGTTTGTTTCGTCAAAATTCATATGTTCCTTGAAGGCACCTCTAATATTTCGGTCGTTAAATTTTCAAAGTAGCTCCTTATCATTGTCTTATTACTGCGGCTCTGTACGCTTGACATTCTCAGCGAAGCTCGGAATATACCTGATGCTGTTAATAAAGATTGGCCATTCTAGACCAGGCAAATTATTCTGGAAAATCCTAACTTCCCTACCACATTATCTTTAAATGTGACGCAATTCTGTTGTATCTACAGGAAAGCCAAACTGTCCAATGCAACAATACACTGAACAAAATCTTCTTCTTCTTGTAAAGAAAATATGGGCTGTTTTCCAGGTTTTCCTTAGGTATCTTCCTTTAAGTTTATTTAAAATTGTTCTTCTTGATATGTTGTACTTTTCTTCTCTGCTTCTCGTGTGAAATTTCTCCTGCTTTTATTGCATTTAAATCACTCCTGCAATGTCTCTGAAGAATAGTATGCATATCTTCTTGATTCAGACCTTCTAATGTAGTTTCTGGGCTTGTTTGAAACAAAACATAAGATTACTTTATTATAATACATTGATTTTGGTCATGAATATTTTTATTTTAAAACATCAGTACCAATAAAAACTTACTCAAAAGCTGATAAATGATTAAAAAAGAAAATTCACAGATATTTTGAAGTTACTTTTACCTCGGAGCAAAGTAGACTCAAAATCGTGTTTCGGAGTTACTTTGTTCCAGTTTCATGAAGCAAAGTAACCCTAACAACGTGTTTTGGGTATACTTTGTGCCGAGAAAACTAACCACAAAATTGTTAAATTTTGCATAGCAAAATTTTATATTGGATTGAACTAATATGTAGGCTTTTAGAATATTTTTTGAGGTAAACAGCAATAATAATCACTACCAACTAATAATCACTTCTTCTTCTTACGGTGCCTTATCCTTAAGGACGTTGGGCCATTACATTTGTCTATTTAATCTTATTTGTAGCTGCCCTGAATAGTTCTATGGAGGTCATGTTCGTCCATTGCCGTAGCTTTTTAAGCCAAGAGTTGCGTCTTCTTCCTGGTCCTCTTTTGCTATTGACTTTGCCTTCGATTATAAGTTGGAGCAGTTCATATTTTTGATTTCTTATAATGTGACCAAAATATTGTGTTTTCCGTTCTTTTGTTATAAGCATAAGCTCTCTTTCCTTATTCATCCTCCGCAAGACTTCCGCATTTGTCGTATGGCTCATGTAGGATATTCTGAGCATTTTACGGTAACACCAGAGTTCGAATGCTTGGATTCTTTTTTGTGTTGCTTCTGTCATTGTCCAGGCTTCAACACCATAGAGCAAGGTGGAGAAAACATAGCACTTAAGTATTCTAGTTCTCAATGAGATGCCCAGCTGGCGGTTGCATAGAACTTTTTGCATTTTGTAAAACATTGTACGTGCCTTTTCCAGCGTATTCTTATCTCTAGTGAGTGGTCCCAAGTTTCATCAATATTACTTCCAAGGTACGTTGTTCTTGTTACTCTTTCCAGATCTGTTCCGTCGACATTGACCTTCACCCTTCTGTTTTGGTGCTTGCTTATGACCATCGTTTTTGTCTTCTTTGTATTCAATTTCATTTCAAATTCCTCTACAGGCTGTCGTTACTCGGTCCATTAAGCGTTGCAGGTCTTCAGCATTATCTGCCAGTATGACAGTATTACAGCATATCGCAGGTTATTTATACATTGCCCGTTTATAATTATACCATCCGAGGTGCCTTCCAAAGCTTTCTGAAATATCTTCTCAGAGTAAACATTGAACAGCAAAGGTGATAGGACACATCCCTGTCTTACTCCCTTCTCGATATTGATTTTTCCAGATGTTTCGCTGTTTTATTCTGATTTTAGCGTTTTGTTCTTGGTAGAGGTTTGAAATGATCCTTAAGTCTTTATCGTCGATATTACATGACCATAAATATCTATTAGTTTATCTGTTTCACCAGGTCAAACGCCTTCTGAAAGTCTATAAAACACAAGTATACATTCGAATCGACATCTGTACATCTTTCAACTAGCACACGTATTGAAAAATGTGCTTCTCTTGTTCAGAACCCATTCTTAAAACCAAACTGAGTTTGACCAGTGATGTTCGTCTAGTTTATTGTATACTCTATTGTGTATTACTCGTAGGAAAAGCTTCAAAATATGATTAATCAGGCTAATAATCCTATGGTCTTCGCATTTCTTGGAGTTTCTCTTCTTTGGTAGTGGATATAAACACCGATGTCAGCCAATCATTTTGGTATTATGCCTGTTTCGTATATTTGTTTAAATATATCTTCCATTACTTCGATGTGTTCGTCTAGTAATATCTTTATTATTTAAATTGGGATATTTATCTTCCCCAACAGCTTTTTCCGTTTTTTATCTGATTTGCCGCTTTGATAATTTCTTGCTTTGTGATATAAGGTGCAGTCGATGCCTCCTGCATGTAAATGTCGTCCACTCTCAGTCTTGAAACACATCTCTTCTACGTATTCTCTCCATCTACTTATTTGATCTTTTATGTTCATAGCGGGTTCCCTTGTTTATTCTTCAATGAAAGACGTAGGAGTTTGTTTCCAGCATATTCCAGCGGCTTTTTTTACTTTTTTATGTAGATTGAAGTATCATGTCTTTGTTCCAACTCTCAATTTCTTGGCATCTTTCACTTAGCCAGGTTTCTTTGGCTTGTTGGATCTTTATTCTGATATTCTTGTGTAATTGCTCGTATATTCTTTCACTAGATACCAACTAATATAATATATAATAATCACTACAACTTAGCAATACTTGTAAGATATTAAACGAAATCTTCACTAAACACCAAATTTTTTTACTCAAAATTACAATGAATTTTAGAGTTTATTTTTTCTCCACTGTTAAAAAAACTAGAGTGCACGTAGCACAGCCGGTGTGGCGTATAGGCAAATTGTTAACCTTTAATTAACTCGTAGTTACATTGGGTATTTTGCGCATATTTCTAGTAGGTAATTAAAATAAACTTTTTTTCGTACTGGGCAAAGTAACACCGAAGGGTGCAAAGTAACAAAGAGGTAAGTTTTTGCAATGCTCTACATCTGAGCTGGTACAGGGGTGACAAATCTATGGCGTAAACCTTGATTTTTAAGTGTTACAAGGAAGTCATTTGAGCCAATATGAAACTCACTAATTTCAATTTAGTTGCATAGTATAATAATATTTTTGGGCATGCCGTACATTTTTCAAGGTAAATGTGCTTATGAGAGGAAAATTAATTTTCCCTCTAAGAGGGATGTTTCGGTGAAACATTTCTGTACGGCATTGATATAGTTTGTTAATATTGACATCAATTATCAACAGAAACAAAATGCCGTACAAAAAAAATGGTTCTAATAGGCTTTAAAACTATTATAGTCCAGGTTGTAAGGCAGCTCACGTAGGAAAAATGTTTCTGATTCGGTTTCTTTACTAATTTATATTAGTTTTATTGCGGTATTACGATTTCTTTACGGAAAATGGCTTTTTAAAAACAAATCAGAAAGTGGTCAGACAAAAAATTTTTTAACAAGGTTTCTTTGGGCCTTACAACTTTTTTTCTAGCCATTTTACAATAAACACACAATTAAGCAATATTATAGGTAATTTTTAAACGTGTAAATTTTACTAAAAATTTGTTTAATTTCATTAACTTCTTTGAGTTTTACAGCCCTCCTGAAGTTGAACTCGTTCTTGAATACTCGTAAGAATACGATAAAAACGAATTATTAATCTTAGTTTTCCATTATATATGTTTTATTCATATAATTTATTATTTTGTTAATACTCTATATTATTACTTTATTGTTGTATTCTTATATTGTCTTCCCATTAGGCCCAATCCACAGACAGTTTCCAGGTGAGATAATATTCAGCATAATTATATATTTAAAATTTGTTTCGATCATAGTGTAAATAATCATCTTTATTTCCACCATACAAAGAGAAAAAAAAAAAACGTTTCGCCAACGACAGTCAGCAAAGAAGGCTCGGCTTTCTCACTGAGAAATAACGCTGTTCTGGTAGCTAACTCAGGATATGTTTTGTAAAGTTTTAATGAAATTAAGTTTTCCGAACTTGTAAGCTACTAGTGTTGTGGCACATCCTGAAAAAGCATGCAGAAATAGCAAATTATCTGCAATGATGTCGTCATATATAAAACTTGAAGAAGAGATATAATTGATGCAACTTACACCACTTTAAAGGATTAAAAAAATTGCATAATTTAGACACACAACATTGGACGGGTTCTTTCCTCAGTTGAGAAAAGCACATTTTGTGGAAATTTTGAAAACAAAAGTTTTAAATGTTTTATTGTAATCTATCATATTGAATTTTTTTAGCTCTAGACAGTCAACCTTGCTTCACATATAAAATGAATGGATATGTTGCATCATAATGTTTTTCCGATAACATTAATCCAAATATCCAAAAATTACAATAACCCATACAAGTATTCGTCTTTTAAAGCGGCCTTACAGTTTTTCTTCGCTTCTTATCATAGTCCATGTCTCTGAAGCGTATGTCAGGACAGGTTAATAAGAGTTTCATATATTAGTATCTTGGTTTTTTCTGCTAATTTTGTGTGATGTTAAGAACTGCTTTAGTCTAAAGTAAGCTCTGTTCGCCAGGTCTATTCTTCTCTTAATTTCTACGCTTACTAGGTTGCTGTTATATAGTTGTGTTCCAAGATATATAAACTCCGAGACACCTTCCAATATGTGTGCTTCTATCACCAGATCTTGTGTTGCCGCTATTTGTGTGCTGTTCGTGACCTTCATGTATTTTGTTTTGGACACGTTAACCTGTAGCCCCATTGTCTTCGCGGTTTTTTCTAATGTTTCAAAAGCCTGTATCAGGTCTCGTTTTGTCCGTGTTACTAAGTCAATGTACATGTACTATGACAATTATTATAGTTAATACTAAAATACGAGTTTTGGCAATAGGATAACATAATAGTATATTACATAACGAGAGTTGTAAGAAGCTTATTTTACAGTAATTTACAAGCATGTAATAATGCTTACAACTCAAGTTGTGTACTATACTTTTTCTACCATTATTTTCGTTTATAAAAATAAAAATTAAATTACCACTATATTTACACTGACAGATTAATAATTTTTAAATCTGTCAAAATAACGTCTGTTAAATTCGTTTCCATGGTAACTCGACCAACTGACTTACAAGGCTTATGTGATATTACACATTTTTATAAAACTGAAGCGTAATTTTTTTTATTACGTGCTAGTCATTACGTGTCAGTATCTGTTATGATGCATTTACTTAGCATCCAAATAGTAGGTAATATAGAATTTACTAGTAAGAGAGTAGAAAAATATTATTTTTATTTCGGTATCCATATACCAAAGGCAAAATAAAGTACCTTATTGATTATTTTGTCTCTTCTTGTTTGTCTTTTAACCATGATTGATATTTAGAGTTTTCCTGTATATCATATACTCAAAACATTGATTTACTCAATATGAAGTATTTCATATTTTGCCAACATTAAACAATACTCTTAACGACAATATCCATGCTATTGCAAAAAATTTATAGCCAAGTTTTTATTATATGGTGGTTTTATGTTCATAATTTAAATCTCCTGCATGTTTCCAATTTATATTTTTACCGAACGAAATAAATCGATTCTGATTTACAGTATCCAAATGATTACATATCCGAAGTAATTTTATTACAGTCGATGTCAACGCATTATGCCTATATATTTACATTAACGAATAACTTTTGTACAACATAGATCTTTTGCTAAAAACAATACGACTTCATAAATATCCATAGTTGATTCAAGTTTGCCGTATAATATTAAAATATATCTTTCACTCTTTACATTATTAAACCTAGTTTCTTTGTTTGTCATATACATTCCGTTTTCATGCTCCTTTTATCTACCTTTAGATCTTTGTTATAAATTACAATGAAGGTATTGTATCACTGGTGTAAAGACCTTGCGGTATTAAAAAAAATTGCTTTAAATTCTGTTTTAAAATCATTCAAACTGGATGTATGAATCACACCTAATTCTGTTTTAGTTGATATTCAAATTGCCGTATCCCCCCGAAGAACATTAGCGAAATAACGAATAAACTATATTTAAATGTAATTAACAGTACTTACATATAACATTTTATACAACATTATTTATACCTAATAGATACCCTATTAGTATTCTGTAGTCAAAATTATTTCCAAGTTTGACAGACAGTTTGAAAACCAATCGGAATGCCATATACGCGTCTTTCCGTAGTATATTTAGGACAGTCAATTAGGAAATGGTCTATACTATTAACTACGTCACAAATTGAACACTTTCAAACTTAACTGTTTGAGAACAGGTGTGCGTGTGTGTACCTACTAGGGCCCAGTCTGTGACGTGTTAGGATTACTTGAGATCTTCTCGATCTCTAGAGAATGTTTTCCCTCTTTAGGACTGTTGGACATAATATAACATAAAGCTACTTACGATAGGTTTTATTAGTTGATTAAGCTTTATAAGAATATTATAAATTAACATTATTCCTGTTCACATGTAGTCCATAACCTAAGTATCTTGTCATGTGTGGTTGTCATGTCACCGCTGTCACTTGTGGTTCCGTTTACCAAGTGCAACGTTGCCAAGTATATGCGTACATGAAAACCATACATAACACGTCCCCTTTAATAAAAACAAAATAAACAAAAATTAATTCACATAATATATCATATGTACATAAATAACAATAATTCACAAATATATCAATAGGTAAATCTATCAGGAGGGCGAATGACTCTACCACTTCTGGAGGTTTTCAAACCAGGTGAAGTACTGTATGATGTAGAAGGTACATTAATGTCATTGATGGGTGATGTTCTATTAGATGTTGAAGGTACATCAATATCTTTGATAGTCTTATTTGTTTTACAGTCTCTTGTATCATCAGGTACATCTGGACAAAGAACTGTTCTCATATTTCCCATACTTGTCCTTCCAGTAGTCACAATATCATTTTCATGACTAGCTTTCACATATGCTTGCTCACAATTTGCATAAGCATGTTGCTGTGCTTCTGACCGTACAGGTCTAAGATAGTGTCTATTACGTCTATAATCAGTATCATTTACTTTAACCACGTAATCCCTTGATCCTTTCTTTGCCACAACCACTCCAGGGTTCCATTTCCTTTTCTTTTCTTGAAGTAAAATTTGTTGTCATGATTTTAATTCTGGTAACCTATTTGTTCCTTTGTCATAATAGTGTTTTTGTTTTCTTTGATTTTCTATTAATTGTGTAAAATATCTTTTATTAGAATGTCTGGGCTTTGGAAATTCCATACTGACTGGTAAGTTGGTTCTGAAATTTCTTCCAGTTAGCAACACACAAGGAGCAGGTAAATTTTGTTTTGGAGTTGTATTATAATCTAATACAGCTAGAAATGGATCTTTCTTAGTTTGTACAGATTTTAAAAACAAGTTTTTTATTGTTTGTATTGTTCTTTCCACCATGCCATTGCTACGAGGATATTGTGGACTTGATGTTGTTACTTCAATATTATACATACGGACAAAATTTAAAAATTCATGAGAGCTGAATGGAGGACCATTATCAGAAAATATTTCACAAGGCAGTCCATTAATAGCAAACATATTTTTTAATTGTGTTACAACACTGCTAGCCGTTTTGTTCATTAGTTTATTAACAATTGCAAACTTCGAAAAATAATCAACCACAACTAAAAAATCTTGTGAGGCTACTGTCATGAAATCAATACCAATTTTTTGCCAAGGTATTTCAGGTACATCATGTGATTTTAATGGCTCCCTACTGTTGCTTTTATAGCTCATTTGACAAGTCAGACAGTTCAGAACAATGTTTTCTATATCCTTCATCAATCCCGGTTAATAAATTGCTTCTTGAGCCTTCTTCTTACATGATACTACACCCTGATGAGACTGATGTATAACATCAAGAAATTCACCCTTCAATTCTTCAGAAATAATTAACCTTTTTGTATAAAACAATACATTCTTTAATAAATATATATCATGTCTATCAGACCAGAATTTTTTCACCTCAGAAGGTACAGAGCTTTTATGCTCAGGCCACCCATTTAAAACATAATATTTAACTTTTTGTAAAGATAGGTCAGTATCAATTGCATTTTGCAATCTTTTTTCATTTTCTTTTAATGTTGCTACAATAGAATACACTTTCAAATTATTTTCATTATCTATAAAATTAGTATTTATATGGTTTTATTCAAAGGATCTCTACTTAATTTGTCAGGAACTTTGAGATTTTCTACCAGGAACATATTTGAGTGAAAATTTATATCTCATTAATTGCATTGCCAGTCTTTGGATCCTAGGTGACATTTCATCTAAAGGTTTTTTTAACAATCCTAAAAGAGGCCTGTGGTCTGTCTCTATTTCAAAATCTATGCCATAAAGATAGAATGAAAATCTTTACGCGTTACCAAAATGGATAGAATAAGGAATACAGATATAGGAAAATAACTGAAAATATAGTCCACATTGGAGTAAGATTGCTCCAGGAACGTTCGATATATGAGAATGAACTTAAAATCATAAAGAACCTTATATGAATCAAGTAGCATCTGCGAAAGTAGGACTGGAATCTACATCATATTTCTCAATCGAAAAAGGTGTACGACAAGGTTGAGTTTAGTAACCTCTCCTTTTTAAACCTAATCTGAAACGATTTTCTATAGAGCCTTAAGTGAGACTGAAGATGGAATCAAAATCAACAGACAGACTATTAGTAATCTTCGCTATGCTGATGATACAGTCATAATAGCTGCTAGCCAAGAAGAGCTACAACGACTAATAGATAGAATAAACACTGAAGGAGAACGACTGGGCTTGAAGATTAATATAGCCAAGACAAAGGTAATGGTGGTTAGTAGAACACGAAATAAGCAATTAAATATAAGAGTAAACAATAGGAACATCCAGAAGGTCCCCAAGATCAGATATCTCGGTAGTTAGATAACTGAAGATCTAGATCCAGACATAGAGATATGTAGCAGGATTGAGCAAGTCAGAACAATATTTACTACTATGAGAACCTTGATAAGCAGCAGCAGCCTTAACTTAACGCTCCGATATCGCTTTATAAAATGTTAGGTACTAGTGTAATAAGCCGGAACCATGTTTACGGAGATGAAATATATATCAATGAATTCTGCTTCACTTACTAATAATTGTGAAATGATTTTTTATGCGGTGCAAGACGTTATTTTTTATGTAATTTTCCATTTAAAATATGCCCGATTCTTAAAAGCCACCGCCATTATTCGCCATTATTTACCATGAAACAACAAGAAATGACAGGAATGACAACTGTTTCTTATGGTCAAAAATGGTAATTTTAACCAGTGTTGCCATAGTTATTCAAAATTATGTTTTCTAATTAATTTCAAATTGGACATTAAAATAACATTTTATTATTACCTACTTTTAACTGAAAATTATATCTTTTTTACAAAGGGTCAGGTTAGGTTTGGTTACGTTTCTTTACGTTTATTATCATATTTTCTTATGAAAAATAAAAAATTTGATTTTTAATTATATTCCTACTTTTAACTGAAAATTATACCTTTTTTACAAGGGTCAGGTTAGGTTTGGTTACGTTTCTTTACATTTATTATCATATTTTCTTATGAAAAATAAAAAATTTGATTTTTAATTATATTACAAAATTTTATTCTTATTACTGTTTTTTTACGAGCGTTAGGTTAGGTTAGGTTAGGTTGGTTTAGTTTTATTGTCATGTTTTCTTATTGGGTTAGATTTGGTTTATTGGTTTGCATTTTTAATAATAAAATGTAAATGTAATTTTCATTAAATTTTAAAATTTAGGTATCTTAAATGTTAAAACTGGCAACAATGTCAAATGTACATAAAATTTAACTTCTTGCGCATGGCCGCCATATTGTTTTGAAATATTAAAAATTTTGATTATTTTTAAACAATTTTACGCATTTTTTTTATAATTTTACTGTAAAAATAGTGATATTTAATATGTTTTAGTTACGTTATTTTTTATTAAATGCATATATACTTTTCTTTGCTTTTTATGTAATTTTTTTTTTTGGCTCATAATACTTTTTTTTTTGTATTTTTTTCTGATTTTTTTGATTATTTGGGCACTTTTAATAGTTTTAAAGCAAAGAAAACATTAAAATTTGGGTTTTTTTTTTCACTTTTTCAGTCCACAAAAGTCCACAAAAAGTTCCGGCATAGTAAATAATTACCAAATGTAAAAATGTAAAATATACTGCTATATGGTGTAGAAACCTGGATCATAAAGGCCAATGTAATGAACCGATTGGAGGCCTTTGAAATGTTGGCATTTATAAGACTACTTAAAATTCCCTGGACAGATCACACAACAAGTGTCGAAGTATTAAATCGAATAAGCAGAGAACGAGAATTGCTGCAAAGAATAAAAAGAAGAAGAACTGCTTATCTGGGTCATATATTTCGAAATTCAAGTACCAGTTCTTATAGCTTAATATGTAAGGGAAGATAGAAGGAAAATGGGGCATCGGAAGAAAGAAATACTTATGGCTTAAAAACATAAGGGATGACAAACCTCGATGCCCATGCACTCTTTAGAGATACACAAGATTGAGAGGAGTATGTAAGAATTTTAGACAACATCCACTAATTGGATAGGGCACCATAATAAGAATAAATAGTTTATAGAAGAGAGATAGCCGAGTTGGTGAGTTCATTTACACCGGATGAAGGATACCGTACCAGTGAAAACAGTGTGGGAAGCCAAAATAATGAAAAACAAAAAAGGGGAAGACCAAGATAGACATTGGAGGAAGTAATCGGCAGATATTGGAGAGAAGAGGAGTGACATGGACAGACGCAAGAAGGTTGAAGCGAAATTTGTTAAGAAGGAAATTAAACCTTACACCATTATATGGCAGAAATATTTTTGATTATATATAATATACTACCAGTTTTTATTCACTAGTACTAAATAAAACTACTAATTTAATGATACAATGCCAAATATTAGTTCAAATTAGTAGAAAAATAATACAGATAGTAAAAGGTAATAACATTAAAAACTCATTATATACACATTAGAAGGCTGAGAAAAACTTTTAAATTGTTTTTAAACTGTATTGAACGACCTTAGGAATAGTTGGCTATTAGTACTCATGGAATAATTGTCAGTTTGTCAATAATTAATTACTGTTTAAATTAAAAGTTACCCCTATAAAATAACCTTTAAGTGAATATGCAGATATATATTAAATGTGTATGTATTGGATTCTCGAAACTGTTTTTAGCTCGGATCACGACCAGCGATAACAAGTGGATATTTATATAATACATTTTTAATTAAAAAAAAGTATTATGAGGAATGATGTCGTTTATTTGCATTATATGCACTTATGGGATGATAAGAATATTCATGGCATTAACCAAAGAACGAAAGAATGAAGCAGCTTCTACATGATGATTTTTTGGGAGTTCTGATTAGACGTTTAAAAAAACTTGGATCTCATTTTTAGATATGCCTAATCAATCTAAAATATTTAGATCCTGCTAGCACTTCCGGTAATACCGGAAGTTGACTAAAACCTTCTTATTTTACCCCTCGGTTAGTGTTCTGGGGTATACTATACCCTAGGTACTCCTTTTATTTCTATAAAATCGAAAGTAGATGAAATAGCGCCTTCTAGCGCTGAGTAGCTGTAGTTTATACATGTTTTCTCACGATGACCTTGTTACCAGCTGTACATACAATTTCATTTTGAATTAGGAGTTGGTCAAAGGCGGTTGGGGTGTGTGATAGCCCGATACATTACTGTTGTAACTTTTAGTTGTTTTGTGTTCTAGAGGTAAATTTACATGATATTTTTGATATTTTTTCGGGATGTACTATGATTTTTATTTTTCTTTCAGCGATACTGAATTATAGAATAATTATGTCTTACGAACAAGAGCAGGAAAGGTTAAAACGTTTATGGGAGGAGTATGACAGTATTTCTAACGATGATAAATCGTTCATTGATAGTGAATCTGAGGAAAAACAAACCGCACTAGAAAGTCGAGAAGAAGAATCATATTGGAAGAAGGGGCTCAAGGAGAGACAGCACACAAAAGGGAGGATGCTGAAGAAGTGGGGGCTAAAGAAGAAAGTGAATTTTTAAGTGTTAGTGAGAATAATGTTAATTTCGTACCTTAACGCCGTAGTGGGGGGTACCTTAACGCCCATCATGTTGGTACCACAAATCGTTTCTAGTTGAAAATAGCCGATTCATCTGTGGCAACAGATAGTCCTTAAGAAATTCTAGATAACGACAAGCAGTTAAGTTTTCCTCAAAAAAATATGGCGTTCAAATTTGATTGTTTACAATGCTGGCCCAAACATTCACCTTCTCAGGAGATTGTGTCCTATACTCTTCCATCCAAGGTGAATTTTCACTTGCCAGTATCGATATGTCTGGCGATTTACGTGACCGTTCAGCATAAAAGACGCTTCATCAAAAAAAGTACTTTTGTATGAAACCCTGATCTCTGTTACATTTTTCCCTAATGGTTTCGCAGAATTCGATTCTGCTATTAAAGTCATCTTCTAATAGCTCTTGGACCAGATGTACTTTGTATGGATGCCAGTTCTCCTTTTTTTTTTTGTACTCTTACAACAGTTGATTGGTGGACATTATTATCTAGTGCGACCTGCCTAGAACTAGTATGGGGATTTTCTTGAAACGCCAGTACAATGTCTAGTTTCTTGGCTTTGGATATTGATTTTCTACCGCTTCTGGGAAGATCTTTAACATGGCCCGTTTCTCTAAATTTTTATTTAATTTTACTTACTGTTGATTAAGTAATTGGTTCGCGATTGGGGTATTTGACATTAAATAAATTACGAACTTCTGCTTAAGTCCTCACTCTCTCTCCATAATCAATAATAATTAAAATCTCGATTCATTCTATTTCTGTTAGTTTCATTTTAGTAAATGCTGTTATTAACCCTGCGTTGGTCGCATGGTTAAATGAACCACCATTAGTCGCAGGTGAGCGTGAAGCTCACTTGTCATTTATATGACTTATTTTGACTTTTTATGAGTCAAAAAACAAAAGGCATAAACATAATGATTTATTTATCAAAGCTAAAAAAAGGCAATATTTTTAACAAAATACAAAAAGGAATAAAACATAAAATATAAAGTTTGCTACATCTACATAAATAAGCATATTTCGGAAACAGCAACTAGAATAATAAAAAAAATTACTCAGATTCAGGAACTTCGTCGCGTTCACACTCTGTGCAAATGGTGATTGTATGTTCTTTACAAATTGCTCTGAAACACTTGGCGCATTTTGACGCTATTTTCCGATTTTTTTTCTTGGGGCGGTAGAGCATTTGGCCTTGCATCTGCTTGATTTTCCTCAGGAACATGTCGTTTCTGTGTCAAAGGAAGATTCAGATATTTTTTAATTTGCAAAGTTAGCAGAAATGGCAAGTTTTGGGCCGCCCTTTTTTTGCATATGTGGGGTAATGAGTTGTCTGGCTAAAATTTTCAGATACTCACGTCTTGGTTGGCAGGAATATAATACATTTGTCCTAAATATAATGTTTCTATTTATTCCAGCGATATTTAGTATAGTAAAAAAACAGTCCATGGCCACCCTGGAATCATCATGTGATTCCTTTGCCACTGAATAAAGACTCTTCAGTTGGTCCACTGAATCTACTCCCGATGTTGTTTGATTGTAAAAAGTATCTACTGCTGGTTTGCAAGCTTCACCACTTTCCTCGTCAATTTCGTCATATTCATGGAGGGTTGACAAAAAGCAGGACATTCTTTTTTTTTTTTGGATGTACAAAACTAATAAACATTCACGACCAAATGTCTTTTTTTTCACGTTTGTTTTTTTCTAATAGTCCCAATTAAAGTTATTTTTTCTTTTTTAAATTCTTCGGCCAAAGGAACTGACGTGAACCAGTTATCACAGGTTAAATTTCGTCCTGAATTCATAATGGGTTCACACAATCGTTTTATCTCACTGGCTGCACTTTTGTCAATACAAAATGGACCATCAGGCTGCTTTCCTGCGTAAATCTCCATTTTCACAGTATAAAAATACACGACTCTTAGCCAAGGTGAATATTTTTATCCCATATTTGTTTAGTTTACTCGGGATATATTGCGTGAAGCTGCACCTTCACGGAAACCCTCCAGCATTTCGTCAATAGTACAGTTCTCACCAGGCGTGTAGCAGGTTTGGCATCTTTCTATAAATTTTTCAAATATATTTCTTATTGGAGCTAGCTTATCAATTAATTTGCCTTCAGCTCTTGTGTGAATATTATCAAAACGAAGTGCTCGAAGCAACAAATCGAATCGTTCAGGGCATTACCATTTTGAATAACTCTCGTGCTGTAGAATCGTTGCTCCATAGGTCACTTAGGTTGGTGTGTCGAGATTTCAAAACTCCTCCATGTACAACAATCCAAACACTGCTTTTATTTCATCACAGTCAGTATTTAAAACATTTAGTTCGCGTGTATAGTTGCCTCTAATTTTCTCTAGGTACAAATTTGTCCACGGCACAATTTCTTCAATGATATCATCTGTTATGAATAGGTTCCAACTTTCATATGGAGTTTTAGCAACCTTTGCCGCATGTTTAACTCCCGGTAGTTTGCTAATAATATTGTGCTGTCGAATACGGCTAGTTTTTTCGCTCACGGTGAACTTTCCAAATGTTTTTTTTTGTCTCTGCCGATATATTTGGAACAATCTTTAGACCAAAACGTTGAAATAGTATTTGTCGTATCATCGGCAGAAAACTCTGAGTCTGTCTCATCATTAGAACTGAGTTCTACTGAATCTATGTCGCTTTCTTCATCGTCCAAATGTTGCTCTTGCGTCTGTTCAAGTACCAAATCCTCTTGCTCCAATTCTTCATATATTTTTAACAGTCTGGCCTCTTCTTTAGGATCCATTACACAATAATATTTTAAAGTTATATGATTTTAAAACACAAAGTAAATAAAAAAACCCAACAAAACTTGCTCTGTAGCTTTCCAAAATCGTCACGTCGTTAGTCGCGGGTGAGCTAATCGCTAATTTCTCGACATTTGCCTTTAATCAATACTTGGAATAGACTGACGGTTGCTTGATCACAATTCTGCGTAAAACATTCTATACACAATAGTAGTAGGAAGCATCACATGAGCGCAGTTGCCAATGTGAGTAAAAATGTGAAAAAGACCAAGAAATTTGTTGACAAATTTTACCTTCAAACATTTGGCACACCTATGGGTTCCTCAATCTATCCCATCCTAGTTAATTTTGTATTGGATGATTTAGTTTCTGACCGTTTAGGTCTTTTGGACTTTCAAATCCCTTTTATTAAGAGGTATGTGGATGATTTATTATTAGCCTTACCACCTGACAAGGTTCAGGATACCTTATCATTCTTTAATGAGTTTGATCCTCATTTACAGTTCACTGTTGAACTTGAAGACACTACCACCAATAGTATACCCTTTTTAGACATGCGTGTCATTAGAATGGGAGATAACACCCTAACCACAAGTTGGTATATAAAACCAATGGCCTCTAATAGGTTCCTTAATTACCATTCCTGTCACCCTATGAAATATAAATAAAACCTTATAAAAGCTCTAAGCTGCCGATTAAATAAATTGACACATCCAATTAATCGAAGGGAATCCCTTAAGTTATTAAGAAACATTCTAATAGAAAATTCATATCCTTCATCTATCATAAATAAATACCTTTACTCACAAAGCTATGGATCCTCATTTGATGACATACCCAATGGTGACCAACTTGGAACCATTTCAAATAATTCAATGAATAGCATTGTTCTGCATGATACTGATCTTGAGAATCCTTTCACCCATTATTCTTCTTTACCTTATTTTCCTCAAGTTACTGAGAAGCTTATTAAACTGTATAAGCAAAATAACATACCGGTTAAAATTACTGTCAAGAATGCGAAAACTGTTAGAAATTTGTTTTCGAAAACTAAAACACCCTTGCCCACTTTGGAACAAGTTAACACGATTTATCAAATTCCATGCTCTAATTGCGATTTGTGTTAGATTGATCAGACTGGTAGATCATTAAAAGGTCGTCTCACTTCACATCGTAGTGACATTAATTTATCAAAACATACTTGTGCCCTGGAACAACATGCGATAAATACTAAACATAAAGTGGATTTCAATGAAGTTAAGATTCTTGCCACTGAACGTAATCTAGTTAAAAGACAGTTTTTGGAAATTGTGTTCAATTCTTAAACATCCTAATGCTTTAAATAAGAGAACTGACATAAGTAACTTGAGCCAAATATATCATGCTTTAATTTTGCAGAATTAGGCTTTATGATCTTTTCATTATATAATATGTCATGCAAGGTGTACTATTTGAACTCTTTTTTTTTTCAATTTTTATTAAATAATTTAAATATACATAAAATAGAAATAACTAATAATTAAATAAAATAATTAAATATTCTTTTACTTAACTCACTGCAGCATATGCAACTTATATTGCATATTCTTACACTAATTGCTTAGATTAGAGTGAACAATTTTCTACTTGAATTACATAAAACAAATATTGTAATGGATTCATAGAATCCTTTTTAAATTTACAGTTCCAAGCGTCTGAACCTTGGGCTGTGGAAATTATCTTATCGTTGATCACCGGTGGCGGATTATCTAGCCATAATGTTTAACGTTATTATTTATATATGAGGTTGAATGGAATTTTTCGGTTTGTTATTTCTAGACTGATTAATGCAAGGAGTTGCTATTACAATACCAATTTCTTTCATTGGTTTGTCTCTTACAAGCGGGTTGTCATCCAAACTCATTTAAACTTTTAAATTGACCGCCCAATTAGTTGGGGTGGTACCTCCACCTTGTTGCTCTGTCAAAAGATTTTGACCTTAAGGTTGGCTGTCTTTTTGCGGTTTAGTTCGTCTGGTTCATTTAACGCCATTTTTCCGGCGGCAGCTGTAAGGCTTTGATAGGTAACTTCATTTACACTACTTTTTAAATAAATTTTTTATTAACATCACTTATAATGCTACCTAAAGTTAAAATCAAAGCTTAATAATTATTAAATAGTTGGAAGTATATCTATGATTTTCTTGGTTCTTTTTCACTACTTAAGATTAAATATAATATTTAATTTACTTTAGACCACATGGTCAGTTGCTGTGCTAATTTTTTATAAGTTGCTATATGTCGTTATTTATTTGATTGTTTATACAATATCGCTGTATAATGTCCATTTACTTGAGTTTTATTCACATAATTGTAAATAACTTTGACTGCTATATGTCTTTTTTAAGTTAACAATTATAACATCGTTTCCATGATTGTGTGGTTCTCATATTGTACTTTTTTAGATGAACTGATGATGCTTTCAAAATACGAAAGAGAAATGTCTTCAAAATAGATAAAGTGTCTATCAACTTTGTCTTTTATTTCTCCACCTTGAGACCGATATAAGAACCCACCACTCGTCTGAGTGATCCTTATATATAATATATATATATATATATATATATATATATATATATATATATATATATATTGGATTGACCGTCGTACTCCTTTTCCGATATATATATATATATATATATTTATATATATATATATTATATATAATATATATCAGTTGATGGTCAGTCAAAAATTAAAATTGACGTGTTTTCAGATTTTTTTTTAAAGTCGTCTGTTTCTTCGAGATAATGAATTTATTTCATACATTTGCATCATACTGTATATAAAACAAATACAAAAAACGATAAATTTAAAAGACGAATTTTTTTGAAAAAACTGTGTGCAGCTGATTTCCGAGTTTTGAAACCAACGAAGACAAAACCCTTCCTTGCGTCGACCACTACGTGATAATCAGCAACCAGAGGTACAACACCTAAGCGACGTAGGACCAGCAGTAGATGTTCTGTTTGTCCAAGAAATAAAGACTTTTTACAATATGCATGAGATAATATTGCGACAATTTTGAGGAGTCGTAACTTTTTTATTTTTCAATGTATTTTAGCGAACGTTTTTTTCTTGAGATTGTAGAACCTTAGGCTATAAGTTTATTTAGAGTTGTGTGATCAATAAAATTGTTCATAATATCTGCGTGTATTATTGTTTACTCGTGCTTTTTGACTAGCATAATTGCAATATGTTGGATAAATGATGTTTACCATTTAAATATAAGACTTTTACAGTACCATATTTAATTTATTTGAATCATAAATAAGTAAAAAATGAAGATTAACCATTTTAAATGATTAAATTTAAAAATTTTAACTTCCTGCTTTAGTTTAGTTTAATGTCATAGTTAATGACATACCCCGGAACACACTAGGCACACTAACGCAAGGTTAAGTGTAAAGCCCTATATAATAATACTTATTTCGATAAAATAACTCTTTAAGAATTCTCTCAATATACGGTTATATTACCTTACACACAGATTGTGCGAGATATGGCCAATTTTATTATGAAACAGTATCAGATTTGACACCCTGTATCTTTTTAACCCTTACGCTTTAAAACGCCAGAATTATGTGGGTCTAATTAACACGTGAAATATGAATCAATAAAAATTTTATATACTTGTTTGCACCGATACGATACGATTGTGTTGGACATCTATTATCGGTTTCACCGCACGTGGTTCATTTATCTCCCATATTTACGTTGGCATTAGAGGTAGCAATACCAGCTTTGTTGTTTTTCTGTGTTTTGCGAACTGTAATGATAAATAAAAGTAGGTTTCACCTAAAATTAATTTAAACATGATTTTGAACGTAAAGTTATTTAGAAAACATGATTTCTTACCATCCAATATTTATTATTGTAATTTGTCTCATTACAAACAATAAGCAATATGCATAATTTATGTACAATAACATAGTGGGAAGCCGCCCAGTGGCGAGCCTCTAGGTAAGACATACAATAATATTAATTTAATACATGATATAACAATTAATTTATACTTAACAAAGTCTAATACAGATAAACAATACTGACAACAAATATGAGTATTACTGGGCTAAAATAATCGCATTTATTCGCCCCACTATGAAACCATACTCTCTTTCTATAGATTTACTAGAGGTCCAAAGGGTCTTTGCTTTTTTATCTTCTTTCGTGACAGAGACTAGCGAATTTGGATAAAAAGATAGTCTAGTCTTCTATGCAGAGTTTATAGCAGATATTGCTGTAATCGTGGTGTTGCTGTAAGTGTAGATCGTGGTTTATTCTGCAGTTTGTAATATACCAAAGGGCATTACAGATCTGGTTCAGTACTTTCGATTAAAATCGATGAGGTTTTTGTATATTTGTATTACTTGCTGTAGCCTAGATTTATTCCTAATATAGCCATATTGTGTTTAAAATACATTTATAAATCAGAAGTTTATTCTTAAGGCTAAGATTTAATTTTCGACTCATTGTACCCATACATCTTCCCGTAGATTAAGCTAAGTTAAAGGCGTTTCTTCCACATATAGATGCCCCAATTAAGTTTGCTATCCAAATTAATTCGCAGCTATTTAACGACGATATTAACTGGTAGTGGAGTGTTGTTTATAGAAACTGATAGTGCGCCACTTTTTTAAAGTAAACATTATTTGTGTTGATTTTAAACTGTTGACTTGGACTGGCCGTAGTTTAAGCTAGCTCTCTAGTTTAAGCAGGCGATTTTGTATTTCGTAGAATGCTTTGGTTGCTGTAGAGTTTGAAGCCATGATAATTATAGCATCGGCATATGCAGCGACTGTTGTATTGATCGTGATTGGGAGATCTGATGTGTAGAGGGTGGCTCCTAGTATTCTTCCTTGTGGAACAGAATATATCGAAAACCTTGAGGAATTGGAATCCTTAAGGATCATAGCTTTAGTCTTCTTGGCCGCTAGTATGAGGTCTCTGCTTTCTATCCACGTCGTCACTTTATTAAGGTCTAGGTTCGCCCTATGCATAATTGACCAGTTTTCTTTGTGCTCCATCAGCAGCATCAGATAATCGGCATACGCTATTTCCAGTACATTATTGCTTAGGTCAGCCTCCTAAATTTCGTTGTATGAACATTCCAGAGCAATGTCTCCAGGACGAAGCCCTGCGGTACTCTCGCTGTGGTTCTTATTAAGTTGGCGCTCGCAATATTGATGCGCCTATTTGTGAAGTAGTTCCTCGCCAAGTTCTGCAGATAGGGAGATATCTCCAAATCGGCCAGTGGTCTAACGATAATTTTTTAGCTTGCAATATTAAAGGCATTTTTTATAACGAAAAAAACAGCCACCATTTATGGCCACATGCTTTTACATATGGATATCTCCCTCTTGATACTGCTTACGGCGTCTACTGCAGATTTTCCTTTTTTAAACCGATACTGGCGGTCAAATATGCCACCTTTCCCCATTATATTTTCAGACTTCTCTTCGAAAGAATCTCAAAGACCTTGTCTTAGAAAAGATATGTAGGACTCTGCGCCCCAGTCTTCTCTAATTCCTTTTCCGGTTTTTGGATCAGTATGAAATTTGCCGTTTTTTTTATCTTCCGGAAAATCTTGTTTTCTTAGCAGGTTGTTCCTAATATCCTGTGCTCATTGTACTTTTTTCTCGATGATGGATTTTATCTCAGGTGCTACCTTATCAGGCCCAGGCAATTTTCTGCTTTGAGCGTTGAGCCAGCTTCCATCACATCTTACCTAATAAACTCAGTCATGAGTGTCTCTACTTGTAGTGGTGCAAAGCTTTCTCCCGCTGTAGAAAAAATGCCTTGGCTAGTTCTTTCCTCGGACACTCGATCTTAAATAAATCTCATAGCCCTTTAAAATTCTTGACAACTATTCGGTAGGCGTCAACTCTTTAATATTCTATATCTTGACAACTATTTGACAGTAATTTTCTTACCTAATACTAAACGTTTCCAATATATTTCCTCGTCTACCATGCGAGTATCATTTTGACATCCATATAAAATAATCGTGATCATTCCTGAAATCCTGTCTTATGTCAATTTTTGTTTCAAAGAAAAATCAGGTTTTTAAAAAGGTGTTAAGAGTTAAAGGTCAAATTTTATTTGTAAATTCAAAAATTTGGGGGAGCGTAATAGATAAATAATAAAATAAAAAGCATTTGGTTTAGTACAAATGTTTTAAATATCGCTTAATTTAATTGAAAATTCATTATTTTGTTACCAAAAGTATTTTTGATATTCAAGGTGATTTAAAATTTAAAAAAAAATTATCTCTTTTTTTAATGGATAACCCTGTATGTTATTCTTTAATTTTCTGATTTTCGGTTTGTTGTTTGGTATTTTCAAAGTAGAACAGTACAAGATTTCTTTGGTCTAGAAAGTGAATCGCAGTTGGTTCTTCTCATGACCCTGATATCATTCTTTGATTGATTTGTAGGGTTTTCTTTCCAATCCAATTCAATTCCTACTGGTACCCAACAAATAGGTTTTAAGAATAGGACTCTGCCAGCAAATTCTACTCTCACGTTGTTGAAGATACAATCTATCACCTAAGCACCAGATATATAAAACGTATCTAGTGCTTACATGACAGATTTTATAAAGTAAAATGTTTTTGTTTTATGTAGCAGACGAGAGGGGGAGAAAGGCGAATTTCTACCGCCTCAAAATTGTAACACGCCGGTTTTGTAATTAACCCTAAAAGAAAATTTTGATCTTCTAGGTTAGAGGTTAAGTCGTTGGACCAGTACTTTAGCACCAGAAAAACGCAAACTAGTAAAACTTTGAGAAAAAATATGAGAAGAAATGGAAATAGAGAAGTGAGTCAAGGCTGCATACTACCTCTATTATTTAACGCTTATTCTGAAGAGTTTATTTCGAGAAATTCTGGAAGATGAAACTGTCAGGATAAGAGTAAATGGAGTCTTAGTTAACAATATCAGATATGCAGACGATACAGTAATAACAGTCAATAGTTTACAAGACCTGGAAAGACTCATAAATAAAATAGTAATGTGTAGTAGAGGGTAAGGACTCTCGCTAAATATCAAAAAGATAAAGTTTATGAAAATTTGTAAAAACAACCATAATACTAACGAAATCTTGATAGTAGACGGCCAGCAGATCCAAAGAGTAAAAAATACACTTATCTAGCAACACTTACAACAGAAAATATTGACTACACTGCAGAAATTAAAGTCAGAATCGAAAAAGCACGTTCTAATTTTATGAAAATGAAAAAGGTCCTATGTGGCAAAGATTTAACATTTGCTCTCAAAGTATGCCTAAAAAAATATTATGTATACAGTGTACTATACTATGGTATGGAATCATGGACCTTAAATCTAAAGAAGATAAAAAAAAGTATGGGAAGAATACCTGCGGAAACTTTTTCAACCCACCGTTACAGAAAATGCAGGTCCCGAAATCCTACCAGAAGAAATAACGGCAGCTGTCAGACAAATAAAGGATGGAAAGACCACCGGCACTTGATGAAATTCCTGCAGAACTGGTGAAGTTATTAGATACAGAACAAATAAAAATAATAACTGATATATTTAATGAAATATACAAGGCAGGAAAAATACCAGTAGAGTGGCTTAAATCGGAGTTCGTACCATTGCCCAAAAAAACCAGGAGCACAAGTTTGTGAAGATTATAAGACAATAAGCCTAGTGAGCCATCTGCTGAAGCTGTTTTTAAAGGTCATCCACTAAAGAGTTTACCGGAAATGCGAGGAATAAATTGCGCCCAATCAGTTTGGATTTGTGAACGCCGTTGGTACGAGGGAAGCTTTATTTAGCGTGCAGATTTTGTTTCAGAAATGTAGAGATGTCAGCTGTAATGTTTTTACATGCCTGATAGACTACAAGAAGGCTTTCGATAGAGTCAGGCATGAACAAATAAAGGAAGTGCTGAAGAGAACAGGGATTAGTGGAAGAGACTTAAAAATTATAGCTAATCTGTATTGGAATCAATCAGCGGTACTCGGAATAGATGGAGAATATACAGATGAGGTCAAAATCTTAAGGGGAGTGAGACAGGGTGCATACTTTCACCACTGATATTCAATCTGTACTCAGAGCACATTTTTTAAGAAGCCCTAAAAGATATTGATGAAGGCATCTCAATAAATGGAGTCAAGCCCAATAACCTGCGGTATGCAGATGATACAATAGTGTTTTCCAATACCATAGAAGGGCTGCAAAACTTAATGAACAGAATAACGGAAACAAGTAGAACATATGGACTGGATATAAACACCAGCAAAACCAAGCTAATGATCATCAGCAAGAAAAACATAACTGGAGCAAATCTGTATGTGAACCAAATGAGAATTCAACGTGTCTCACAATACAATTACTTGGGAACTATAATGAATGAGTCGTGGGACAATACCCAAGAGATTAAATGTCGCATTGGAAAGGCCAAAAGTGCATTCTTGACTATGAGCTCTGTGTTCAAAAGCCATGACCTCACCCTGAAAACAAAAATAAGGCTTCTTAAATGTTACGTGTACTCAGTGCTTCTGTATGGAGTAGAAACGTTTACGTTGAAGGCGGAAACTATGTCAAAACTTCAGGCTTTTGAACTATGGTTATACAGAAGAATCCTGAAGATATCATGGACAGACAAAGTCACCAATGACAACATACTGCGGAGGATCAACACAACTGCGGATTTGGTCAACATTGTGAAGAGCCGTAAGCTGGAGTACTTGGGACATATAATGAGAAATCAAGGCAGGTACGAGCTACTCCAATGCATTTTGCAGGGTAAAATTGAAGGAAAAAGAGCCCCAGGACGAAGAAGAATATCCTGGCTTGCTAACTTAAGAGCACTGTATAGAAAGACCTTAACACAGCTATTTCGTATAGCAACCAATAAAATCATTATAGCCAGAATGATCTCCAACGTTCGGAACGGACAGGCACCCTAATAAGAAGAAATCTAGACACAATGAGACGACTTAACGCCTTTGAAATGTAGATCTATAGAAGAATTATGAGGGTTTTCTGGTTAGACAGAGTTACGAACAATGAAGTACTGAGAAGAAAGTTGAACTTACAATTAAAGAAAGAATGCTACAGCATCTCGGACATGTGATGCAAGGCGAGAAGTATAGCAATCTACGACTCATAATGCAAGGAAAGATAGATGTCAGAAGAAGCATCGGAAGAAGACGAATTTCATGCCTTACGAACCTGCGAGAATGGTTTGTATGTAGCCCAAAACAACTTTTTAGAGCTACTGCCTTAAAAATTAAAATAGCTATGATGATTGCCAACCTCCATAGAGTAGGTGTCACCTGACGAAGAAGAAGTAACAATATTACGGATTGCGCTTGAAAAGACATCAGTGAAAACATTCTATGGATGAATGTGAAGATACGTAAAAAAATCATTGTTATTGCCGTATATGCTTCCTTCAATGACTAACCAGTTGTTGAAAAAGGAGAATTTTGAGAAAAGCTTAATCAAGTACAATAATTGAAAAATCGACAACGTGAGAAGTAATAACTCTTGACGATCTCAGTAGCAAAGCTTCTTTTTCTTTTTATGTAGAAATGACTATCTGTGTTTCAAAGTGAATGCAATAAGTTGTCGTTCCATCGCTTTCGTGGTCTTCCTACTGATCGTCCTCCCATTGGAGAACCGTCGCCGTTTTTACTACTCCATTTGTTGTCATTCGGCTTATATGATCGTTCCCTTTTACTCTTTTATTTCTTACCCAGTCTTTAATGCTTTTCATCTTGCATCTAAGTTGTATATCTGTACTTCTAGCTATGTTCCATAGTGTTTTACTATAAATTTTGTGTTTACCATAAAGTGTTTTTATCTCTGCTTTTTATAACATCCTTTTTGTCCTCTCTGTGTCAGGTCGTATTTCTGTCGCGTATGTCACAACACAATGAGGGTGTTCTGTTGAGAATGAAAAAAGAAAAAGAGCTGTTAACCACAATAAAAACAGCTAAAATCGAATACCTCGGTCACATCATGAGGAACAGCGAAAGATATGGACTGCTGCAACTAATCTTGCAGGGAAAAGTAGAAGGAAAACGGGGACCAGGAAGGCGAAGGATTTCCTGGCTGAAAAATCTACGAACGTGGTTCAATACAACAACCACAAATCTTTTTAGAGCAGCAGTGTGTAAAGTGCAGATTGCTATGATGGTCGCCAACATCCGAAACGGATAGGCACTACAAGAAGAAGAAGATGTCACTATTGGTCTAATGACTTTTACTCTATTCACTAAGTGAAGACTTGATCTTTCACTTCTGTTTCGAGCTTTTCGTAGCTAGATAATGTGATGCCAAGATGGTTAAACTCCATCACTTGTTCTATTATCTAACTTTCCAGCTCCAATTTACATCTTAGGAAATTTGCTGTTACAACCATGCATTTACATACTCCCAGTTGGTATACTTTTTAAGGTCCTATTTCTTTTATTTCATTTATGATCAGGTTAAATAATGGAGGACTCAAAAAATCTCCCTATATTACACCATTGCCAACTTCAATGGGGTCAGTTAGTTCTTCTACTTTTACTTATTGTATTGTTTTGGTAGATATTTTTCGATCATTTTGATTATTCCTAGAGGTATCTCTCTTGCGTACAATAAGCAGATAACGTCCTTTAAGTTGACCCCTGAAATGCCTTCTTAAGGTCCATAAAACACAGATAGGCAGGTTTATGGTATTTTAATGATTTCTCTTGTACATGCATCATAATAAATATAGCGTCGGTATATGATCTTCCCGACCTAAAACCTTATTGTTCTCCTGCTGGTGTTATAATTTATTTCAGTTTATTTGTTATCACGGGCCCGCGTAGCGCAAGCGGTAGTGTGCTTGCCTCGCATGCCGGTGGTCGTGAGTTCGAATCCTACCGCCGGCAAGAACAACTAGGCATTTTTAAAAATGTCTATAGGCCCCAGGTCGACTCAGCCTGAATAAAATGAGTACCTTGGGTAAAACCAGGGGTAATAATAGGCGGTTGAAGCGTAGCACTGGCCATGTTACCTTCCTTGTATACCGTAGGCCCTAGATATAGCAGACTACCCTGCTATACTCCCAAAGCCGCGTGCGGTATAAAACGGGAGACTATTATTATTATATTTGTTATCACTTGGGTGGGTAATTTTGGTGTTGTATCTAGTAAATTAATTCCTTTGTAATTTTCCAGGTCCAATTTCTCTCTTTTTCAAGAGATGTATTAGGATACTAAATATCCATTTTTTTGGTGTTCTGTTTAGTTCTAGTATTTTTTGAATTAGTTTTAATAGCTGTATAGTCAGATCTGGTCCTTCGTACATTAGAAGTTCATTCGATATTCTTTTCTCTTCTGGTAATTTTCTATTTCTGTTTCCTTAATGCTTTCTTTACCTCTTTATTTTCAATATTTATTTCTTCATTTGCCATCACCTCTGGTAGTGTTTGTTCATTAGAGGGTGGTCTGTGCATGTTTACTTCTGAATCTGTTTAATTTTTATTAGTTCGTTGTCCTCTGATCATTTTCCATATTTATTTTTATGTTCTCTAGAAGTTGTGTTCTATCTGTATTGAGAAGATCTGCCTGTGCTTCATTTTTATTTGTTTGACCAAAGTATTCGTTTTATTTCTAATTTATTTATAGTGATTTTAAGTATACCTGTTTTTTATTGTGTTCTGTATTGTAAAAAGGTTGTATTTTTTCTTTATATTTTGTCTTCACTTCCTTTGTACACCATGGGCTTTTGATATGCTAGTATTTTTTACTTTGTTCTCTCCAAGTGATTCTGTTGCTGCGTTAATTAGTTTACTGTTGAGGTTTTTCCCAGCTATCCGCGATGTTATCATTTTTTAATATTTCAATCTCAGCAATTTTTTTTTAAATTCTTTTTATTTTTCTTTCTGTATAAGTATTCCGTGGATTCTCTAATTTAGTCCTTCGACTTGGATTTTTGTTTGTATTGGTACTTGAGCGGTACCAATGCGGGCTCTTGAGTGTGACGTATTTCATGATAAGGTGTTACATCTGCTGAGCTGAGATTATTTTTTAAGCATGTATATCTCTGTCGGATAGGAAGTATTAAGAACTAAAAAGAAGAGCTACCTAGAATAGCAAATACGGGAAATGGACAGAAGTGGCGAGAGAAATCAAATGAGGAAATTCTTTAGTGAAGTGAAGTCACATAGAATAGGTGTAAGTGTTGGAGTAACAAAACCTATGAGAAATAAAGCAGGTGAACTTATAATGATAGAAACTGAAATCGTGGAACGATGGAAAGAATGCTTTCGGAATTTACTAAATATTGAAAGTGAGACGGATGAAGCAGATATTACATTTCATTTTGCAAATATCGAAATACCAGCACTAACACTTGAGGAAGTAAAGAATTCGTTCGCGTCTCTAAAAGACCATAAAGCACCAGGAAATGATAGGATAAATGAAGAGTTGTTAAAAAATGGAGGAAACCTTTTACACCAAAAATTGTATGACATCATTCTGATAGTATGTAAACAACATAAATGCCTAGAGAATGGAATAAAAGCGTTATAATTCCCATATATAAGTAAGAAAATAAAGAACAATTCCGAAACTATGGAGGAATATCGCTTATTAGCATATCATATAAAGTTCTATCAATTATCTTGCCAAAGAGACTCACGCCATATTCGGAAGATATTCTAGGCGCCTACCAATGCGGCTTTCATGCTGGAAGGTCAACTATATATTAAATATTTACCATCCGACAAATATTAGAAAAAAAAACTGGAAATTCAACCGCGATGTGCACAAAATTTTCATAGATTTATAGCAAGCATATGATTCTATAAAAAAGCAAATTGTGGATAGCAAGGTTAGAAATGGGAATACGAACAAAATTAGTTAAATTAACGCAAATGTGCATGATAAACTCATATGCGCAAGTCAAGATAGGAAGCAGAACATCGATGTCGTTTGGTATAAATTGAGTACTTAGGCAGGGTACCCCTTGTCACCGTTACTGTTCAGTTGTGCTTTAGAATATGCAATAAGTGAAATATATCCTGTGCTGTCAGGAGCATTTGCTGATCAAGGATCAAAAGTGTTGCTGGCCTTTACTGATGTTGTAGATGCAGTCACGCATTCTACAAGAGACCTGATAGAGGTATTTTCACGGCTCGAGGAGGAAACAGGTAGTCTGGGTCTCCGAATAAATGAAGACAAGACAAAATACATGGTCTTCTTCTTCTTCTTTAAGTTCCATCTTCTATCGAAGGTTGGAAACCATCATGGCTATGCGGACTCTGTTGACTGCCGCTCTAAAAAGTTCTGCACTACTGCATTCAAACAATTCCCTTAAGTTCTTAAGCCAGGATATTCTTCGTCTTCCCACATTTCGCTTTCCTTGGATTTTGCCCTGCATAATAAGTTGTAATAATGCGTATTTTTTGCCCTCTCATCACATGTCCCAAGTACTCAAGTTTTCGTCTTTTAATAGTTAATATTATTTCCGCCTCATTTCCTATCCTTCTAGTTACTTCCATGTTTGACATTCTTTGAATCCATGATATTCGTAGGATTCTTCTGTTACACCAAAATTCAAAGGCGGCCAGCTTATTCAGATGAACTTGTTTTAGTGTCCAAGCTTCCAGACCATAAAGAAGAGTAGAGAACACGTAACATCGAAGCATTCTCAGGCGTAGTTCTAACCTTATATCCCGACAACAAAGAAACTTTTTAAGTTTAATAAATGATGTACGTGCTATTTCAATACGTGTCTTAATTTCTTTGGTTTGGTCTACATCTGATGTTATCCATGTTCCTAAATATTTATAGTTATTAACATTCTCAATTGCAGTATCTTCAATAGTCAATTGGATATTTGCATGTGCAGATTTAGTCATGATCATGCATTTAGTTTTCTTTAAGTTTATCTTCAGTCCGTACTCATGACAGCGTTCATTAAGGCGTTGCATTAGTTCTGTAAATCATTGTTGTTATCCGTAATTATTACTGTATCGTCTGCAAAACGTAAGTTATTCAAAACTTCTCCATTGATAGATATACCTTCTATTGAATCTGAGAGCGCTTCTTGAAATATCGCTTCACTGTAGACATTGAAAAGTAGTGGGTACAGCACGCAACCCTGGCGGACTCCTCTCTGTATTTTGATATTTTCGGTGTACTGGCTGTCAACTCTTACCTTGGCAGTTTGATTCCAATATAAATTAGATATAATTTTCAGATCACGACTGTCAATATTTTTGCTTTTTAATATAGCTACAAGCTTTTTATGTTGAGCTTTATCAAATGCCTTTTCAAAGTCTATAAAACATAAGTACATATCCTGATTCATGTCCATGCATCTCTGAGCCAGCACATTCAAGCCGAACAAAGCATCTCTTGTACTCATACCATTTCTAAAGTCAAATTTTGTGTCACTAATCTCATATTCAAGAGTTTTAACAATTCTGCTGTGAATTATTTTTCCAACAATATGAACTATTTTCTTTATTTAACAATTGTCCAAATACATGGTAGTAACCAAAAATCCAAGACCAAGAGTTAGGCAGAACATCAGTATTAAAGATCACAACTTTGAAGTAGTAAAGGAGTTTAAATTTCTGGAGACAATAATCACAGCTGACAACCACATAAAAAAAGAGGTCTCAGCAAGACTAGCTGCGGGATACTCTCTTTCAACATTAATAAGATCGAAGCTACTAAAAAGAAAATCTAAATTTATATTGTACAAGTTGATTATTCGCTCAATTATTATATATGGCAGTGAAACATGGACTCTCAACCAGCGGGAAATCAATAAGCTTCTATTATTTGAAAGAAAGGTTCTCAAAATAATATTTGGGCCTAATAAGACGCCGAGAACAACAATGGGAAATAGAAGCGCAAGATCGTAGAGGATGGAGGGTGATAGTGGATGCGGCGAAGACTCACTCCGAGTTGTAAAGCCAGTGAACAAGAAGAAGAAGAAGAAAATATCTCTGTCGGTTATAACACAATCTATGTGTTGGTGTTTACGGTCAAAAAATTGTTTATTTATTCTGATTCATATTTAGCTAAAAGTTAGTTATTCGTGCAGAAGTTTTTATCATCGGTTTTCTATGTTCGCTTTTAAATTTGCGTTGTGTTTTTGCTTAATCCCAGGTATTATTTGATTACCTATTCGTAGCAGTGTAGCAGAACTGGTCACCAAAATAATAGTCAGATTATAGAGTCATACACATTTCATAACAAAATAAATTCTCATTTATTTATCTCCCCTCTATGCCTAGGAAATTTTTATGAATTTGTAATCTAGAAATATTTCTTAATTGAACTGACTGTCTTGGGTGTCAATCAATTCTTCTTCTTAAGGTTCCATCTTCTAACGAAGGTTGGATATCAACATGGCAATTCTTATTTTACTTACAGCAGCTCTAAATAGTTGGCTAGAGCTCAGACTAAACCATTCCCTTAGATTTCGTAGCCAGGAGGTTCGTCTTCTTCCTACATCTCTTTTACCTTTTATTTTGCCCTCTATAATCAAACGTAGTAGCCCATAACGAGGACCTCTTAAGTTTCCGCCTCTTAATTTTCTGTACAATTTCTTCCCTCTTATTAACCCTATCAAGGACTTCAATATTGGTAATTTTGTCTACCCATGCTATTCGTAGCATCCTTCGATAACACCAACGCTCAACAGCTTCCAATTTCTTAATCTCCAGTTGTTTCAATGTCCATGCCTCAGATCCGTAGAGCAAAGTTGTAAAAATGTAGCAGCGCAATAACCTTAGTCTTAGATCCATTCTTAGGTCTCTACTACACAATAGATGTTTCATTTTTACAAATTTTGCCCTTGCTATTTCTATACGGCTTTTAATCTCTTGTGTTTGTTCTGCGTTTTGACTAACCAATGTTCCTAGATATTTGTATTTATCTACCCTTTCTATCTGGATATTATTAATATGGAGTGTCTCGTTGTCTTTTGGATGTTTTGTAATGACCATGAATTTTGTTTTCTTTAAGTTTATTTTAATACCATATATGGTACACTTTTCATTCAGCCGTTCCAGTATGTTTGTTAGACTTTGCAGAGTTGAAGTGAATATGACAGTATCATCGGCATATCTTATATTATTAATAATTTCACCATTTATTATCATTCCATCGTTACACTCTCCTAAAGCTTCTTGGAAAATGGCTTCGCTATATATATTAAACAGCAGTGGTGACAACACACAGCCCTGTCTCACATCCCGAAGAATTTCTATTTCTTCCGACATTTGATTTTCAATTCTTATTTTGACTTTCTGGTTCCAGTAGAGGTTCGAGATTACTCTGATGTCGCGGCTATCGATGTTTTTCATTTTTAAAATATTAATTAGTTTATTGTGCTGTACCTTGTCAAATGCTTTTTCAAAATCAATAAAACATGTATACATGTCTTGGTTCATATCCAGATTTCTTTGCATGAGCACATTTGTACCGAACAATGCTTCCCTGGTTCCCGTGCCGTTTCTAAAGCCTAACTGACTATCACTAATTTCATCATCCAGCTTTCTGTAAATTCTGTTGTGGACTATTCGTAGAAATACTTTCAAAACATGGCTCAATAATGCAATTGTACGGTGTTCTGAGCATTCTTTTGCATTTTGCTTTTTGGGAATAATTACGAATGTGGATACTAACCACTCCTTTGGTAAAATACCTGTTTGATAAATATGACAATCAATCAAATTTATGTCAATCAATAGCATGACAAAATATTTTTACTAATTTGCATAAACTTTAAATAAATTTTGTTATACACGCGATATTTACAAATAACGAAAGTTTTTACAGTTTTAATATTGTGATGTGCTATAAAGCCAGATGCTCCCTATAATTTCTCTGTTAACTTTACTAACAAAATAATTTGTCTTTCGTTTACCTCCCCATTGACATGACGCCACCTGATACCTACATTTAAGGTATGATTAAAAATTCTGTTCAGAAAGTCTGCCAGGAAACCAGAGATAAGTATTACAAAAAATACTAATTAATATTAATCGTTGAAGCCGCGGCTGTTTACAAACATGATTAATAATAATTTGCAAAATTCTTACAAAAACTGTTTAGATCACTGTGCTCTTATACACAGAAACGCTTAAGAAATAATAAATAAAGATGATTTTCATGTTGAGTTTTATGTTAAGTTGAGAATGTTTTCTTTGCGACTGGGGATATTTATTTAAAAAGAAAACAAAAAGTTTAAGGGTATATTATAAATTTAAAATTCAAAATTGAATACTCAGTTACCCCTGTAGTAAATTATATACACTTTTGATCTAGATTTGTTATTCTTTGCCGTAAGGGAGACGTGATATTCAAAAGAATAAACTCTGACATTTCGACATTCTCCCTTGGTGCATTCTCACAAGTTCTATCTGTTATGATTACAAGAACTGTTTGTTTCCATCGTTCAAGGAACTTTAGAGTGTCTAAAGAGTGGCATAGGGAATTCCTACTTTTTCTAACGGAACTTAGCAATTTTTAAACCAACTTTGTATAATATACAGTAAGTTATTGATGATTAGTAGTTTATCCCTAACATTATAATATATATGCCTACATTTTGGATATATATATATATTATATATATATATATATATATATATATATATATATATATAAAGATGGTAATTTAAGGTGAATCGTAGATGCATGTCGAAGTAAAAGGATACAAGTGCTCCTGACGATGGGTTGAGTAACCCGAAACACGTGCAGGCATATATATATATATATATATATATATATATATATATATATATATATATATATAAGTAAACTTTAAATATTGGGTATGCAGCAATAAAAATGAAAGGTGTACTCTTTTAAATTTTTATTCCAAGCTTTCGGACATTGGTTATGTCCTTCATCATGATATGATTATGACTATATATATATATATATATATATATATATATATATATTATATATAATATATATGTATATAGTCGAAGAGTGTTGGTTTTTCGGTCAAAAGGTGGAGAAAAAAAAGACAAAAGAAGGTGACTATTTCATCTATTTATTTGAAGAAGTTTCGTCTCTCTCTAATCAGAAAGCATCATCAGATTATCTAAAAAGAAACCAAACATCCATAGAGAGGTTAATACAAACTCTATGAATATTTGGTTTTTCATATTATTTTTCTTTTAGATGAACTGATAATGCTTTCTGATTAGAGAGCGAAACGTCTTCAAACAAATATATGAAGTAGCCACGTTCTTTGTCTATTTTCTATAACAGACATAGACAAGGGAATACTTAGGTATCTTCATTAGCTGTTCGATCTCTTGGTATAATTCTCGTACTTCTTTCTGGTTTTTCTGCTGTAGGAGCATATACTTGAATACAGTTAATATTACGAGGAGTAGTAATAATTTGCAGCATAGCTACTCTATCTATCAGATATATATATATATATATATATATATATACATTTACTGCTTTTCTGGTGAACTATAAATGCCACTCCGTTATAATGGTGAGGATCGTCATTACAGCATAGTATATTACATGGTTATCGATGTTTGTCCAGATCTTGGCCGTCTGACTTCACTGACTCCGAGAATGTTGACTCCCATTCTTTTCATTTCTCTCACGATGTTATGAGATTTTCCTGGCATAAAGAGATATTTTTCAATCCAGGTTCCAGTTTTTACCTAGTAGTTTTTATTTTCTACTTTCGGGTGGTTCCTAGCATTTGTCCTGGGGATTCTTAGCACCCCTTGACTATCGCATCGGTGTGCCATGGACTAGGGGCCTTTAGTTTTCCGTAACTTGCCATAGTTATAATGTCTTGAAAATATTTAGTGTGTTGGTTTTTCCTTGCCTCACACACCGCAGTATTATAACCGATTAAACCAATATCTGATTTCGCCCATAAGTATCTGATTCTAAGCCTATTAAGAAGTCATTCTTCCCCAGCCTTTGAGTTAGTAATGACATAGCTGCTACCCTATACCACGTCCTCGGTTGATCCGCGGGTGCTTATTTGGCGAACCTTATTTGCACATATCCTGTATAATATACAGGGCGTCCCCTATCAGCCATATGGGATACGCCGTGTCGGGGTTGGGGACTTCCCCGCCCAGTCTGTCTTCTGCGGAGCGATGAAGAATAACGACTTAGTTCAGAAGGTGTAAGAGTAGAAAATAAGTTCTCCGAGGACTTTGAATTAGAGAAAGAGTTGCTTTAGAGCTGGAGCTTATCAGCCCTTTTATTTGGTGTATTTTCAGATATTATATTTAGTGATTCTCATTTAGGATTAAATGATCTAAATTGAAAATAAATATTGAATAAAATCTTGAAAAGTATTTTTACTACAAAATTTTTTGTTAATCTTGAGTATACTCGGTAAATTTGATATTGCGGTATATTCAGGTATAGATAGGTATAGATATTGCGGTATATAAGATATAACTAAAAATATATCAAACAAAATAGAATGGTAGTAAACCGTACTTAAACAGGTAACTACAAAAATACTTATAGTACAAAGGAAGATAAATGACAATAGGGCAACGGTAAGACAAATCTTATGTTCAAAAAGTTTAACGTTACTACTATAATTTTACAGCTGGCTCGAACACGTTTCTTGGCTGTAATGGCAGTTGTTGAATTATTATTAGTCGTCATCGTCTTTAAACAAAATTTATTATCTTAAGTTTGCCGACAAATTTTACGTGACGTCGCTTTTTACACTATGATGAGATATATTTTACAGTATGAGATTTTATACCTTATTTCAAGTTCATACCTCATAGTTTTACTACTTATTTTGCTTATCACTTTAATATTTCTGCTACTTCTTGGGACTTAATTTCGGAATATAAATTATGCAAAAAGATCTATCTCTCAGAATTTTATTTTTCACTCCAGCAAACTTTGAAATTACTTGGGTTATATAATTTGAGTGGAATTTTTACATTAACTTTATCTGACGCTTATCTGTGAATCTTTTAATAGTTCAGAAAGTTTTTCGTGATGGAAATTTCCAATCCTTTTTTCTTTTTTATTGACACTAAACTTCTCGTTAATTGGATATAATAGATTTAATACCAATATATTAAACATCGTCTACTTTTATTTACATTTATTCGATGGAATATAGGGTAGGAATATACTGCCGTCGTAAGAAAGAGTGCCGTGTCTGCATTTTTAAATTTTAGTTAAAACCACACTTTTATCGGTATTTCAGGTATGCGGAATCGCCTGGTATATGTTAAAAAAACAAAACAATCGCAAGTTTATCAAAATGCACATACGTTTTTGACAATCTGACGTTATTTTTCGTTTTCTTATCTTAAACAACCGTTTTCAGCAAATTTTGTTTATATTGCCGTCTACAACTTTCCAGTTTTTATCTTACAATTCATACATACATTATTAGAGACGTTTGTAGCTTAGAAAGACTTACAGCGCGTTACAAGCTTAAAAAACCGTAACTGCATTCGCGCGAAGTAGTTACGGCATTTTAAACTACAATTTCATATCCGATTTCGGGGGTGTTTAGTAAATAAGTCAGTAATTTAGAATTCATTTGATAGCCGTCCCGTAAAGTGCGTCGCGTTGTCAGTGCCTTTAAAACCACGTTGACTTGTTCTAATCTATGTTTTTTGTGTTGTTTGGGCAACTTTTTCAGTATTTTGTTAGTTTGTGTAACTTAAAAGTTACAATTATCCATCAGAAATATTGTTGGTAAGTAACCACTTATTATTATGAAAATAAATTAGAAAATTAAGTTCTTTGCCTTTTTTTGGGTCGCAAAAGTCATTATTAAAGTTATTTCGATTATTAACTTTGGTAAACTAAGTAGTTTGGTACGGGTTTTTATTGCGAAAAATAAACATGTACTTTATGTAAATATGTAAAGTCTGTTAGTATAACGGAGGTTCAACGTTGGGTCATAATAATGATCACATAACGATTTTGGGGCATGTCTTTACTGTTAGCAGCTGTCAGACGTCATAACCTGAAGTGAAAAAATCAACTGTTCGATCGCCGCCATTAATATCGATCTAGAATCGAACTACATTTAAGAGGTCAAAACTTTATTTCATCTGGTTTACAAATAAAAAGCGAGAAAGTCAACCTATGACGCGACGTTGAACTTTCGTTATACATACTGTAAACTGGGATTTGACTTTCTTATTTTACAAAAACGAGTTATACAAAAAATAGTAAGTATAAAACCTGTTTTTGTTTTCAGTTACTAACTTCGTTTAAGAATGCAGCGAGCTAGAAAGATACTGTGCCTCGCAAATGAAAATCAAGTTGAAGTTGCAGGTAATGTTCATAATATTCAAACTGTTGTTACGAAAATTGGAACGCAAAAATACAACATCAATCATGAAAGTTCAGATTTTCAGAACATTGAAAATATTAAGTATGTATCATCTGTGACGGAGCCTTCTAAAAGCAGTGAACCAGAAAAACAAATATTTCAAAATTTAATGCCGCTATATTGCAATGAAGAAAAATCTATTACTACAATCTTGACACCGCCTGTAAACGTGTCAAATCTCGAAGAGCCAGATGAAGACCTAATTCCAATAATAATTGAAACAGTTGTTGAAGATAAATGTGACTGAACCGACACTAGTTTACTGGGAGCCATAGATTTGTTTTCAGATTCAGAGGTAGAATCCGCAGCTATGTTGTTTGACATTGATCCTATTTGTGACAAAAGTACCGAAGAAAAGCATAAAAACCAAGATGATCAAGAATTTACTAAACCAGCTGAAGATTCTTTGGAGCCAGGTGATGCATTGCCTGAACATGATGAAAATGAACGGAAAACAGATACGGGCAATGAAGGTGAAAATAATGTAGAAAATCAAGAAAATATGGAACTTACATAAAAAGGAAAAGCACGAAAAAGAAAAATAAAACAAGCAAGGGAGCCAAAGGACGTAATATGCTCAAAAAAAAATACAAAAAAAATAAAGAGAACAATAAACTTAGATCCCCGTGCAATGAGTCTTGCAAAAGAAAGTGTAGCACAAAAATAACTCAGGATCGAAGGAAGTTTATTAATGAAGAATTTTGGAATCAGGATTGGACAGCAAGAAGGCTATTTATTCTTCGTACTACAGAAAAAAATGGATGTAAAAAGAAGGACCGCAAATACATTAATTGAAGACTTTAGAAGAAATAAGACCATAAACTTTTACCTTAAAGATAAAAGAAGAATCTTTTTGAGTATGTAAGACTTTTTATTTGTTAACACTAGGTTATAATAGTCACAATGACACAATTATAAAGTTATCAGTGGAAAATGACAAACGAGGCTTACACCCAAAACACAAAAAAGTTGATCGAAAATCCATATATGATCATATTCAAAAACTTTATAGAAATGTTGTAGTTAAGGAAAAAAACATTTCGTTTTCACATCTCGGTAACGAAGAATGTGAAATATGTGAAAGCTTTAAGTTACATAATGATGCACATTCACAAGAAAATTTGTATCCAGAATGCGAAAACTGTCGAAAATGGGATAAACATTAAACGTGCCAATACTGCCCGTCAGATGTACAGAGATGATGTTTGCTCTGGCCAAAACAAGAACTGGGCTTTATTTTCATTTCTTGTTTATTTAATAAATTCTGATCATGTTAGTACCGAAAAAATAACATTAAAATACTTTAAACCTGGCCACACTTTCATGTCTGCTGACAATTTCCACAACCAGATTGAAAACGCTTTAAAAAAACAAAAAAAACCTATGACTTTCGAGACTTTGAATCTGCAGTTTCAAAAGCCAACTCCGGAAAAGTCATAACAAACTCTATGGCATATTCAGGTTTTTACAATTGGAAAGACCATTCTTCAAAGACAGTTTTAAATAGATTAAAACCCAGAGTATATATAGCAGATTTTGTGGAAGTTGTTGCAAACCGTGGCTTTCTTCATGTAGAATACAAAGATAGTTTTTTGGATGACGAACTTAGGCAGTTAAATTTTTTGAAAATGTCATTGACCAAAAATAAGCATCAAACGTTGAAGCCTGAAAAATATACAACAAATCGGGGAATACCCACTTCAAAGCGTGATAATATTTTAAAAAATGTATCATCTGTCATGCCAAAAGACCGCCTTAAGTTTTGGGAAAATATTCCAGTTTCAGATACGTCCAATGATTTAATTCAAATTTTTGAATAAAGATGTTTTAGTCAAACTGTATACTGTATGTTATATTAATTTAAAAGAATGTAGAAGTTAAGTTTTCATAATTTAATATATTTTGTTTAAAACCAAATTGCCTAATCCATTTTATTTTAATGATAAGATTTACATATAACCAACGTTTCTAAACCAAAAATAGTTTCTTAATACATAGTTTATTTTAGCTTTAAATACCGTAATTATTGTTTTTTGCAGTAACGTTTTTTTTTTCTTTAAATTTAGCAAATTTAAAAAGTATTCTATGATAACTTTAAAAGCCTTAAGTGCATTTTAAACCATTAGGAAAAAAATTACAGTTTAAAAATTATTTCCAACAGTTTTTTTATCCCAAAATTTCTAGATATAGCATATTTTAAAAGTCGTTAGAACATAAACTAGGACAATATAGAAAAAAACACGTTTTTAATGTTTTCTCAAAACGAAGATTTTGCAGATACGGTACTCTCTCTTACGACGGCAGTATAGGGAATATACAAAACAAGACAGGAATACAAAGGTAAAGCCGAAGAAAGACAAGATACATTTAGCTACATGGAATGTCAGAGGAACGTTTCATGAAGGTGCGCTAAAAGAACTAATGAATGAGGCAAGGAAGTATAAAATAGGTTTAATGGCTCTTCAAGAGACAAAACAATTATATGAAATATGAAATATATAGAAATAACTGATATAGAAGATATGGTGCTCTTCAAAAGTGGAGGTAAAGATAGGATGCTTGGAACTGGTTTTTTAGTACTGAATGTATCAAGGACAAAGTGATAGCTTTTAATCCTATCTCTGATAGGATGTGTTCAATACATCAGGATTTAAATTTATTATTAATTAAATTAAAAGTTAGAAAAAAATTGGAGTGTTATCAATATTTATACACCGTCAGAAGACAAGGACGACGAAATAAAAGATCTTTACTATAAGCAGCTAAATGATGAATACGAGCGCCTACCTAAACGTGATGTAAAAATAATAATGGGTGAGTGTAATGCTAAAGTGGGAAAAGAACCTCTGTCCACTGCAGTAACTGGTAACTATAGTAAACACGAAGTAACAAACGATAATGGTCAAAGACTTATTGGATTTACCATGGAGAAAAACACTGTGGTGAGAAGCACACAACTAAAACGAAAAGAGATATACAAAGGTACATGGGTCTCCCCTGGAATCAAATAGATCATGTTATGATTGAAAGTAAATATACGAATATCATTCAGAAGGTAAGAAGTATAAGAGGAGCTGAACTCGACTCGGAACATTACGTCGTTAAAGTCACATGTGGGAAGAGGCTGGAAGAAAAAGAGAAATCGAACAATAAAACGAAGAGAAAGTACAATATTGAAAAACTTAAGGAAGTAGAAATAAAAACTAAATACGAAGAAGAAATCAATAAAATTCTACAACAATGTGACCAAAATTTACAGACAGATCAAGCCTGGGAACAAATTAAATCTGCTGTAGGAGAAGCTAGCGAGAAAATAGTTAAGTGCGACTCCAAGAGAAATACAAACAAAGATTGGTTTGATGCAGAGTGTCCGGCGATAGCAAAGAAAAAGAAAAAGATCAGACAACAAATATTAACAGATAATAGAGAGTGTAAAAAACAAGAATGAATAATAATTTGAGGAAGATTGAAAACTCTGTGTAGAAGGAAACAGAGATACCACAATGAGTTAAAATTAAAAGAGATAGAAGAGAAGTTTAAAAACAAAGAGGTGAGGTCGTTCTATCAAGAAGTTAAAAAGATGGGAAAAGGTTACCAAAGCCACTGTAGTTGTATGAAAGGTAAAGACGGAATTTTAATTAGGGGTCCGGCAGAAATAATGACGGAATGGAAAAAACATTTTGAAGAACTATTAAATGGTGAGGTGGACCACGAAGCAGTAGACAACTGGACGGTTGGAGAAGATGCAATAGTTGAAAGGCAGCCTACAGAGGAGGAGGTGGTGACAGCAATACATGAAATAAAAAATAACAGAAGTCCAGGTAAAAGTGACATATGCATAGAAATGATCAAGTTTGGTGGAGAACAACTACAAAGAAAAATATATCAGCTACTAGTGCAAGTATGGAAAAATATTTCCATCGGAGTGGTATGAAGCTCGCATATGCCCTCTGCATAAAAAAGGAGACAAACTAAAGTGTGACAACTATAGAGGTATAGCCTTACTAGACACGGTATACAAAATCTTGACAAGAATATTGAGAAATAAACTATATTGCTACACGGAAAGAATCCTACATGAGTATCAGGCCGGCATTAGAAAGGACAGATCTACTGTAGACCAAAACTTTTCATTAAAGGAGATACAATCAACTTGTTATGAAGGTAACACCCTAGAAAATCGAAATAATTGGAATCCTTTTAACCCAAACGAAAGACCATCGAAAACGTTGCCCAAGCCATTAAAAAGCTTAAAAATAATAAATCACCAGGAATTGATCAAATTTGCAGTGAGCTATACAAGAATGGTGGCGATGTCCTATTACAGACACTTCATAAGCTTTTACTTCTTGTTTGGCATAATGAGACCATGCCTTGTGACTGGTCTCAAGGCGTGATATGTCCGTTACATAAAAAAGGTGACCAGCTCCAGTGTGACAACTATAGAGGTATAACCCTGTTAACAACTGCTTACAAAATACTAGCAAATATTCTCTACGAAAGGCTGCAAGTTTACACAGTGGGCATAGTTGGTAAATATGAAGCTGGATTCACTCCAGAAAAATCAACAATTGACCAAATTCATCAATAAGACAGATTCTCGAGAAAACATCAAAATTTAATATCGAAACTCATCACCTATTCGTCGACTTCAAGGCCGCATACGACAGTGTCAAGAGAACAGCGCTATACCAATCAATGCATGATCTTGGTATACCAGAGAAACTTATCCGACTAACGAGAATGACAATTAAAATACAACAGTAGTTCCAGTTCCATCGAAAACCTTACAACCGAACTAAGCACTCGGTATCATGAAGTTTCTACAGAAGAAAATGAATTAACTCCCTTAGTTATTCAAGTTAACAAAGATTTTACAGATGAGGATCAAGTAATGAAGGAAAAAAGCACAAAGTTTTGAAGACAAATCCTCACCAAAGAGATTTTTGCAGTCCTTTTGGAAAAAATTAAAGTCCAGGTTAAAGACAAGAGTCAAATTACCTTCATATTTTACTCTATTATCGTTAGCTGCTTTTATTCTTATTATAACAAGTTCGATTGTGCTGTTCTGTTTGCTACGAATACGTGCTCTCCCAAGTTCATCAGAGCTTATTTCAAATGAAGAGTACACATCAATAAGTGGAAATGAAGTATTTAATAATTATAATATACCCTCAGATTTAATAGACCAGTCTATAAACCATTCAATGGTTACAAACAGTACATATACAACAGCTTTTAATAGCTACATTGAAGATAATGTTTGTTTTATAGAAGATACATTTAAAGAAGACAATGATGTTAAATTTAATACTCAAAATGGTGACATTCCGGTACTTTTAAATAATGCTGACCAGTACTTTCTTAAAAACCGTACTAGTAATTTTCTTAAGTTCTTAAAAGAAGCCTGTTTAGTACCAAGTATGTACCTGCTGTTATGTTCATTATTTAAAGATTTACTTTTAGTTATGATTCTTCAACAGTTAGAGAAAAAACTGCAGCTTATACCAACTACAAACAATTCTTCCAATTCTGATAAACCTATTCAATTAGAACAAATAGAAAGGGCAACAGAAAAAGACAATCTTAATGAATTCGTTGTGAAAGGCCAACCAGATCAAAATTCCGAATTAAAACCTAACGTCCAAAAAACCATTGAGTTTGTTACCGATCCTAACTTTATATCAAATGACAGTATTGTTCAAAATGGTAACTTAGAAAATGGTAAAAGTGAGTGTGAACGAAGATTCGAGGATCTTGACACCAAGTGGTAAACAGTTGGTAAGAGCCATCGCCAAAAAATTCAAGAAATAAAAGAAGAGTTTAAATCGCAGGTTTTTCGAATAAAAGAAAAAGAAAAAGTCTCGTCCATGAGAATGACAATGTCCAACTTAAAAGATACTGTTAGAATATAGGGAGATAATTCTAGATACTTTGAGATAAAGGATAGACTCAGACAAGGGGATGCCTTGGCTTGCCTCCTATTTAATATTGCCTTAGAAACGGCAGTCCAAAATCCACGAATTAGGGATGATGGTACTAATTACAATAAATCGATACAAGTCTTAGCATATGCTGATGGCATTGACATAATAGGGCGTAGGCAAGCGAGATGTTGAGCAATATCTCCTAGAATTGGAAAAAGCGGCGAAACAGGTCGGTCTAGTCATCAGCGAAGACAAAACCAAGTACATGTTGGTTACAAAGAATCCCATATCAAATGAGGAACGAGAAACACTCTTTGGAAGTCATACCTTTGGACGTGTTGACAACTTCACATACCTTGAGTCGCTATTTACTGCTACCGATAAAACAAGCGAAGAAATCAGAAGACGAATAAATCTTACAAATAGGGCATACTATGGACTCCAGAAGCATTTCCACTCAAGAAACGTTCAAAGAAGAACTAAAATTATTATATACAAAACATTGCTGAGGCCGGTCCTCATATATAGAGCAGAAACATATACTCTAACGCAGAAAGATGAAAGACTTTTGGGAATATTTGAGCGTAAAGTACTCCGCAAAATATTTGGAGCTATAAACGACCAAGGGCAGTGCCGCAGAAGATATAATTTTGAATTGAATCAGCTCTTTGATGAGCCAGATGTCATAACGTTCATTAAAACACAGCGACTTAGATGGGCTGGACACATAATACGAATGTCAGAAAACATGATTGCTAAAAAGCTAACCACAGGAACACCTGTAGGAAGAACAGGCAAAGGTTAGATGGAGTTTGAAACCGACTTAACGGATATTAAAAATCAGAAGATGGCAACATGTTGCCAGAAACCGAACAGAATGGCGACGAATCTTAGATCCACAAGATCCACAGAGGATTGTCGAGCCAAAGATGATCATGATGATGAATTATGAAATTGGCGTCGTTAATAAAATTTATTTACATATTCGTAATAAAATTCATTAAATATATTTTTTTAATTAACTAATTGGATTATAATTATTTATATATTTTTAACCTACGGACACCTTACGATACATTTTTGTCGTAAATACGGATACAAAATATCGCTTTCTAAATGAAAATAGCATCCCTGATTAAATATGTATAACCTTTTATTGTGAGATTTGCCTCGCTTCGAATATATTGTCCCAAACTACCCCGACATAATTAAATGAGACACTGATTTCATTTCGCTAATGAGTCATTTATTTAAGATGCTTCCTTATTTTATAGACCAAATGAGACGAGTTTATTGTGTAGGTATAGCTTTTGCAAGCATAAGGTTTAGTTAATTTTAAATAATTAGTGTAAATGGCGTTTTAGAACAACTTGTATTTACATATTTATTACAACAATTCGACCAAATGAAGTCAAATTAAGTAAATTTCAAATAAACAACAAAAACAATTTTTTCGTTAAGTAGGAAATATATATTCCAAGTCATTAAATTAATTTAGCATTACCATTCAAGTTTATTACAATGTATAGGGAAATTAAGGGTCAGTTTTGGTTAGAGATGATTCGGTCTTTATTTCTTTTATAAATAAAAAAAACACTACAACTGTTTTATACTGTAGAACTATAAATATAAAATAGAATCTTCGATTTCCTCACAGAAGGTTCTCCAATCAGCTCTATGTCTTTGTCTGCAGACTTTCTTAAACTATTTGAATTTTGATTGTTATGAATCCCAATCCTTCCTGAGTTTAGTGCGTGTTGCTCTATTAAAAGCTGCTCTGGCTGTCTTCCCAAGGTGTTCCAACTCAGTGCATCACCAAGAGTTGGTTTTGCGTCTTTTCTGGAGCATCCTTATTGGACAGAAGTTTTTATAAGAATAGCTTACTTTGGATAGATATTGCATACCTTTCCATTTCTGTATTAGTTCCCGGAGTTAGTCTTTTCATTCCACAGAGCATCTTCTAATACTCGGTTGTAGAGTTCTTCATCCGTCGTTCTAGGGTAGCGAGATTTGAAAAGGCTTTTTTTTCGCTTATATATATAAAAAAACCATAATAATCTGCTAAAAAAGAACAAATAAAAATCTGTGGCTGACGTTAAAAATAACTGTCAAATTAACTTTGGCGTTACGACCTATTTAATATAAATTTTCGCTTTCCTTTGCAGCCAATACTCATTTATTTTTAGACACAATAAAATGCAGGTTTCATCCCCATTTAAGAGACTTCCACTCTTGAACAGTGATGAATCATTTTTTATATCTTTTTTAGTCACAACTAAACTTGCTGGTGTCATCCCTTCTGCAGTTCTCTCGCTTAAATCTGGGTGTCACTTTAAAAACGATCTACATAAGCTCTTTCGGGCAGATTGTCAAAAATACCTTTAACCGAGTCTTTTATGTCTTCCAGTCTCACTAGAAAATCTTTGTCTTGACAGGTTATGATCCAATGCTTTAAACGATTCTCTTTCTATAAAAAAAAATTGTATTAAGGTCAAGGGTAGTTTTTTATTAAAATTTTCACTTGATCTAAACTGCAGTGTTGCTCTTGGCACATTAAATTGTTCAGCAGCTTTTCGCTCTGCTCACGCTGTTTTTCATGGCCTAAAAAGTAGACTAAAGATTTTGTTCTATATATTTTTTTGTGATACGTTGTATCTTTCCGAACATTTGGCATTTTTTATTCTAAAAACAAAAATCATTTAATAGTAAAAATGATACCATAGGGACAATTCAAATTTGATTTGGATAGCTCTCGTTGGCAATAATTGTATAAAAACTTGAATTATAATTTTAGAAATACGAATCCGGGCAAAAAATATATTATTACTACACATTACAATTATGTTTCACTCCGTGGTTCAGTAATTGGTAGTCGACCATCCACTGGTTATCGGCATAAAAATTAGGAAAATATCTTGAAACATCTTATTTTGGACCAAACTAGATTAAAAAAACCTAGTTGTTGTACAGTAAAAATTACCGCCAAAATTTATAGTCGTACTCTTAAAACTACCAATAATGTAAAGATATACTCCACTAAATCACCATAAAACTTATCCATTCATCCTCCTCGCATACGCCCTCACTCGGGCTGTGTACAACAGAACGATATCACCGCTCAAATGACATACAGAGCCTAATTTAAAACCGTCCTGGCTTGGTTTATTTCTCAGTGTTCAGTGCGCTACACCACACGGGGGCAGTGTAGGTTACCACCGACTGGAAAACTTCATTAACCAGCATTCTTTTGGTGCTACTTGAACCTCCAATATTTGGCATCAGTCGTATCAATGCCTCCAGATTTCAGTTCGCTTTCTCTACTATCTTTTGAATGTGTACTCTGAACCTCAGTCCTTTCGACAATTCAACTCCAAGATACTTAACTGATTTAACCGGTGCAACCTCCAGACCTTCCATAATAAAGCGAAGAGAGGATCTGTCTTGACTTCCTTTGAGAACTAACACCTCAGTTTTCTGAAACGCTAGCCTGTAGATTGTTCTCTCTGATCCACCTACTAATACGACACAGTGCTGTGTTAGCCGCATTAGTCATGTTTTTTTTTCTGACTCGCTTTCGTAATCAGTGCAAACCCATGTGCCTAAGCTCCAAGACTGCATCCCCTTGGCATCTGTATCCTCAACACCCGGTTGTACAGGATTCCACAGGATAGGACATAGTACTGAACCCTGCGGAACACCCTGCGATAAACTGATGCTGGTCTGTTTTTCTCTTATGGACCTGTCAGTAAAGTATCTGTTAATTGCGTTAACCAGGTACTTACTAATGCTCAATTCTCTCAGCCTGGATATGATTTTTTCACATGATGCCATGTTGAAGGAATTCTTAACATCAAGCAGGATGAGAGCCACCCATCTCTTTGTATCCTGCGTGCTTAAAGAGATTACTTCTATGACCGCGTCTATGGTGGACCTTTTGGCCCTAAAGCCATATTGGCAGGTCGCGGTACTTCTTCCAAAAGAGTCTAGCTTGATTTACCACGTATACTGCCACGTCAGATTTCCTATCTTCAATGATCTCCTGTCGATAGACCAACTTTACATTGGGCTCCTGAAATAGGATTATGTCATAACCTTTTTTTCGTGCGAGTTCCTCTGCAATGTCGTGAGCAGCCCTTGTCCTTCCCACAGTTTATTTGGAGAAACTTCGTAATAAATGGTTCTTACCTCTAAAACTCGTAATATTTCCTTAGGGAGACGCACTGAGCTTGTTTACTTGAACTTAAAGAACTCCACTGGGTTGATGTAATGGATTTTTTGGCCCCTGAACCTTTGTTTTCTATCTAAATCCGATAGAAGCTGCTATCAGACATAATTTTTTGGCATTTTAACTAAGAATGTGGTACTTATTTATTGATTTTTATTTCTCTCCTTTTACTTACGGTAGTTCTGGATCAACAGTTTGTCGATTTTTGGAAATATGGTGCCGCTCATTTTAAAATTCTAGGTTTTTTGTAATCATCTCAAGTTGATTGTCTTCGGAATTTGGTTTCGTTACGGTATGGCTTATAATATTAGGTTGATCTTGGATAAGTAGACTATCTCCAAAAACTATTTTCATACCTTTATACTTTCTTCGACTACAGCAGCTCCTTCTTTTGTAAATTTTAAAAATAATTTAAGAAGCAACTAGAAATCTTAAATTTCATTACCTTCACCCCAGTTTTCTCTGTACTGTCTAACTTGGTAAGTTTTCTTACCCAACATTGGAAACAAAAACATCAAATGTCAGTTCGCAACTTTCCTTTTCATTTTTATTTTCAACAGATCTAGTCCTGTTGTCTTCTTCATAATACATTTTAAAAAGTCAATTAATTTAACATTCCAGTGATACCCACAATCCGCAACATTAAAACCTTTAAAAATTGGAAACATTACTGACCTCAAGTAATCTTCTAATATAAAATTAGAAAAAAATTAATTTTGGAAAACCCGATAAGAGAATTATTTCTTCGCAATTGGAGTGCTACACGTTTCCAGACTTTCTTGAAAGGTTTAAAGCAGCTAATATCTGCTGGTTGAAGAATTCTCCTAGCATTTCGGTACAATACAAAGAGTATTATTTGAAACCTTGTACAAAGGGTACATAGCTCATGTTGTAAATTTTCAGCAATACTTACCAACAGCAGCAAGAAGTCTCTTTAGAAGTAAATGATCATTGGCGGAATTACAGAGCTGGCAGCTAAGAAGGTGAATATCACAGTACTATTGGCCTGTGTTATTCGTTGATCCACCTGGTAAATATTTTTAGCACCGCGAGGAGCGACAACTTTATATTCTTCAGGACAAAAGAGGAAAAATGTTTTGTCCCCGTTGAACACTCTTTTGGATTTTGTAATATATCAAAATCATTTTTCTTCGTTAAAGAATTTTCGATGTTGGAAAACCAGTTTTAATGCCCTTCTCAGAAACGCAACTGCTTGCTTTAGTTACCGCTTCTATAATTGTCAGGGTAAAGTTTAGATGATGCTTAAAGAAGGCTTCAACATGTCAACCCCAATACGAGTCTAACAACTTATCTAGAAAAAAACAAAAAAAAAACCATCGTCAAAAAAATTTCGATTTTTGTTGATAAACCTAATATTCCAATAAAAGTCCCATTCTCCAATGCGATTCTTGGCAGTACTTAGCGGAAACCCTACAGTTGTTTTAGTCGGAAAAAAGAATGAACAGAGATTAAAAAATTTTCAATAAATAAATTAAAATTGATGGTTTACTCTTATAAAACACACTAAGTTACATCAAATCGATCTTCAAGAAAACTATGGATAACAATTTCTATCAATAATGGAATAAAAGAACTTCCTATAAAACGACTACAATTCTTATTTAGGAATACAATTCCATCACAAGATAATATGAATTAAAGAAAATATTAAAGATTTTATATTTCCGCATTTTATAAATTCTTTATGATTATGATGTAAGCTATACAAAATATTAATATTATATCTCTTAAATTAGATTTTTACAGCGTATTAGTAGAATAAACTATTAGAAAATAAAATAAGGAAAAGCGACAAAATTTCCATGGCAGAGTAAGAGGAAAAGATTTAAATTTGGCCACAGCTGATGAACAATTATGAAATGGCTTTATTGACAAAAAGCTGTGAGAATTTAAAAGCGTTGTCAGCACATTCGCTTACTTTTGTTTACAGAGCCCTCATTTTGAACAGGAATTTCGGTGTAACTGCTAGTCTGTTTATCACCGTAGCCTTAGCAAAATCAGTTCAACTGCGAGTGACTTTTATTCTTGCAGGGATTTTTATTCATATGGAATGTTAATGGAAATTCTGATTTATTACAAATCGAACTTCAGATATTTTTAAAAGATGGCCTGAATTATTTTTATTATATTTCAGTTTTAAATCACAGATATGGAAGATTCTGTAAAGCAATTTTTACCAAACCTAATACATAAAATTAAAAACACTTTTCACAGTAGAAGTAGAAACGTCAACAAAATGTTAATAATTTTAATTACATTCATTAGACTTTATTCCTATACACTCTTTTGACTTTTTGTCTAGCTTTCGGAATGGTTTTATTCCTTTTTCAAGACACTGTAATAAGACAAATATGTACCTAAATATTTAAAAAATATCACAAATCTTCAGTGTAACTTACTAGTCGTTGAGATTATTTATAAAAGCATTGACACTCAACATTTATAGCACACATTAAAATATAAAATTATGGACAAAATACATTGTAAAATTTTTAAAATTTATGGCAAAGATAGTAAAACTTAGTTTATGGCATGTTTTACTGGTGTATTTTAACTCATATGCATACAGAATGGAAAGTAAAAACACTGTAATTACCATGTAATTAGGTGTACTTGATGTTATCTTTCTTTTCAAGATATACTAAACGCCCATCTTGGGTGATTATACTTTTTAGACCTGCCTTAATGGTATGCAACATAAGATACATACAGGTGTAATTTATGTACAGGTAAATATGTATTTTATTTTTGGTGTTTTTCTAGTAAATAACAATAAATTTTGCTTAGATTATCTATCAGACTTTTTATTGATGCAAGATGTGCTAGATTTTATGAAACACATTTCCAAAAACACACGTTTTAAATGGTTCTTTTCTTTTGCCAAAATACAGAAATCATCGAAATCGAATTCATGTTTCAGAGTTAATGCATGTTCTGTCAATGCACATGTATTGATTTTTTTAGTCTTTATATCACTACGATATAATATCACCCTGCTGTGAAAATTACGAGATAATTCTCCTATGTAAATTTTATTACAATTAGTACACGGTATAGAATACACAACATTCAATGACTCCTGTATTCTAAAAGGATATTTTGTTTTTGTGTAAAGCTTCGATACCATTTTCACATTTTTGGTTGTAATTTTTAAGTCACTAACATTTTTGAAGATGTTCATTAGCTTAGGTCCAGGTGTAACTGGAATGTAGGGTAGGAATGTGCCAATGTCAATTGTCGAATCTCATTGTTATGAAAATTTTAGTTGACAGAAACTTCCGAAGGAAAAGGAGAACCGAAAATGAGTATAAATATAAACCCTATGGGATAAGAATTCTCTTGTAGTATAGATCTCAACTTTTTTAGTCCCTTGTCCCTAAATTCGATGTGTGACAAGTTGATAACCCTAGTTTTTAGAGCCAAAGCCAAATTTGTTTTCATCTTAGATGGATGTTGAGAATAAAAGTTTATGAAACGGTTACTAAAACAAGGTTTACGATACCACTCCGTCCTTAGTATGTCATCATTGCCACGATGGATTAGCATGTCCAAAAAAGGAATCATATTATTAGCCTCTCTCTCAACCGTAAACTTTAGGCGTTAAAAGTGTTTAAAACATCAGTTACCTTGCTTTCATCCCGGCCAATATTTTGACTGCAACCCTATTAAACTGTGTTGTTTGTTTATATCGACAGTCACTAATATCCAGTATTTCTTATATATATAGTTATATATATTTATATTATATATATATATTATATATATATATATATATATATATATATATAATATATATATATATATATATATATATATATATATATATATATATGTACAAGAAATACTGGACATTAGTGACTGTCGATATAAACAAACAACACAGTTTATTAGGGTTGCAGTCAGAATATTGGCCGGGATGTTAAAAAAAAACACTCTTTTTGTCGAGTTTTCGGAATGGTTTTATTCCTTTTGTAAGACACTGTAAAAGACAATTATGTAAATATTTAAAAAATATCACAATTCTTCAGGGTAACTAACTAGTCGTTGAGATTATTGTTGTAAGCATTGACACTCAACATTTATACCACACATTAAAATATACAATTATGGACATAATACATCATAAAATTTTTAAAATTTATTGTAAAAATAGTAAAACTTAGTTGATGGCATGTTTTACTGGTGTATATTAACTCATACAGAGAATGGAAAGTAAAAACACTGTAATTAATATGTAATTAGGTGTAATTGATGTTATCTTTCTAACCATTCAAAACGTGTTTTTTTGGAAATGTGTTTCATAAAATCTAGCACATCTTGCATCAACAAAAAGTCCGACATAGACAAATTAAGTAACATTTATTTTTATTTACCAGAAAAACACCGAAAATAAAATAAATATTTACCTGTACAAAAATTACACCTCTATGTATAATATGTTGCATACCATTAAAACAGGTTTAAAAAGTATAGTCACCCAAGAAGGGCCTCTAGTATTTCTTGTAAAGAAAGATAATATCAATTACACCTAATTACGTATTAATTATAGGTTATTCCACGAATATACGACTGTTTGGAATTATTGCTACAACGAATATTTTACTGTACAAGTAGAAGTATGAAAGTAAATTGGTCTAAATATTATTCCATAAAAAAAGGATCATCTGTTACTATTACATCTAAACTAAAATTATTTCAGTTAGTAGATGTTCAGATAGACGCAAAATTTATTGTAAAAATTAATCCGAAAATAACAAAAAAAATACGTAAGCGCCCCTATAAATAAATACAATGACCTCTATGAAGTTAAAATGTGTTCATCAGCCATTTGGGTTGGATTTCGGTGAAATGTAAACACCAAAGAGGCGCGCCGGGTATCTTTATTACTTTATTAGGCAACGGTAATAAAAAGAAATATAATATTTTTAATATAAATAAAAAGAAATTGGCAGAACGATGGTTCAGAAACCAGGAAAAGTATCTAGTGTTCCACTTTGTTAGTTTTTTGTTTGCTTTGAGTGGATATACTCTTAAAAGTTTCGAAAGTAACGGGTATAACATGGCGGCTATTGATAGTTAAAGTACCGAGTCATTACAGATATTAAAAAGTAACGAAAATTTACATACAATTTCATAAATCGCCGACTGATTTTTAGTTTTAAAAACAGTCCGTATATAGGTGTCCGGTGAAGAGACGTGTCCGTTTAAGAGAGAGTTTAGTGTAGTGTATTTGTTTGTAATGGTGATTAGGAGAATAAGAGTAAGAGTAAGTTATTTTGTTTTTTTAATACTAATTGAATATTCGACTAAATAAATTAAACTATTTAATCACTTAAGTATTGTTACACTTCGTTTAAATCACTTAATTCAAAAACCAACTTGTTTACAATACTAAAGTCAATGAGAGTAATTATACGATTTTACTTCAAAATCTGAATTACAACTATTCTATAAACTATCAATTCTATATTTAGATCATAACTTCATATTTAAATCTAAGGTGTATATCTGTCATAACAGTATTTTAAAAATGTGGAGAATTTACCATTGTACAATTCAGGACATTGGACCATTTAAGTCGACACCTTAAAGCGAATTTAAAACAGTCGTATATTCGTGGAATGGAGTATACAGTGTTTTTACTTTCCATTTTCTGTATGAGTTAATATACATCAGTAAAACATGCCATCAACCAAGTTTTACTATTTTTACAAAAATTTTAAAAAATTTATGATGTATTATGTCCATAATTGTATATTTTAATGTGTGGTATAAATGTTGAGTGTCAATGCTTACAAAAATAATCTCAACGACTAGTAAGTTACACTGAAGAATTGTGATATTTTTAAATATTTCCATAATTGTCTTTTACAGTGTCTTGAAAAAAGAATAAAACCATTCCGAAAGCTCGACAAAAAGTCAAAAGAGTGTTTTTTTTTAACATCCCGGCCAATATTCTGACTGCAACCCTAATAAACTGTGTTGTTTGTATATATATATATATATATATATATATATATATATATGAAGTAAAATAGAAGTGAAGTGAAAGTCGATAATAGCCATTAAAGTAAACTGTATATACCCAAGCTTAATCAAGCCATTCAGAGCGATGCTGGGAATATTTATATTCCACTATGCATCAACAATTTACCCATATAAATGACCACCATTTTTGTACTCATTTGGTCGAGTAAGGACGATAACAAAATAGATATACGTAGACGGTTGTGTTTGAATTTAATTTGAGCCTCTTACCATTCTATAACACGTGTTTCTGGATCTACCCGTCATCAGAGAGACTTGTAAGAAGACTCAAACCAATTAAAACGCATTGACCAGTATGGCAATTATAGCATAAATAATTAAAATTGTATGCTACTAGAGGGAAGATGAAGCGAAATGTCGATAGCAATTAAAGTAAACTGTATATCCAATCTGAATTGAGCCATTAATTGAATTATTCGATTCTAGTAAACAAATAAGAAAAACTGTTTCTATTTAAAAACCGATATCTTTTCACAACACCTCTACCACCACTTCCTCTGACTGTCTTTTGAAAATTTTAAATCAAAATTTAATTTACTGTAACGTCTTAATCTTATTAAGACGAGGGCGTTAAGCAACACCATACAGCGGAAAGAAACGAGGGGAGAAATTGTTAGAATATCCCTAAGGATATTCAAGAGAAAACTCCTCCGTTCCATCCATCTGCTCTGCTCGACTGCTCAGCCATGTGTTCGTTCCCTGTTCATTCTCCCTCTACAGCCAATCCCAGAAAGGTACAGCAAATAAAAATACTTATTAAGTCATAAGAAAGGTACATTCATTTATTAAATAAAAAAACAAACAGAATTTTAAATTATGAATGTGAAACAAAAATAAATTAAACTGAGACTCAAAGACTATGCCGGTAGCCGGTATAAAATAACTAGAGTATAAAAAGGTACTCAGCTTTAGTTCGTTCTGAATGAGTCGTTCATTTCTTCAGAAAGGGTTCCGATCTTTGTGGAAGCTAGCCGCTGTCGGTATTGTTTGTTGGGTTAGAAGGAGTTACTGGTCTAGACAATGGCTATCATTTTCCTTCCGTGTTGGTAAATGGATTTCAAATTCTGTTCTGATACATCAGTGGTATTGTAAGTGCTTGCTGATTGTTGCCCAAGGTATTGTGGTCGGCTGATTTCTTGCTTCCCACGGTAGTGTGATTGTCTATTTCTTGCTTCCCACGGTAGTGGCTAGAAACTTCATACAAAGATCAGTTTTCCCCCAAAAGAAAAGTCTGATCAGAAATAAAGCTGAGTATTCAGAGAGAAGCGAATTCAGCAAAATCTCTGATCAGAGCGTGACATGTCTTTTTTTAAGCCAAAAAAAAAGGTTAGTGTTCAATCTGTTCTTCTTATTCTTCTTTTTATATAGACATGACTCTGTCTGTTTTTCAATGTGCCTCCAGTAAGTTGTCATTCCATCGTTTTTGTGGTCTTCCTACTGATCGTTTTCCTATTGGGGCAACCTTCTCTTGTCTACTTCTACTTGTCCATTCTACTCTTCTATTTCTCACCCGGTTTTTGATGTCCTCCACCTTGCATCTATGTCTTATGTCTGTACTTCTAGCTCTATCCCATAGGGTCTTACTATCAATTTTTCTAAGTATTTTCATCTCTGCTGTTTCTAACATCCTTTTTGTCCTCTTTGTATCAAGTCTTGTTTCTGCTGCGTATGTCATTATTGGTCTGATGACTGTTTTGTAAATGCTGCCTTTCGTTTCTTTTCCGATATTTTTATTTATCCATTTTGTTTCATTCAGGCGCCTGCGGCTCTGTTTGCTCTATTCACTTGATCTTCCACTTCGGTTTCGAGCTTTCCGTAACCAGATAATGTGATGCCTAGATATGTAAACTCCATCACTTGTTCTATTATCTGACCTTCCAGCTCCAGTTTACATCTTAGTAAATTTGCTGTTGTAACCATGCATTTTGTCTTTGTTGGAGAAATTAACATGTTAAATTTTCTGGCGGTTATATTAAATTGGTGCAGCATACGTTGTAAATCATCTTCACTTTGAGAGAGATTATTTTAAGTTGTTTTTCTCTCATTTGGTAACCTTTTTTTGTTCTTACTTTTTTTATTATTTCATCCATAATCAGGGTAAACAATAAAGGACTCAGGGAATATCTCTGTCTTATTCCATTGCCAGCTTCAATAGGGTCTTTGTCTACGTTTACTTTTATTGTGTTGTTTTGGTAGATATTTTCGATGGTTTTGATTATTCCTAGAGGTATCTCTTGCATACAGTAAGTGGATAACGTCTTTTAATTTGACCCGATCATATTCCTTTGTAAGGTCCACGAAACATAGATATGCCTGTTTGTTGTATTCGAATTATTTCTCTTGCACTTTCCTTATTATAATTATAGCGTGGATGCATGATCTTCCCGACTTAAAATCTTGTTGTTCTTCTGCTAGTGTTATAATTTCATTCAATTAATTTGTTATCACTTTGTTGTTAATTTTAGTGTTGTGTTTAATAAATTAATTCCTCTGTAACTTTCCGGGTCCGATTTGTCTCCTTTTTAAAAGAAAGGTATTAGGATGCTTGATCTCCATTCTTGAGGAATTCTGTTTTGTTCTATTATTTTTTGTATTAGTTTTAATAGTTGTTTGGTCAGATCTGGTCTTCCGTACTTTAGGAGTTCGTTCGGTATTCTGTCCTCTCCTGGTGATTTTTAATTTTTTAATTTTTCTTAATGCTTCCTTTACCTCTTCTTCTCAATATTTATTTCTTCGTTTTGTCGTCACCTCTGCTGTTGGTGGTTCATCATCGTCACCTTTAGTAAACAGGGACCGTAAATAGTCTACCCATATTTCCTTCTGAATGTGTTTCGTTTTTATTAGTTCGTTCATCTCTTTTCTTTGTCGTCTGATCATTCTCCATATTTCTTTTTGTGTTCCGTACAAATCGTGTTCCATCTGTTTTGAGAAACTCTGCCAGTGTCCCTTTTTTATTTGTCTAACTAAAGTGTTCCTTTCATTTCTGATTTGTTTATAGTGGTTTTCTGTCTGTTGGGTTTATTGTTTTCTGTATTGTCAAAAGGCTTTCTTCTTCTCTTTACATTTTGTCTTTACTTCCTCTTTAAATTATGGTGTTTTCTTTTTTGATATTATGTTAGTGTTCGTTACTTTCCTCTTTCCAAGTGATTCTGTTGCTGCGTTAATTATATTATTTTTGAGTTTTTCCCAGCTTTCCTCGATGTTATCGTGTTCTAATATTTTATTTCCAGTGATCTTCTCTGATATTCTTTTCCTGTATAAGTATTCTGTCGATTCCGTATTTAGTCCTTCGACTTTTATTTTTGTTTGAGTTGGCGTCGCTCTCTTGAGTGGTAAGTTTTTCAGGATTATTTCTCTTTTACATAATACTAGGCTATGGTCGCTACCTACATCTGCTGGCTGAGGGATCTTACGTCCATTATTTTTGATGGATGTATATCTCTCTTGGTTATCTGTTCTGTATATGATAAAGCAAAACGAGGTGATTAAGAACAATGTAAACAAAAATATATCGATCACATAGACAGAAAGAAGTCATTTCAAAATGCAAAAGCAAGGGATAAAGAAAGAGAAAACAATGAAAATAATTTTCTTTTTACTGACACAAAAACTGTTTAACACAAAAATACAATATAAAAAAATACAAAAAATGCATTTAAAAATGTATATTATGAACAAATTTTAATTATTCGTAGGAAACTATATAATAATAGTATTTGTAGATTAGCTTTTAATCAAACACTAAAGATATATTATACGAAATTTATAGCAAGATATTATAAAAACGCAAAAGGACTATAAAATTCAGAACACGTTGGTGAAGTGTATAAATGTATAAAACTCCTCTGGAACAATTTACAGCTGCTAGTAAAACTTTACTCGAACTACTTTTTTAGCCATTTCCAAACCCATAATCATAACTCTTCGAATTTTAATTTTATATCAAGCAGATGCTATCAGCAAACGCATTTGCATCAAGTTATTGCTTGCATAAACGTTTTAGTGCATTCGCACTCCAACTTACTCGATCCAGATAACCAAAAAGAATAAGGCATTTTATGTTTAGTGTTCTTATGTATGTGCTCAATGTGTTTATGTTCTACTTTCACGGTTTGATGGTTTTTAAATAAATGTTTAATTACTTTCAGACTAAAACTGGTAATTAGAAATTGTTTTTCTTCTTTAGATCCTCATTGAAAATTTTTATATCATCATATCCATTGAAATCATACGTGCAGCTAGAGAAAATGAATTACTATTTTAATTTATTAAACTTAAATAATTATAATAATAAAAATAAAACTAAACCATATATCAAATTGGGTAATTTATTTTATCGTAGTCTTTGAGAATCATATACACTAAACGCAGCCTTACTATAAATTATCAAACAATCCTTTTAAAAAATTCTGAAAAACCACAAAATAGTGTTGTTGCAGTTTCGCAAATACATATAACCATTTGTAAAATAATAACAGATTTTTGTTACTTTTGATTTCTTCGTAGTGTATTTAAACGAGATTTGTGTGTACAAGGGCACAGCGGTTTTAAGGGCTAAATAAACATTGCAAGACGAGCCATCTGCGAGAGAACAAAGAAGTATGTTTAAGATAAGGGACGAGTTCCCTATGCCATATCAGAGAGATGTGTTTTTGGAGTTAAGATCAGCGTGTCCAGACACTTCGATTCGATTTTGTACCAGACAGTCGTTTTATGGAGTTGGATTTGAGGCTGGTCCATTATCAACATTTTGTGGTTGTTTAATTAAAAATCCTTTGTAAAAGGTATATATTTAAGGTCCAAACGGGCTAAGTTGAAAAGACATAACGTTTTCGGAATCCATGTTCCATCATCAGTGTCTAGGAGTACATGAATGTAGCCACCAAGATTAAATATATGGGTAAAAACCCGTTAACAGATGTTTAATTACATTTAGTTTTACAAATACGTTATAATCATTTAAGATGATAGAGTTACCGATGGATTAGGTAACATGGCGACATATGACTCCACGTTGAAGTTGCTAGTCCTGAGACGGTATGTCTTCGAGGACTGTATGAGTGCAACTCAAGTTGCGAACGAGTTGCACTCGTTCACTTTTGGACTTGTGCTGTTGGTTGCTTTTTATTTTTTAGGATTGAAAGCTATCCCTATTAAAAGAAAAAATCGTATAATTTTAAAAATAAAATGGGTAATTCATTCAGATCATATTTTAATTAAGTGAATAAATGTAAATTAACATTAAACAACATCATTTTGAGGTTTTGTCACAGTTTAACCTAAGTTTCGACAAACATGGCAATTTCTGGTAACTTAAGTAGATCCAAAAGCGCTGTACTTTAGGAGAAGTAACTACAGCAAATACTATGTTTCTACCAAGGACCACTTCTACAGTACTACAAATAAAATGGCGTCTCATCATTATCCGGTTTTTACTTCGAGATTGAAGTGAAGACAAACAAAGATCTTTAACAAGATTCTTCAAAACTTTTCTGCGTTAATCCTTTGTTTTTTAGTGGATTTTGCTCTCTATAATGTAGGATGCCAAGCCAGTAACGTTAATAATATTATAAAAAAGGCTAAATTTTAACGCAATGTTCGACCCATTTTATGCATAGAGTATTAACCCCCCCCCCCCATTTGCTTCTATTGTAATAGTTATTTTAGTTATTTTTGGCATTTCGCTACTTTACTATCTTCTACTTGTTCTGTCATATACATGGACGAGAGTATCCCTATTGCTTTGTTTTTCTGTGACAGATAATAGCATACAGTAGCATCATGATTGTATGCAAAATTTGTTGAAAAAACATGCCTTTTCATCTTTTCTCGCATACTGATAAGTAGAAATTTACTATTCTTTCTAACTCTGCGCACTAGCGGCATGTCTTATGAATTTAAGACTTTAGCAAGTTCAAAACTACTAAAAAAGTTACCTGTGGTAACATTTCTGCAGAGAACTTTTACAAAACGTGACCAGATCTAAAACTATTCGTTCGCCAACGTTAAATTGTCGGGAACCATCTGCAGGTCTTCCAATATAAAGGTGACTTTGTACGGAATAAGCGTTTGATACATAACAAGCCCAAAATACCTTGATCCGATATTCAGCGTGTTGTGCGTATATACATATTGTGTAAAATTTATACAGCATCTAAAGGGAAACAATTATTCGTCGATGGTTATGCATTGGAAAGGTTTGTAGAAAATTATTTCACAAATTTCTGGGCTCATAATTGTCTCGAATATTTGTTTAGGCGTAAATAAATTGCTATTAGCTGCAGGATCACCGTTGTGGCGTAGGATATTAGGAGGTTTGGTTTGAGCACTACACAGTGATCTACCATTCAGAAATAATCATTTTTATGTATACACGTATTGACAATATTGCAAAAGAAGACTTAACAAACCGCTATTGGAAAAAATTTTCCTCCACTTGCAGAAGCTTTTGTCGAGACTAATGCTGATCACATTGCTTTTAATAAAAATAAAAAATGCTTATGTATATTATACCCCTTAGATCACTAATAAAACCACACAGATTTATAATACACAATTGTACAGAATATAATCATATAAACCATACCCTTTTAAAATACATATTGGATAGTTTAGTCAATAACATATTTATGTACACAGATGGATCCAAAACAAAACACATGGAGCTGGGTTGTGGAGTTTTTATTCAAAATGCAAAACAATCATTTATGTTTAAAATTACCATCAATATGTACGATGTGGAACGACAGTGGAAAAAACGTTGTAGAAAACTCACAAATACTTATTTATAATACATCGAACCCTACCGTCTCCATCCTCATATATTTTCAACTATTCCACTTCAAAATTCTTTTGCCCACAAATCATTGGCGATTTCCATTGCACCTTGCTAAGCTGTACATTATACAATCATGGAACTATAGTTCTCAGAACTCTTACGGAGATCTAAACCATATATTCTTCGGTTGCAAAAAACATTTAAAAAAATCCGATGATTTAATTCGTAAACTCATTAAGATGAAATATTTTCTTCCATTAAATCTATAACACATTTTGTTTAACTGCCATAGAAACACCTTAGAACTTCTAGTAAATTTTATTAAAGAATTAAAAATAGAAATGCAGCATAACTCACAATTCTGTATTTATATTATAAGAAAAGTTCTGTATTTATATACAACTTTCTGTGGCAAATCAACTTGATTCCGTGCCATTATGTTTCCACACACACATGTATTGACATACAGCAAACAACTTCTTTCCCTTTAGATTAGGGAATTTTTAAGAAAATATATAACAGGTATAATTGTACATATGTCATTTGTTCACGTTGTAAAATTATGCCACTTGAGAAAGATTTAACCCTTATTTTTAAAAGGGTTGTATTTAAAATTTATTGAACGAGTAACTAATTTTCTTCTTCTTCTTCAAGTGCCCTGTTCGTTGCGAACGTTGGCTATTAACAAGGCAATTCTGATCTTGTTTGCGGCGTTTCTGAATAGTTCGACCGATGTGAGCCCGAACCACTTCCGCAGATTTCGGAGCCACGAGTGTCTTCTCCTACCTGGCCCTCGCTTACTGTCTATTTTTCCCTGGACAATCAATTGCAGTAGACGGTACTTATCGTGTCTCAATATGTGGCCTAGATATTAAAGCTTTCCTTGTTTAATTGTATTCACGATTTCTTTCTCCTTTCGGAAAGAAGAAAGGGTAACTAATAATCAGTGTATACAAAATTTGAACAGCAATATCTTAATAAATTTTTATCTTACAAAAAAATAAAAATAAATCGTAATGTTTAAAAAACATAACCTATATTTTTTACTAGTCAAGATTTTTTGTATCATTAATACTTTTTAACTTAATTTGAAAAAAGTATTTTTCTCTAATTTTCAAAAAATTTTCTTTGAAACCATATTTTTTTAAAAATAAGCACTTTCAACCAGTTAAATATACAAATCATATAAAAAATACATAAGTTAAGTAAATTGTAAAGCATTAACGATTTATTTTATTTGGGGTCCTAATTAGAAGGAGATTTTTACGATGTATTTATCAACACAAATTCGCTTAGTTTTGATAATAAAACTTAAAAAACAAAATAAATCTTTTGTTACATACTCTTAAAAAGTTTTTATGAGTTTTCTCCGAAAAGTGTTTCGTTTAGTGGATATTTCACATTGAAATGTTCGATTTGGACTTTGAAAAATAAGAACCTACTTTTCATGAGATACAACTCTGCTACTGCTGGGTCTACAGACTACATAAGTATACCATTTTTTTGTGTCTTTTATATGCTGTGTAGCTTTTTGCTACCAATATTTTTTTCGATAAATACTTTTTTTTTGAGTTATTTGTGAAAAACCGTGTAAAAACGTGGTTTTTATTTTGAACAATAAACATTTTCACTTGCAATTAACTCAAAAAATATTGAATATTTTTACATAGTAAAAACCTTAATCGAATAAAAGCTGCTTAGAATTATCCAGTTTATCCATTTCCAGACCTATTTTGAACGTATGTTGTTTTACCCGAAAAGCGGTGGCTTTCACCTCCAAGTAAAAGAAACCCTTAACTCTAGTCCAAAAGTAAAGTAAAGGGTAAGCTAAATCCAAATTTTCAAGCAAATTCGTTGTCATCAACAAAACGGTTCACCGATACACTCCAAAAAACGGTCATTTAGTTAAGTGAACAAGAAGAGAGAGAGGGAGGGAATAGACCGACAAAGAAGAGTAAGTGGGAGAGAAATAGTGAAAGGGAAAATGAGTTGTTGAGGAAAAGGGACTGCGGAAGAGGGAGTATAGGTAGAGTCAACTAAAGAGGGTGAGATCAAAACGAGGATGAAGAGAGGGAACAACATATAAGGAGAAGAAAAACATAAAAATGCAGAGGAAAGTGCTAGAAAGAGAGCAAGGAAGAGGTTCAAGAGAGATAAAGTAACGAATAGATGAAGTGTGTAAGTGAAAAGGAGATGTAACGTGACTGAAAAGAAAGAGGACGAAGAAAAAGCTAGGGGGAGATGACGAAGAAAAGAAAAGTAAGGTTAGAAAGTATGATATGGAAAGTAACAAGAAGATAGTGATGAAAAAAAAAAGTGACAGAGTAAGAGAAAAGGAAAAGGTGACTAATTGAACTGACTAGACACAAATTGGTGGAATGTGGTATACCTGATACCATTCATACAGGAATCAAAAGAATAAAAGAATAAGATTATAAGCACACTTTATTTTTCCGAAAAATAATCTTACAGTACTCTTATAATAACAAATATGCTATTTAAAAACGGTAAACAACCAACACTGAAGAATACAATAAAATTCATAAGGAAATCAGAAGGAAAATTCGGGATGCAAAGAAAAAGTGGTACAGCAACAAATGTCTTGAAATAGAAGAACTGCAAAAAAAGAATGACACGTTTAATATGTACAAAAAGGTAAAAGAAATAACTGGAACATATAGAACAACTGCAAGTAGTTTATAGACCAACAAGGAAATATTATAGTCAACGAACAAGACAGATTAGAGAGGTGGAAAGAATATATTAAGGAGCTGTTTGATGACGTTTGATGAACAGAAATTCAAATCAAAAATATATCGACTGGTCCAAACATAACACTCGATGAACTGGAAAGAGCTATAAAGCTATCAAAGAATAGGAAAGCAACCGGCCCAGATGAAATTCCAAGCGAAATAGTCAAACTGCTCGACGATAAGGGCAAACATTCTCTTCTAAGCCTCTTTAATAAAATATACGAAACAGGACATATACCAACAGACTGGCTACTATCAACATTTGTAATGATACCGAATAAAATAAATGCCAAACAGTGTAGCGATCATCGCACTATCAGTCTGATGAGTCATGTACTAAAAATTTTCTTAAGAATACTGCACTCGAGAATTTACAACAAAATAGAAGTACAACTAAGTGAAACACAATTTGGTTTCAGAAACAACCTTGGAACCAGAGAAGCACTCTTCAGTTTGCAGGTCATGGTTCAAAGATGCAGGGATATAGGACAACCAGTATATATGTGTTTTATCGACTTCGAAAAGGCCTTTGACCGAGTAAACCATGACAAACTTATAGGTGTCTTGCAACAGGTAGGAATTAAAATTCCACGAGGAAACTAAGTCGCTGTAGCTGGCTGTATACCATATATCACAAAAAAATTTTGTTTAAAATCCTTTTAAAATCCTTTATAAGGTATATATGTTTTAATCCGAAAACGTTTTGCAATGTGTTTGTGATAGCCCGTTTGAGGCGTTTTTATATACCTTTTATAAAGGATTTTAAACAAAATTTTTTTTAGGTAGGAATTAATGACCGAGACCTCCGTATTATTACAAATTTGTATTGGCATCAATGTGCAAACATACGAGCTGGACACAACACGACGAAAGCAGTGGAAATACGACGTGGAGTGAGGCAAGGATGTATTCTATCGCCACTACTTTTTAATATCTACTCCGAATTTATTTTTAAAGAAGCCTTAGTTGAAGATACAGGCATTAAAATTATTATCCCAGATATTAGCCATACGGCTCACACTCCCTCTAAGGGGAAAATTCACTCATCCCAGATACCTACGGTATCAAAAGGATTGAGCTCTGGTGGGACTCTTTCCATGTTATCGAGCCCTAGGTGACTTGGTATATTGGAGTATCTCCCAGAAATTTTCGTACACATCTGGACGTCGCGAGGAGTACAGCTTTCTGCATGGCCTTATAAAGATGTTCATTTAGACCAGCTGTTTTATGTTCGCTAGGAGGTTTTTGGGAATAACACCAGTAGTAGATAGAACAATAGGTAGTGTCTGGGTACTTCTCCATTCTCCATTGTCTCCTGATTTGTATTTCTAGATCTCTGTACTTGGCGATCTTTTTCGTTGTATTATAACAACTAAATTATTGGTGTTGGGTATCGCCACATCAATAAGTGTTGTTTGTCTAGTAAGTTTATTAACTAGTATGAGATCCGGTCTATTATGGGCCACTGGTTGGTCTGTAAGCACAGTGCGGTCCCAGTATAGCTTGTAGTTGTCATTTTCAAGCATTCTATCAGGAGCGTATTGATAATAAGGAAGATGGTCGGTATGGAGAAGTCCCAGTTTGTCAGCTAGTTCTTGGTGAATAATATTTCCTACTGAGTCATGGCGTTCTTTATAATCAGTACCGACAAATGCCTGGCAGCCACCGGTAAGATGTTGGATGGTTTCTTGGGCTTGGCATCCATATCGGCATTTGTCATTTTGGACTTGAGGATCTTTAACAATATACTTCAGGTAATTTTTAGTTGGAATAACCTGATCCTGAATGGCAAGTAGGAAACCCTCAGTCTCGGGGAACATCTTTCCTGATGTCAACTAATAGTTTGTCAACCAAATTATTATTATTATTATTATTATTATTATATAAAATCAACGGAATTAATGTCAATAATCTCAGATATGCAGACGACACGGTACTTATTGCCTCCAATGAAGAAGACCTGCAACGACTTATAAATAGGGTAACCGAAGCATGTGATGAGTAAGGGCTAAAACTTAATACTTCTACTACAAAATTTATGGTTGTCAGCAAAACGGAGTTACAACCAACGAACATCAAAGCGTATGGAATAGAATTAGAAAGAGTCCACAATATTACCTACTTGGGTGCAAACGTTAACGATAACTGGGATATAAATAAAGAAATAAGAATACACATTGAAAAAGCCAGAGCCGCCTTTTATAAATTAAAGAAAATTCTAATTAATAGAGATATTACGTTAAATCTTAAAAATAAGATAATACGCTGCTACATATTCTCCACATTGCTGTATGGTATGGAGAGCTGGAGCCTTACAGAGACATTAATGAAAAAATTAGAGGCCTTTGAGATGTGGATTTATCGACTAGTATTGCGGATAAGTTTGGTTCATCGAATAAGAAATAAAATAGTTTTACATTGAATGAAAAAGAGCACAGAAATAACAAAAACGATAAAAATTCGAAAGTTAAAATATTTCGGTCATGTAATGAGACATTCAGAGAGGTATAACCTTCTACACCTCATAATACAGGGTAAGATCGACGAAAGGAGAGGCCCAGGCCGACGAAGAACATTCTGGCTACGAAATCTCCGAGAATGGTATCAAGAAACCACCTTTAATTTATTTAGAGCCGCCGTGAATAAGGTTATTATTGCCAATATGATCGCCAACGTTCAATAATCGGACAGGGCACTGAAAGAAGAAGAAGAAACAACCGATAAAACCTCACTGCTACAATACAAGAAGAATTTTACTCTATATCCTTTATTACCATATAATAACTACGCGATTTTATATTTTGTCTCTATGTAGATTATAATACTTAGTATGAAAGTAACTTTGTCTATAATAAAAGTTTTTTCTGGTTAGAAAACTAGAACAACATATTGATTTTTAGTTTTAAAGATACTCAGATAAACAACCGACACCAAACTAGGGTGTTATAAATTGTACACTATAAAACATTTACTGATAACATTGTCCTTTTAGCTTTGAATGATTTATGGGAAAAAGTTTTTGTTTGTTTTCAAGGGGTAAAAAACGAATGTGATGAATCCATCCCCTTAGGTGAGTAGCAGAAAGATAAATCATAACCGTTTTCCGTGAGGTCGATGATGGATTTTACTTAATGTATATTATTTATCTACAGGTAGGTATATGAACTTTGCCGAAGTACAATTTTACTACAAATTTGCTGTTGTATTTTATTGCACCAACAAACATTCGTGGCATTTGACAATCGACGAAATTATTACAGAGCGATCAAATTTTAAATATATATCGCACCCTTAGTAAAATGTAGTCACAACTCAAAAAAGTTAAATGTTGGAAATTGCATTTAAAGTTTTGCGTGACTAGGATGTTTAAGAAAGTGCCCTATAACATAAAGCCTGTGTATTATATAGAGTAACTGACCCATAATGGACACTGTACCAGTAATGGACACTAATTTAATAAATTATCAGAAAATAAGGAAAATCTCTGATGTAACCTCCACATCGAGCTAGCTAGATGTTCTCTGCAGTATTGGTCATCATATTTTCAATGATTAAATAGCTAATTTCACTCATCTGTCAAAAGTCAGATGAGGCGCTCCGAGGAAAAAGGGCGAATACGCCAGTTACAGTTTTTTTTTTAATGCAATGGATAGCCTGATCATTATTCGAACAATGTACCACCATAACATGGTTTATTCGTCCTTTCTATTCAGAACTATAATAGGTTGACTTAACGGAAGCAAACTGTATGAATCTTAAAAAGTATGGTAAATGTTCCGTGGAACAACGGCGAATACGCCACCGCTACGTCGGTACACAGCTAGCCCTCCCACTTCTGTCTTGCCAAATTTCTGAATAAAATTTCCGTGATTTCCGTCTTATTTTTACCGTTTTAAGCTACAGTGTCGTTTTGCTTGTCAAAACAAGTAGTTTTTATTTTGATTAGTTTGAATAGTTTGAGTTACTTTACTAATAAAGTTAAAATTTTACTGCTACAATGTCAGAAAGCGAGTTTACAGAAGACCAAAACAAAGGCTACACTAGAAAAAGGTCGAAAACTGAAGACACGTGGCAAAAGAATGTGAATAAAGTTAAAAGAAACTCAGGTGAAGAATACAGCACCATTAAAAACAGAAAACTTGTGCCTAAGCGGACTGTGGGAAGTCCCTGTTCCTGTGGATGTTTTGAGAAAGTAGGTTTGGAGAAAATTAGTATAATTTTTAAAAACTTTTGGGAATTATCTGAGTATAACCTACAAAACACTTACTTATCTAAAAGAGTGAAATCTGTTTCTGTCAACCGTTGTCGCATTAAAAATCGACCTAGTCGAAAGTTACGTAGTATTGAGTACAGTGTACTTTTTGAAAGCAATGAATTTAAAGTCTGCAGAAAAGCATTCTATGCGATTCATGGTGTCACTGAAAAGAGGGTTCGAACTGTTTTGAATAAAGTATCCACAAGTGGCACTGTAGAATTGGACAGAAGAGGAAATAAAAATCCAGTTAACAAAGTAAGTGTAGAAATGAAAGAAACTGTAATGTTACATGTAAATAGTTTACCCAAATGTTCAAGCCATTACAGCAGAGCAAAAAGCCCTTACCGAAAGTACCTTTCCACAGACTTAAACATAAACAAGTTGTATGACCTGTACTGTGAGTGGATGACAGAAAATCACCCTTTAATTGAACCTGTCAGCTCACGGTTCTATCGTGACACATTTAATAAAAAATTCAATATTGGTTTCAACCCTCCTAAGTCGGATACTTGTAATTTTTGTGACAAAACAGATATGGAACTTTCAAATTGTGATGATTTACAACGTAACCAATTACAAGTTGCCAAGGAACTTCATTTAAGACGAGCCAAAGCAGTTCAAAAAATACTTAAAAGTTATAAAAGTAATAATGAAGACTCAGTTTCAGCAATTTGTATAGATCTGCAGCAAACTCTCCCTACCCCTAAACTGACGACATCTGTACAGTATTACAAAAGGAAGCTTTGGACCTACAATTTTGCAGTCCATGATGTTAAATCTGGAAAATGTGTTATGTACATGTGGAATGAAAGTACTGGAGGTCGTGGTTCATGTGAAATAGCAAGCTGCTTGTCCCATTACTTTGATTCTATGGATCATCAAGTCAAAAAAGTTGTGCTATTTAGTGACAATTGTGGCGGCCAGAACAAAAATATGAACATTGTTTTAGCTTGTTTGAAAAAAATTCATGAATTAAAATTTGATTTCATAGAACATTACTTTATGATTCCTGGACATTCATATTTACCTTGTGACAGGGATTTTGGTCACATTGAGTTAAGGCTTCGAAATATTGATGTTTATTCTGAAGACCACTATATTGACTTAATTCGTTCATCAAGGAAGGTCAGACCATTCAAAGTAGTAAAAATGACATCATCAATGTTTTTTGATTTCACTGCTCTTCAGAAGTTAATTACAAAAAGAAAATCAACTGCTAGTTTTAAAGATGGTAAAGTATTTCTTTACTCCAAGTTGTTCAAACAAGGGTTTTCCATACAACCAACGTACCAAAATGTTTTGTCCGAACAAGTTGTTTTGCAGAAAGGAAAAGTAGGAGAATATCAACGCCATTTGTTTGATTTATCTGCCGCAGTTTTGTCTCCTAAATACCAACAGCCTATAAAACTTTCAGAGGAAAAAATAAAAGACATCAAGTCACTTCTTCCATACATACCGCTTCATCATAGGAGTTTCTTTGATGAGCTGATCTCTCTCCAAGAATCACAAACCAATTTGGCAACGCTAACTGGAGAAAGTCAGGATGATGTTATGGATTTTTGCTTGAATTAATAATTTATTGTTTGGTGTTTTTTTAGTTTTTGATTTATCTTAAACAGAACAATTTTTAATTAAAAAATGTTTTTCATATCATATCCTTTGAATAAAACTTTTTTCAATATCCTGAATTATAATTTTGGTTTAGATGGGGTGATCTTATTTGCTTAACAAGCAAAACTTTTTATAAAAAAAATAGTTTTTACCTAACCGCATTACAAAATTTTGATGACGTGTATATTCGCCCTTATTGAATTAAAAACACTTTTTCAACTTTAATCGCGTTTTTCTCAAAATGCCCATTTGGCGTATTCGCCGTTTGTCCACGGAGCGCCTCAGATTAAAAATCAAATGAAGTTTGTGTGAGCAAGCTGATGTAAAGTGTTTATTTAAGGTACCGTTTTTTACAATGTACTTGTTTAATTTAAGTTTTAATATTTTTTTACAAAAATGGAACAGGCTTAGTTTTAATTGTTATTGATGGTACTAATTGTAATTTTCGTCAAATTAGATATTTTTCATTGTCTAGTTTGAAATTTAGCGGGGTGACCATTACTAATACACAATAAACCAAGAGGGCTACTTTTTGACACCGGAGGTCAGTCATAAAACGGTCAGTTTTAAGTAATGGACACACCTAAAATTTATTACTTACCAGCTACGATGTTTCACAGTTTAATAATTTGTGCAATAATTTTCAGCAAATGCCGAAAACTAAAAAAATTAGCACTCGCCAGTTTTTTCATATAGCGAAGACGACTTAAAAAAAGCTATTGAAGGTGTAACACAAAATGAAATTAGTAGAAAAGCTGCAGTACGTCAGTTTAATGTTCCTCGAACAACACTAAGTCGTAAATTATACTCGCCTGCTGCTACTCCTCGGAAAGGAGCTTCAGAGCTTTCTGAAGCAGAAAAAATTTCTTGAGGAAACTGGCCGAGAAACTAAATATTTATTAAATAAAACTCCTGGGCGTTCTTCGTTTCAAGGATTTTTAAAACGTCACCCTAAAATTAAAGAGAGATATGCTGAAGGTGTCAGCAAAGCTCGGGTAGCAGTAACACAAGTCCTAATTGAAGCATGGTTTGATGAAATTCAACTTTTTTTAGAGGAAGATAGATATGATGAAATATTTTAAATCCAACTCAAATATTCAATACAGATGAGGCAGGATTTTGCCTATGTCCGAAGAGTAAAAAAGTTCTAGGCCCTGTAGGGCCTAGAACTTTTATGGTAGTATATTTTCTCATTTCCACAATTCAAATAGACAGCATCATTTGGTTAATTACTATTAAACTGGGAATAAGCCACAATTAAAGATAAAAATACGTTTATTGACGTTTCAATTTCCACTTCGGAAATCGTTCTCAAAATACAAACAGTAAATTAAACAAATTTTGTTTTTTGTTACATAGTGAAAAATTCTTCTAATAATTTAATTTTATCTGACTCATTTATATTGACAATTCAGACATACATTATGCATTTTAAAGTAGACGACTTTAAAATGATATTGCCAATATTGTTGAGTTGCGCTCCTGGGACGACTTTACTTATAAGATAGTTCATTCGATTACATGAAATCAACTTTAACTTGAGAATATCCGTCAGAAAAAAATCATAGCATGTAATTCGTCTTTAAAAAGACAAACACATGACATGATGACAGTAAAATTCTCCTGTTAGTGATTCCATAGTAAATTATGAGGGAAAAACCAGGAAAAAAACCTCATAATACTATCCCGACATTGTAAGTATTTGTTCGTGAATTTAGTTTACCTTCAACAAACATCAAAATTCTGATTTTATATGTTACGTTATTTAAAAAACATAAATGATGTATCCTCTATATGTTACTGACTTACTAATACTGGTATTTTCTTATTAATAACTTCCTCTTTCAATATTGGTAACCAGATCCTACTACATTCTGCCGAGGAATTTGCGACACAATTGGCCTCATTTAGCATAATTAGAGCCGCTTCTTTGATTTTTCTTTTTTTACCATCCGTTTCTTTTAGGACTACATTTGAATTATTCCATTGAACCCTATGTTCATTATCCCATGCGTGTTTACAGATTTGAGATCTATCAAATTCTCTATTTTTAATATAAGATTGATGTTCACTTATTCTAACATTTAATGGCCTTGATGATTCACCTAAATAAAACTGATCGCATTCACAAGGTATTTTATAAATGCAATTCTTTGTCCTTTCTTGTTCATTGTTAGGTTTGGTTTTGGACAAAATAGATCTCAACGTGTTTGTTGTTTTGAATGTTGTTGAAATGTTGAATTTATTTCCTATCCTTTTAAGTTTTTCTGATAGTCCTTTATGTACGGTATTGTTATTTTCCTCATATTATTCCTTGTGTATGCTGTAGGATCTCGTTCTAAGTTGTTCTGTTCTATTCGATCGATTGTTGAAAATTCCTTATTTATAAAACGATAAAGGATAATCATTTTTAATAAAACAGATGTTAACAAATGTTTCTCCTCCAAGATCGACAACTGATAACTGAACCTACAAGGTTTAGAGCCAACAATAATCCTTCAATTTTAGACTTATTTTTCACAAATGACGATGAATTAATTTCTTCACTTGAAGTGTCACTCCGTCCTGTGGTCCTTTCTGACCACATCACTTATTACTGCTTCACATTCAATTTAGTTTAACACCGCCTTGCAAAAATAATTTCGTAACGTATGCCACTACAAATTTCATTTGATGTAAATTCAGTTTTATCCCAGTTAAACTGGCAAATCTATTTTTTCTAATCACATCTGATCCATCGTCAATGTGGGACTCTTTTCTTCATACTGCGATTACAACAATTTCTGATCATACAACCGAACGGTAGGTATATAGAAATCGACTAAAACCTTGGATTAACCTCTCAGCTAACTCATTTCATTATCCGACATATCCGACATTACCGTATCCGCGGAAAGTTAAACATTTGGATAACAAGATTTTCTATCCGACAGATACTTCAGGGTTCGTGTTGGGAAGACCATTCACTAGATAAGCCAGTCAAGAGTGGAGTTCCACAAGGATCAGTACTTGGACCGCTACTTTTTTGTGTCTACACTAGTGATCTTCCGCTCATTGTATCCAGTAAGGTTTCCATTTACGCTGATGACACGAAGTTATATGTGAATCCAACTATTAACCAACATATTCTTCAACAAGATCTTGACGCAATATTCAAATGGTCCTCAGAATGGTTACTTCCGCTTAACATTGAAAAATGCGTTGTTTTACATATCGGCAAAAATAACCCATCACTACCGTACTTTATTAATGGACATCCTTTAAACTCTGTAACCTCACACAACGATCTCGGAGTGATAATTAATAGTGACTTAAATTGGTCTGATCACATAGTGTCGGTGTGTAAACGTGCTAACTCGAAACTGTTTTGATCCGTAAATGTTTTGCACGCATATCTCTAACCTCTGTTAGTAAACTTTACTCAATATACGTTAGACCTATTCTTGAGTTTGCCGGACCATGTGGAATTCAGATCTTAGTCGCGATAAAATCCTACTTGAAAACGTTCAGCGTAAAGCCACAAGACTGGCATACGGCCGTGTAAGACCTAACTATGAAGATAGACTATTCATGGCTCATCTTACGACATTCGAGCAGCGACGTCTTCGAGGTGACCTAATTATGTCCTTCCGTATTTTAAAACATAATTTTGGGAACCTAAACAACATATTCACTTTGAATGAAGACGATAGATTAAGAGGCCATCGATACAAATTAAAGAGGGAACAAACTACTGCAAGGTCCAGGGCGAACTTCTTGCCAAACAGAATCTTTAATATCTGGAACAATTTGGATCATGACACCATATCGGCAGCTAGTGTTAACATCTTTAAAAATAAACTTGACAGAACTTTATTTTTTTTATAGGATAGGATATTTTTTCTCGGACAGCATTATTTATTTATTTATTGTGTCACAATTCAATTTTTGTTAATTTGTTTAACTGTACTTAACTTTATAATTAGTATTAGTTTTATAAGGATATATTTTATTTTTGTTCATTTTTGCTTTTTGGGCATAATAGGAGCTCGCTCCTCTGCCCTTATTTGTTATATAATAATAATAATAATAATAATAATAATAATAAGCAACGAATTTTCATTAGAACAAGTAATTTTGGCTCTATCGTATAAGGATTTAATTATTCCCTTTTTTACATTAATATTGTGATTTGATTTGAAATTTAAATATCTATTGGTGTGTGTTGGTTTTCTATACACCTGAGTCTCATATCCAGTATCGTTCTTAGAGATTAAAACATCCAGGAAAGGTAGCGTGTTATTATATTCCTTTTCCATGGTAAATGTTATTGTCTCTTCTTTATCGTTTATATCATTTAGGAATGTGTCCAACAACTCTGATCCATGAGGCCATATTGAGAATACATCATTTACATACCTCCACCATACTGTGGGTTTGAAATTTTGTTTAGAAATGATATTTGTTTCAAAATCTTCCATAAATATTGGCAATATCATTTTAAAGTCGTCTACTTTAAAATGCATAATGTATGTCTGAATTTTCAATATAAATGAGTCAGATAAAATTAAATTATTAGAAGAATTTTTCACTATGTAACAAAAAACAAAATTTGTTTAATTTACTGTTTGTATTTTGAGAACGATTTCCGAAGTGGAAATTGAAACGTCAATAAACGTATTTTTATCTTTAATTGTGGCTTATTCCCAGTTTAATAGTAATTAATTTACAATGCCACAAGAAAATAGCTTCAGAACAACATCATTTGGTTGTCTTGATTGCTCAGCGTTAGTATATTTTGTACCTAGGTGTAACTGGAGCCATACTAGATAACATAAACATTCGCTGTACTTGCATGTCTCCTAATTTCCAAAACGAATTTAAGTGTTGCAATGTTGTTTTATTATTGAACTTTCTTATGAGGTGTTGGTTTTTCCCATGATGTTCTGCTACCACTGGTGTAACGAACATACTATATTTGCCAAATTCACAAAAAATAGTATACGACTGTCGAAATATTACTAAGGAGTAATTGAAACTATTTATTACAACTCTAAACACCCAGAATACAAAACAATATGCACACGAGTTGCAAGCAAGTCTGGATATCAAAAAATGGCATCTGAGTCATCTATTGCCAAGCCCACTGTGTTTTCACTATTATCAGATTATTTATTGTACTTTCATTCAGTTTTACAATATAATATAATGGAAACAAACGTATTAATATATTGTACGGGTCAATTATATACCTTTTTTGTCAAACAAATTGAATGTTACTTGGTGCAGAGAACTACGAACACAGGTGGTTCTAATAATTTGATCACCCACTGTAAAATTTATAAATATATGACAAATAATACACAATCCAATAACTTCTTAAAAACCACCAAATTTTATTTACTGTATCCCGAAAGATTTGCGGACATATGTTTATATAACAAACTACTATTATTTTTTATGCAGAATAATTTACTGAAATTTGTTGCACTTACCAACCCCTATGTATCATACAAATATGTCTTATTTAAATGGACTAAAATCCTACACTTTGAACCTCTATAACTCAGAAACTATTTTGTTTCTGAGTCTTGGGACAATGATAACTTTTGATCAGAATGACCAATCCCACCCCCTTCCAAAGGTTCAGCCAACTTAACTAAAACGACTTTTACATAAGAAAAGTGGCAAAGTCCTTTATTAATATATCGGAATAAATTAAAGTCAGAGAACTCAAAAACTGACGGGAGGGAACTGGGTTCGAATAATCATAATATAAATCGAACAATTTTCTCATTTCTATTGCGTGTTCGCATTTTTCTATACAAACTTAAAAAAAAACAGGTTATTTTCAAATTAAGATTTTTTAATGGGGTTTAATTGAAGTTTTTTAAACTGGCTATTGCGATGAAACACATGCTGAACAGGCAAAATAAAAAAACTGAGCAAAATCAAAAATCAATTTTTTCGAGTGACACCGTACGATGTACCTACCTGTGCGTCTGTGCGTGTACTCCGGCCGCCTGCGCAGGTCACATCAGTTGTTTTCTAGTGTTTCTCTAGGAAAGTCGTCTTGTCGTTCGCATCGTATTGTCACACCACTCTTTAATTAACCCCAGAAAATGGTGCCACCAGTTTCAACTAAAAAAACGCTTGAAGAATTTATTGAAATTTATAGAATTCATCCATGCCTTTGGGAAATCAATAACAACGATTAAAATAATCGAGATGAAATAATTGCTGAGAATTTTAAATCCTCATAACTTCTTCCAGTTGCGAGAAATCTCAACGTAACTAATAATCTATCATGTGCAGAAATACTAATTCTCATAACTGTGTCTGTCTTTTTTATCATAGGAGTAACCATTTCAAGTAATTTAATGTATGTTTTCTCGTCCATCCGGAGATAGTTTTGAAAATCTTCTGGTTAAAATTTCAATTCATTCAATAAGTTAACACGACTGTATCACAGAATAATAAACAATCAGAATGCCCACTCTCCATGGAAAATTCAGTACGCGCAGCTTCTTCGCGCAGGCGTTCCGCCATGTTTTAGAGGGAACCACTGTTGTTTATGTGGTGTGCATAGAAAAATTAACCCAGTTTAATTGACTTACGGCAATCATAGACATACTATACAATTATATTAACATTGTTAAATATACCTAATAACATAAATATAATATAATTAAACATAAATATAAACAATTACATAACCTCACAAATCATATGGCTGTGTTATGTGTTTCCTTCTAAAACATGGCGCGCGTGCTGAAAAACTTCAAAGGCGGCATCTGAGAGTGGGAATTCAGATTGTTTATTATTCTGTGGCTGTATGTTTTCCTTTTCAACAACCAATACTCACACCACTTTTTTCGCTTATTTTTCAATGTTTTTTTAACTTTTATCTTTAAAATTAAAACAAGGCCTAACAATGCCAACGCGTCATCGCTAAAGGAACTGAAGACCGCTCCGGTATACCGGAGAGTCCCCATACACGCTACCGCTGTTTCGTTGACCTGTACAGGCATACCTGCACAGGTAGACCGTAGTGTGTATGACATGCATAATCTTCATGTAATATTTAATTACCATCAAATTGAGGTACAATCTTTAATTAACTGTCTAGTTATTCACAACTTAGTGTTCAATTAATGTTTAATTGAGGTTGTGTCAAATTATTGTTCAATTATTATTGTTAATATATAAATAATTTCACAATATTTAATGCACCAAATTGTATGGTTAACAATTATGAGTGCATGGATAATATTCTTGTTTCGCACTATAATTCTATATTGTGACCATTTTTTATTAGACCTAAACATATATATTGTGTGAAGTAAATCTCCAAATTTACGGTTTTGCTTCCACTGTTTACTCTTTACACTTTGTTAAATTTATCTAGTCCTTTGGGATTTTAGCATCTTTGTATTTTTACTGCTTTCCGTTGCCATCCCAATCTAATTCTCAAAGGTGCGGATATACGGTATATATTTTATGTATAAAAATTGTGTCCATTTTATTTCCAATAAACATTGAAGAAGAGTTATAAAAGTTGAACGCGAGATAAAAAATTTAAGCCTCTCACAATATTTTTATTATGAACAAGAGGATTAAGAGAAATATAAAATATTTTATAAAATATAAAAATAAATAACCTAAATTTACTTGGTAAAATAATAGGAATAGCAATACAATTTAATAAAATTCTATTACGAATAACAAATATGGAGAAAGTACCAAATATTGCTAAACCAAAACGGATTCAACTGTTAGTTGATGGATGTTCATTTTATTTAACAATAAAATACTGAAAATTTTGGAAACACTTCTACAAAATTTATTGTAATTAATTTTCACTACAACTGTTTCGGCACAGTGCCTTTCCCAAGTTATCTATTTTAGTTATGAGTCTAAACTTTATAGTCTTTAACTGAATAAGTTATCAAGGGAAGAGTTTAGACTTACTTAGCTTGTCTGAGACCAATATTTTTTTCTGAAGACTACTCCTTACACTCTATTAGTAGGCTATATACTACGAACGGATTATACTACGAGGGACAGCCAGCCAAAGTAATTAGTTAAGTAAAGTCCGGCAACCCACTAGATTATACATTGCAAAAATAAAGAAATATGTGTCTTTTATAGTCCCCTCCTATGGGTGATAAATATGCTCCGATCGACCAATTCTCCATTTTGGTTGAACCACCTGACTACTACACACTAGTACACAAAACTCTACCACCACATTGGACAATTTAGGCTTTCCACCCACACAGGCAATATCTCACCTTTACCAACCAACAATATTCACACAGGCAACATATTACCAACCAATAATACCCATACTGGCAACATTTCACCCACACCTTCATTACATATACCAGAAAACACCACCACACCAATAATGAACACATACACCGATTCCCTTGTCTCCGAGCTTATTAGCACTCTATCATCCGACCAAATAGGCCAGTTGGTCGCTGCTTTGCAACTATCCCGTGCGTCCATCTTCCCTCTTCCTACATCACCCTCTACCATCACACTAGCATCCACTTTACAACCCACAGCAACCACAAACCACCCAAATTCAATGGCCATAATACTCCCAGACCACAGCTTCCTCCGTCCTTATTCACCCCCTTTACCTCAGCAAACCTATCTACACCACCCAAAACTTTTGATTACACCATCACCCACATTCAACTGGAGAAGTACGTTCAACGTGATTTCTTCACACGGGAAGTCCTCTTAAACAAAATAGCATCAGTAAAAGTTCTCCCTGCACAAATAGCTCACCTCACCAACAACCACTTGATTAATCCCTTCGAGCTACAGAAAAAGCTTCGTGATACATTAGGCGAACGAAAAGTCTAGATTACACCCAAACAAAAACCCACTTCTAAAAATCCCACCCATCCAACCATCCCCGCATTTATGGTCGTCGTAAACGGCGTAGATAAACTCTACACCGACGCCGACCTTACCACTGCCTTCACTAAGATGGACATCCTAGTAGTCAAACTATGGAGGATCATATCTCGCTCCAACCTTCCTACTACCTTCGTTAAGCTTATTATATCCAGTGAACTGAAGTACACTGAAATGCTGACACGAGATATATTCATGGATGAGCTCCCCTCAATGCCAACCCCGTTCTTCAAGTACTAAGGCAAATGCTGCCAAAATAAACATCATTGTAGAGTGCCCACAAAAGCAGTTCAGATGCCATAGTTGTGGTCAAGATTATAAATCTACAGCTTGTCCTATCCCATAATCTCTCAAGTGCCCTAACTGCGTCGGAGACCACGAGGCTTACTCAGGTAAGTGCCCCCGCAGAAAGAAAACCCCTAAGACCGCAAAGTAAACCCAACCCATTACCACCGAAAAACGCATCCCTCCATACGAATTGTCGTCATTCAGACGTGAAGGCAGTGATGGAATTCACATCCCTCCACCTCATCAATCCTATGCCCGATAGGCGTCAACGAATCCTTATGTCACTAACCAACTCTCTTCTCTGATGTTTGGCCACAAGAGCTCTCTTGTGGTACATAACAACTAAGCATCCATAATTTTCCTTAATGGACAGTTCAATAGGTGCTGTCAACTGCCAGGGTGTCGCGAGAAAACGCCCCTTTATCAAGCATATCCTCCAGAAATATAATATACAAATCCTTGCCCTCATCGACACCCACTCTAAAACAGATCCTATTTTACAGATATCACATGGTAATGGCCTTCTAATTAAATATGGAATTATTTTTTCCCCTCATATCATCAATCCACACATAGTCCTAAATAATAAAGACTTACTGGAAGTGGACATTCACCTTGATAACAACACTACACTCACACTAGTCTCTCATTCGAAACACCTTCTCCAACCCCTCTCCCAAGCAATGCTTGACTATGTCTCCAGCGTGAATAAGGCCCTCACTCTCAGATACTTTAACGCCAGGAATAGTCAATTTGGCGACACGGCTACTAACCATGCAGGCATTCTCATTTTAGATCCACTCCTTAACCTTCCTTTTCACCGCATACGTTACAGTGAGCGGACTTTTATGGGCCCCATGGGAATGTCGTCTCTCGATCATGTCGTATGTACTTATGACTTGATTGATTTTACTGCTAAAGAACAGATATTAAATTCTTTACCCCCAATCCTCCTCAAATATTAAGAGACTACAAACACGCCGACTGAAACCTATTTAAAAACTTTCTGTCAGCTAACACTTCACAATTATGTATCTTAAATTATCCTGATGATATCAATCATGGTATCACGGTCATTAATGAACTGATAAATGAATCGATTAAGATATCAGTTTCTAATAGGGTCATAAATCCTAGCAAACCATCTCTTCCTCAATACATCATCAATAAAATTAAACAAAAGAGACGACTCCTTCATCAGTTTCAACGTACCCACAACCCCTAGTCAAAACAGAATATAACCGCCTGTCTGCTGTGATCACACTAAAGGTTAATAATCTGCAAGCCAATAAATGGCAGGCAGCTAGCTACCTCTAGTCTTAATTATCGTAACTTCGGCACGTTTTGGTCCAAACTTAAAATCCTAACTAAACAGAAAACCAACAACCCTTCTAAAGATCAACAGAAGACCAACGCCTTCAAAATATATTTACAAAACACCCTTATCATCCACGATTACCCTATATTTGACCACGAGTTCCATGCAACGATTTAGAGAGACATAACAAGACGACTCGCCACCGCCTTCAATCCATAGGAGCCAAATGATCATCGTATCATGGCTCCTGTAGAACAAACCTTCGAACATTTGTGCCAAATCGGCAAAGCAAATTAACCAAGACCTGGCAAAATTGACAGGAACTGCGTGAAACAATTCCCACCGATCGTCACACTCTACCTGACGAACATTGTCAATGCCACTCTTAGACTCTGCTACTTTCCATCTTCATGGAAAGAAGTCAATACAATCATGCTCCATAAATAGGTCAATCCCCGCACCGATCTGCACTCTTATAGGCCGATTTCTCTACTAAACGTCTTGGCTAAGGTCTTGGAGAGGATCCTTAAGAAGAGATTCTCTGACTTTACCACAGAATACATCATCCTAACATTTCAATTTGGCTTTAATGACCGTCACTCAACCAAAATGGCATTGGCAGAGATCCTCGCCCACCTCACTCAAAGTCTAAAAGACGGCAAACTCTCCCTAAGCACTTTTCTCGATGTTCAAAAAGCCTTCGACCCAGTTTGGCATGCTGAACTGATCAGAAAACTGTTGAACATCGGTCTGCGCTTCCCATTCGTTAGACTTTCCATCCATTCATATGTCACTCAACGTCGTTACACGGTAAAAATACGAGATCATTTCTCTGACTCTTATTCCTACCTGTATACTATATACATCAGCGACTTTCCAAACTCACGTGACACTCATATCCTCACTTTGCTCTACGCAGACGATATAGCTCTCGTAACAACAGCAAAAGAGACATAAATGCATTACTTAGGTTTGTCAGCTTTTCATTATCGAGGAGAGTAAAAAATTATTAAATTACTTTCTGGTGATACTGATTTACAAAATGAAGCGAAACTTTTTATGATCCAAATTAATTACGCAGGCAAATAAAAAATGCAGGTTTTAAAATGATGGCTGATTGAATATGGGTAAAAGTTCTAAAATTGAAGTGAGCTTGAGCCAAAATATCTTAAAAACAACCTGCTCATCCATCGCCAATGTTTTTAAAAGACGACCTAAGCCCTCTTTCCTACCCAATAAATTACTGGCCCTTGCCAGCATCAAACTCCCCGATGAATGAATTGACACCCTGAAGGCAACTCCTCTCTTTTATCGCCGTAACAACCAGTAAATGCTCATTTTGAGCTTGCTAAACAGGGAGGGATCGGTTTTCTGTGTAAATTTAGAACGAGAACAGTTACCTGTTATTTCCGTTCCATCCGGTGGAACATTGTATTCAAAATAATAATAATAATATATATATATATATATATATATATATATATATATATATATTTATATAATATATATATATATATATATATATATATATATATATATATATATATATATATATATATATATATCGTAAAAAGGAGTACGACCGTCTATCCAATATATAATAAGGATCACTCAGACGAGTGGTGGGTTCAAATATCGGTCTACTAGGTGGAGAAATAAAAGACAAAGTTGATACTACTTCATCTATTTTGAAGACGTTTCGCTATCGAATTCTGATAGCATCATCAGTTCATCTAAAAATTTTTACATTATGAGTACCACACATTCATGAAGAAGATGTTAAATGTTACCTTTAAAAAGATATGTAGTTGTCAATGGTATTAAAAAGATAGTACAAAAACTCAAATAAATGGACATCATATGGTGATATTGTATAAACAATTAAATAACTAACAACATTTAGAGACTTAGTAAAAATTAGCAAAGCAACAGAACACGTGGTCTAATAAGCATATAATATTTTATATAATATTAACTAGTGAAAAAGAACTAAGAAAATCATTGATTCACTTCCAACTATGCAAAAATTTTATTTTATGACTTCATCTTAACTTTTGGTAACATTATTTAAGTTATCTACGTTAAGATATAAAAAATATATATAAAAAAAGAAAAGATATAAAGTGAAGTTACCACTGTATGCTTGGCACCTGTTGCGGTTGAAATGGCGTTAATTAATAGATACCGAGCCAATGACATGAACAGACAGCCAACCTTAAGGTCGAAGATTCTTCGACAGAGCAGCAAGGTTAAGAGTACCAACCCACTAATTTACGGGCGGTATATTTGAAAAAGTTAACATGAGTTTGAATGATAACCTCCCGTAAGAGACCAAACAATGAAAGAAATTAGCGATGACGCTAATCCCCTGCATCAACTAGTCTAGACTAAACAAGTAGGCAAAATTCATTCAACTTCATATATAAAAGAGTGATAACCGTCAACAGTGTAGTTGGATATACAGCTACAGGTGAATGACGATAAGCACCTAATTTCCAAAAAGTCCAAGGTCCCACGCTTGGAACTTTAATTTATAAAGTATTCAAAGAATGCATTGTATTAATTTGTATTAAGTAAAAAACCAGAAGTTCACATTAATCAATGTATGAAAAAAAACGACCAAGTATGCAATGTGAGTTGCATAAGTAAGTCTAAGTTAATTAGTATTATTGTAATATTATATTTTATCAAGTATTAATTATGTAAGTTAAAGTTTAAGAATTATTTATTAGAACAAATGTGTTAAATTGTACGACTTTAGAGACACATACATAATGAACTGATTGTAAAGCCTAATTCTGCAAAATTAAAGCATGATATATTTGACTCAAGTTACTTATGCATGTTCTCTTATTCAAAGCATTAGGATGTTTAAGAATAGAACACATTTCTAAGAACTGTCTTTTACCAAAATTGAGCTCAGTGCCAAGAATTTTGACTTCATTGAAATTCACTTTATGTTTGGTGTTAATTGCGTGTTGCGCTAATGCACATGTGTGCTTAGACAGATTAATGTCACTTCGATGCGAAGTAAGACGTCCTTTTAGTGATCTTCCAGTTTGACCAATATAACAAGCGTTACACTCAGCACAAGGTAAGTAGTATATAGTGTTAACTTGTTCCAAAGTGGGCAAGGGTGTTTTAGAAAACAAATTTCTTTTTTATATATATTTTTTTATATCTTAACGTAGATAACTTAAATAATGCTACCAAAAGTTAAGATGAAGTCATAAAATAAAATTTTTGCATAGTTGGAAGTGAATCAATGATTTTCTTAGTTCTTTTTCACTAGTTAATATTATATAAAATACTATATACTTATTAGACCACGTGTTCTGTTGCTTTGCTAATTTTTACTAAGTCTCTAAATGTTGTTAGTTATTTAATTGTTTATACAATATCACCATATGATGTCCATTTATTTGAGTTTTTGTACTATCTTTTTAATACCATTGACAACTACATATCTTTTTAAAGGTAACATTTAACATCTTCTTCATGAATGTGTGGTACTCATAATGTAACAATTTTTAGATGAACTGATGATGCTATCAGAATTCGATAGCGAAACGTCTTCAAAATAGATGAAGTAGTATCAACTTTGTCTTTTATTTCTCGACCTAGTAGACCAATATTTGAATCCACTACTCGTCTGAGTGATCCTTATTATATATATATAATATATGGATACCAGGAACACCTCCAAGAGGCGGATGGAGGTGACCTTCACTAAGACACCTTATTGGATAGATCGTCTGGCGAGGATTTGCGTGACCCAAACCACGGAGATCCAACCCAGCGACAGTACCAGCATACGAAAGAGAGCTGGAGGCATCAGTTCCAGCGGAAAAGAGCAGCTACTATGCTCGACCCTTCCGTAATAACTTGCTTCGATTGTTAAACTTTAAAGATTGGCAATAGTATTTAATGAACGATTTCTTGCAGGCAATACTATATCTAAATAAATATATCTATATATAAATATGTAATATTTTTTTTAATATTTAAACAAATATACCCGCATCAACCACTAAGGGTTATTAGCGTATAGAATGTTTAGGGAGTTGTTTTAGAGACGTGTCTATTTTTGAAGGTTTGATCGTCCAAGGAAGAAAATTTACATGAATAGGCATAGTAAGACTGAACTATTCTGCATTAAGACCAATACATTTTATTCGCTCAGAAAATGGTGTTTTTTTTTATTGCAATGTTTCTGTAAAGATCGTATGGTATATTTGTTCTGCACAGTATTGTTGAGTAGGTCACGTTGCTGTTGTTTGCTGAAATTCTGGCAACGTAATTTAGTAATAGGGGTTGCCTTCGTTGGCTTAAGGGCAGCTCATTAGCTAGAGCTTATAAGCTATATACTGGACTAGTTCTTGTGGCAGCTAAAACTAATCTTAAGCACATATTTTGAATTTAGTCAAATTTTTTCATCATCAGTTGGTGCTACAGCCCTTCGTGAACCTTGGCCTGCTTCAAAACATTCTTCCATCCTTCCCTATCGAGTGTCTGCCTTCTCCAGCCCCTCACTCCAATCTCCCTCAGATCTTCCTGTACATCGTCCAGATATCTGAGTTTAGGTCACCCCCTTCTTCTTCTTCCGACCGGCCTGTTTAGCATAGTTATTTTAGTGGGATCACTCTCATCCATCCGCATAACGTGGCCCACCCACCTTAGGCGGTTTATTTTGATGGTCTTCACAATATCTGCATCATCAAAAAGTCTATAGAGTTCAAAGTTATATCAACTTCTCCACGGACCATGCTCGTTTACTTCGCCATATATGGTTCTCAATACTTTTTTTTCAAAGACTCGTAGTAACTCTTCATCTCGGGTCGTCATTGCCCATGTTTCCGATCCGTATGTGAGCACTGGGCGTATTATTGTTTTATAAAGTTTGCACTTTGTTGCTATTGACATACTTCTCGCTCTTAGTTGAGGAAACAGGCAAAAATAACAGCGGTTAGCCACGCATATTTTTTTTTATCTCGTTGGATGTGTTATTTTTGTAGTCTACCAGTGATCCTACGTAGCAGAATTCTTCTACCATTTCTATCGTTTCGTGTTGCAGCTCTAAGTTATTTTGTTGAATTCTTGATATGGCCGGCATATATTAAGTTTTCTGGATGTTAATCAGAAGTCCGATGTTTTCTGCAGCATTTTTGATACGTGTGAAAGCCTCCACTGCTTCATATCGTACCTTTTAAATTTATTCCCGAATCTCACATAACTTTTTCCAACGCTAGGTTGAACAGCGTGGACGATAACGCATCTCCCTGGCGCAGTTCTCTGTTGGTTTTAAATGGTTTTTGAAACATCCCCTTGTAGGTACGCGCACTTTTTAAAATTTTTAAAAAATGTTGTATTAGCAGTATTGTAGCACAAACAGCCGTAGTCTAGTTAAACTTCGTATTAGTGATCTGTATGCCATTATTTGTATACTACGGGTACCTATACATCGTACCTTTTAAATTTATTCCCGAATCTCACATAACTTTTTCCAACGCTAGGTTGAACAACGTGCACGATAGTGCATCTCCCTGGCGCAGTTCTCTGTTGGTTTTAAATGGTTTTGAAACATCCCCTTGTAGGTACGCGCACTTTTTTAAATTTTTAAAAAATGTTGTATTAGCAGTATCGTAGCACAAACAGCCGTTAGTCTAGTTAACTTCGTATTAGTGATCTGTATAGAGTAAGTAAGGTTGTTGTATCTGCTCCTAAAAGGTATTTGAAAGCATTTTTAGTCGATTAATTCTGGATTGGCAAGAACGTTGCAAATTGGTTATGTGGCTTTCCCAGTTTAAGTTACGTTCAAAAGAAAGTCCCAAGAAATTTATTTCTTTTGCATGTTTCAGGACAACTCCATTTATTGTTAATTGAACATAAGGATATTTTTTTCTTTTGCTAAAAATTAAATAAATAATCATGTTTTGTAATTTTGTTACATATTTTGATTGGTAAATAGATCATTTGCTTTACCTGTTTACGCCTATTTGCCAGGTAACCATGAACGTAAACTAGTAGGCAACATCTTATCTGTTTTATAATTTTAAACTTTTAGTTTCAATAAAATTTGATTGGTGAACAAATGATTAAAACTTTTTAAAAAAGTTAATTAATATTTTTATACAACAGTTATCCGACCTACAGTACTCTATGCTAGCGAGACCTGGACACTAAATAAAGATATGGAAGTAAAATTAGATAGATGGGAACGAAAAATTCTTAGAAGGATATACGGAGGTGTAAAGAGGGGAACATCTGGCGAAGAAGAACGAATGAAGAAATAATGCAAATATATGGACAACCAAAAATAACAAGACTCACGAAAATTCAAAGATTAAGATGGCTCGGGCATATAGCAAGAATGAAGGAAGGAAGAGTTCCCAATGAATTAATAAACACGGAGGCTGGTACAAAAAGAAAAAGAGGCCGCTCCCGAAGAAAATGGCTGGAGTCGGCAAAAGAAGATCTGAAGTCGCTGCGGGTACAAGATTGGAAAAACTTAGCACAAGATAGAAAGAAATGGAAGAAAACCGTTGAAGCCTTGGGCCTTTGAGGCCTGTTGAGCTGAACTATATATAATATTTTTTTAATTAAGGATAACTATGAACATATTTTGATAGGTAATGCATGGAAGACGTATTTGTCTATGTATGAAATTTGGTAAAAAAAAACGTTTCATTCGATAAAGAGATAGGTGAATGTTAACGTAAATTCGGATCTTAGACTATCAGTGCAGTTCATTTAATATGTGATTTCAAATTACAAAATTTATTTTACTTATAGATATAAAGCATGTAAATACTTTATATAATAATAGTAAAAGTAAAATAGTAATAGTAAAAGCAACAAAATTGGCTTTTAACCCCATTAAATAATACTTAAATGCTTTTAAAAATTTTAAAAAATATTATTTTTATTATAATTAAATTATATTCCATTATATATTTAATATTTCACTATATGCTTTTAATAGTTTCTCATTCTCAATTTGTTTTCTGTGGCTATTTTCTCATCATAATCAATTCCATAAGTTTTGCTGAAATTATTGCGTTAATAATAAATAAAAGCATTTTAAACCATGTTTAACGTAACTACATGATTTGAAGCATACTTTGTAGCGTTACAACTAATCGTTTTTAATCAATTTTATGCTAGTAGCTGCGTTAATGTCCAAATAGGTTCTAAAACTTTTTTTCAAGCTCCTTACCCCACTCTGTAGAGTTTAAATTATTAATTAGCCTCTGTTGTACTTAATAATATATTCTATAACAGTGTTGTTGTATTGCAAATAAAGTAGGTGGAAGCATTAAAAAATGAAAATTCTTTTTTTTTTGGAATCCTTTCATAAAACATAAACATCGGAGAGAATTTAATTCAAGTTTAGAACTTTTACCTATATTCAACGCAGCTATTATTTTAAAAACTGCATTTTTTATTTGCCCGCGTGAATCATTTGGATCGTTAAAAGTTTCGCTTCCTGTTGTAAATCAGTATCACCAGAAAGTAATTTAATACTTTTTTACTTTCCTTGATAATGAAAAGCTGACGTGGTATTGTATCCGAAAAAAAACATGCATAAATCCAACTAATGACCTTAACCTTCCTACTCTCCCGAAGTAAAGGTCACATTCTTTGTCTTGGGTACAGGTAGACCCAGTGAATAAAACTCATAACTGTAATTCGTAGAAGCTTTTGTAGTTTCATGTTATTGATGTATCAAAACTAAAAACATTTTTTTGCAATAAAATATATAATAAAGCTTTATATTCAATTAAAGTTATATATTTATTCAATGCAAATTTACCAAAGATATTTGAATGATCAGCACAAATAAACCTCTTACATGCTTGACATCTTGTACGAGATTTTCTGTCTTTTTCCCATCCGAAGTCTTTACACCTGCCACGTTTTGGACTTTCATTTGAATTTCCACTTGTTTCAGCTACTGCAACTGCTACTGTAAATTTATTTGGATTTTTTGTGGACCATTTGTTGTCATTCGTTGTAGTTCGGCATTTTTGTGTTAAATTATATGCCAATTCTTTTATAAAAAGTTTTTTTTTATGTAGTTTGTTCCTACTATATTGAGGATTTACATGGATGTATAACAGGTATACGTTAATTACCGCCAAATCTAAAGTATTATAAAATAATAAAAGTGGCCACCTTCTAGTTCCTCTTTTGCAGGTATAAGCTGGCACTAATTTATGTGTTGTATCTACAACTCCTTTGGTTCTATTGTATTCTAAAATAATGTCTGGTTTCTTATGTTCTTTTAAATGGTCATCTAAATGCATCGAGGACAAAAGAGTAACAGATTAACCCTTTTTAGGACTATATAAAGCTAAAGTCAAACCCAAAAGTTCTGAAACCCAAAAATTGATGATCGGGCTTCTTTACTTTTATTTGGTAGACATTCAACTGGAATAAAAGTTTTGTTCTTTATATTCCAATTAGTGTTAGTTTACGTTATAATAATTCAGTCGCTAAACGGGAGTCAATAAAAACATTATCCGTGGTTATGTTTCGCCCAGAATTCTAAACATCATTTATAAATCGTAAAACCACATTTCTGCCCAAATGTACGTAATCACATTTTCTGCTTTTCCTGTATACACATCTACACAATACACATACGCATTTGACATCAGATAAAAACCATAATTTAATTCCATATTTGCCACGTGGTTTTGTCGGAATATACTGTCTGAAGGGGCACTTACCTCTAAATAGTACAAGTTGTTCGTCAACAGTGAGGCTTTCATATGGAACAAACATTTTGGGAAGTTTGTGCTACAAATAAATCAAAAAAATTCTAATTTGAGCTACGTCGTACCTACGTCGAATTGGTCTATTCTCTTTATTATCAAATCGCAAAAAGCAGCTGATGTTACAAAATAGTTTCAGAGACAAAGTAGCTCTAAAAATGGGCTTACCATCCAAAGTTCCTACAGCGATGCTCCGGCACCTTTCTGAACACCAGCTAGAAGAAGTAAACCTTGAACAAAAATGCAAAATTTCAAATTCCAAAATGCAAACCCGGCATTCTCAAGCTCCTTGCGGAATTCTGCAATAATTTGTTTTTTAACATTCTCGTTAAAAAAAAATTGTTGAGATACTGCAAAGGTCACCGTGGAATAAAAATCGATATCTGGACACATTTTTATGGCTTGCCTGCATCGCCGAACAGCTATTTTAGTATTTAGTTTCAAATTTTTTGGATAACCATAAAAAACAATACAGTTAGGTAAAAAATAATGCCGAGAAACATACATGTCTTCGTAAAATATGTTTTGGATAGTTCTTGCTTGAGGCCAAATAACTTTATGCAACAAAAATCCGCCACCAATAATGTAAGTACAATTTTACAGTTAAAAAGAATAATAGACTGAAAAGGCCGTCTTTGATAAAAATGCGGTACTCAGCCAAACTGTAAAAAGCCTAGAGTGGAAAATAAAATATATAATAAAATACAATTTAATTAGGTATAAGAAAATATTGTGGAAAATCCAAATTAAAAGAATTGAAAAAATATTATAAAATTATTACTTCAATCAACCATGGGAGCTTATTGTCTATGCCTTGCCTAGCTCAGTATCTCAAGTGTGAATTCGTCTTGTCTTAAACTAGGCATTGAACATAGAACTGTCAACATAGAACAGAATATTTAGTCTACCGGACAGAAAAAGAGAGGGCGAATATTTATTCTACGGGACAGGAAAAGAGAGCTAAGAAAGACAGAGAAAGAAAAAAACAGAGGGCGGCCAACTACTTTTTAAATAAAAAATAGTAAAAACCAAACTGGAGATAAAGAAATTAATAAATGAATAAAGAAATTAAAATAAAATAATTATTTAAATATAAATTAATACGGATGTGACGTTTATAACCTTACAACATTTTTAAATGAAATTCACTTATTCTATTTCGTAATTTTCTTAAAGTTTATAGATATTTTTGAATTTATAATAATGATAATTATAATAAATAATAAGAATACATTTTATGTAGAAACCATCCTTATAATAAATACATGGGTACGATAATTGTTATCTGTTTTAAAATACAATCTATTACACAACAAGTAGGTAACACTAAGAATTTTTGTTAAACGAACATACTATGTAAGCACGAGTTTTAGTATAATGAATATTAAGTGAGTTTATTAATAACAACTAAAACAAAGTCTATCTATGTGCGATAAATATTGCAAGTTTTACAGTAAATAACTTTTGGTTGTTTAAACGACCTATGTATTTTATTAATACGTATTCGCAAATGCAATATTTGATTTGTTTAGCTCGCGAGACCTCGATTAAAGAACATTAAAATTGCGTAAAAAAGTTGAATGCGTTAAATCAATTTCGATTTAACCACAACGGTTACGTTTTCGTCAATGTTTTGACGGACGGACTACTTTTAACTTTTTTTATTGAAATTAACGTGTCGCGACATCTATGGCTATTGACACGGGTACAAAAACGTCTGGAGTATTACATTATACTTATAAGATTATTACATTATATAAGATAAATACAGTAAAATAAATTAGATATGGAAAAGTATAGTGTTACAAACTTTGTTTTTTTTAACGAAAAATGTTACAATATTTGTTATATATGATAATATAATCTGCAATCTTTTAAAAAGTTAATTAGAGCACTGTACACATTTGGCGAACTAAGTATCTGTTTCAGGTTACCGTCACAATGTTCACAAGCAGGTGAATTTTCGGAAGTCATCAAGGATCCGTGAGTAAACGGGGTGTGTTCTATTTGGGGTCTTCGAATGATGAGTTTATCCCTCCTAGTCATTGTAGGTATCTTAAATGAGTATACAGTGGGATTGATTTTCAAGAGCGTGGTGGATGTTAATGAGCTTAATTACTGGGTTTTTTGAAATGAAACTCTAGCGAAATAATAAGAGAGTAAAAGCTGACGTCGTATGAAAAGGGGATCGAATTTTTTTTATTATAACTAATATATCTCAATATCTATAAATACTCATTTAATAAATTAACAATCAGAATAAAACAATGTATTCTATAAGTTAATGTGATGAGTTTAGTTCATGTCCCTTGGTTTTGGCGTGATGTGGTCCCCTCCAGTTAGAAAATCACGGGTCCATGTTACTGGTCTGTTGGCCAACGTCGTTTTAGTCTTCTGATGACTCGATGTTGAGGTATTGCGGAAATTTGTGTTTACTTTTTGAATGTATTGTAATTTCTTTTGCTGGTATACTTCTTTCACTGTTGAGATATTGAGATCTTCATAGATTCTTTGGTTGGTTACGTACCAGGGTGCATCAACAATTACTCTTAAGATTTTTGATTGGCATCTTTCCATAATAGCAATACTAGATGTACTACTACAGCCCCACAGCTCTATGCCATATGTTCATATTGGTTTGACAACTGTTTTATAAATTAAAATTTTATTATTTATTGACAGCTTGGAGTTTTTTCCAATTAATCAATTGATTTATTTTTGTCTTAGTTGTATTTGTTTTCTTTTTTTGGTGATGTATTCTTTCCAACAGAGGGTTTGGTCCAGGTGTAGCCTTAGGTATTTGGTTGTTTTAGTCCTGGTTTCCTCATTGTTGATATATATTGGTGGTGGTGTTTCTCGTCGTAAAGTGAAAGTTACGTGGGTTGACTTGTTTTCATTTATTTTTATTTTCCATTGTTTTAGCCAGTTTTCAAGCTCATACAAATTGTCTTGGAGTTGTTGTGTAGCGATGTTAATGTGTTTGTGACTTGTAAGTGCTACTGTGTCATCTGCAAATGTGCCAATTGTTACGTTATGTGAAGTTGGTAGAGCAGAAGTATAATATATATATATATATATATATATATTATATATATATATATATATATATATATATATAATAAAGGTCCCAGGACGCTGCCCTGTGGAATTCCCGCCTTAATGGGATGCATTTTAGATATTTCTCTATTAACTAAACTAAACTGTCGGTTTTTCAAGTATGATGTAAGTATTCGAAAGAATGATGGTAATATTTGTTTAATTTTATAAATAAGTCCTTTATGCCAAACCTTATCAAAAGCTTGACGTGCATCTAGTGATACCATTGCGCAATATTCCTTTTCTTCTAATGCGGAATTGATTTTATGGGTTATTTGGTGGCATTGCTGGATAGTTGAGTGTTCTCATCGAAATCCAAACTGAAAATTTGGTATCCAGTCTGCGCCTGTAAGGTCTGGATCTATTCTTTTTATTAAAACTTTTTCTAGTAATTTGGAGATTGTTGATAAAAGACTTATAGGTGGATAGGATGAGACTTCACTTGGATCCTTTCCTGGTTTTGGGAATAAAAGTATTTCTGCAATTTTTAGATTGTTAGGCCAATAATTATATCTTAATATTGCGTTAAATATACATGTAAGGATTACTATACCCTTTTTTGGTAATTCTTTTAGCATTTTTGGTGTTATTAGGTAAATTCCTGGTGACTTTTTGATATTTAGTCTTAAGATTTCTTCTTTAAGTTCTTTGGGTGTTGTTAATTTTATTGGATTTACTGATGGTTGTTTTGAGTTTAAATAATTAATAATATCTTCTTGATTGTTGTGTGGTTTGAATACTGTTGCTAAATGTTCAGCAAATAATTCTGATTTTTCTTTATCGCTTCTTGCCCATTGGTTTTGTGTGTCTGTGGTTTTTCTTACCGGTGGCGATATTGCTTGAGGTTTTAAGGATGATTTTATTGGTTTCCATATTGAATGGTCGTATCGATTAAGTTGTGTTACATATTTTTTGACTGACTCTTCTCTTGCAATTTTTATTTGTGTTTTTAATTTATTGGTTAAGCGATTGTAAAACGTTTTATCCGCTGGGTTCCGACTTTGTTGCCACAGGTAAACTGTAGGTAAAGGAACGTTGTTTAGATATATTACCGGATTTTAAACATTTTGCTTTTTGGTAAATCTTAGTATCATATTCAGTTATTAAACTAATGTACATTTCCCAGACCGCTGATTTTAATTTTCATTTTTCATATGGTTTTGTATTAATGTTTGTATCTTTAATATCTGTGAAAGTGTATTCCACTCAAGTAGTGCTGCTAAAGTTGAATTGATGAGGGATCGATGGTTGAAAACGTGCCATTGTATGAGTTGAAACGGGTGGGCATTCCTGTGTTTAATAGCAGTAGTTTGAAGTTGTTAATTATTTCTAATAAAGTTTTGCCATTTTTGTCAGTTTTTGCAGATCGCCAAGATTCGTTATGACAATTTGTGTTAAGAATTAATTTAAAAGGTGGACTTTGTTCTATCACTTTTTGTAGTTCTAGGACTATGGATTCTTCCGAGTGTGGTAAATGTACACTGCGAATTTGGAAATGATGAACTATTGAGACTGTAAGAGCTTTAAGATTTGTATCTAAATGAATTTCTTTGGACTCGACCGTAGATTTCACAAATATACCAACACCACCGTTAGCTATTTGCTGCACCCGTTTATTTTTGATGTATGACGTATAGTTTTTCAATTTTACATTATTATTAAAATGTCGTGTTTCTTGTAAACATAATACTAAAGGTGAGAATTCATTGATTCATATTTTTAAGTTTTCGATATGGCTGTTAAATCCATTCAAATTCAATTGAACTATGAATTTGGTTATTGGATAGAGTTGCTGTCGCTTATTTAGTGGATAAAATGGCTTCTATCGGTTTCATTGATGTTTCGATGTTTAAAGCTTTTTTAATCCTTTTATGTGCAGATTTCTTTGGAACAGGAATTATTATTTGTTGATTTTCTGACTCTATCATTTCAATAGATGTTAACATTTGTCTTTTCATAGAAGTACGTGATATTATGTTAGTATTATTAGATAGTGATTCGGGAAGGTTTTGTGAATTGGAGGAGGTATTTGGTAGTGATCTGGTTGAAAAAGTAGCAGGAGTACTGGAGTAATGAGCAGTTGGGGTTTCTGATGTAAGAGATGACATTTTATTTATTGGATAATTTTCTATTTCAGAAGTATTAACATTTATAGATCGAGATAGCTAGTCAATATTTAGTACATTAATTGGTTAGATACTGCAGTTTTTATCTTCGTGTCCTGTGGTATTACATTTAAAGCAATTTAGGCAATCTAAGAAGAAATAAATTCTGTTGGGGGTATTGTCATGAGATATTAAAGGTGAATTTGGGATATGATTATTAGTTGTTGAAGCAACAAATACTTAACGCCCAAAGCTTAATATAAGATTGCTTTCAGATTCAGGCATGCCAACTTTTAAAAATGTTATTTTAGACACTGCAATAAGCTCCAATTTTTTAAGCTCTTCTTCGATAATAGTGTTTGGAATACTAGGGCAAACATTTGATATCACTAGTCGGCTTTAATATCTTCTAATTAATTAATTAAGGATCTTCTAATTTATATCTCATTTCTTTGTATTAAAATGGATTTGTGAGTATGTAGTAATTTTTCTAAGATTATAGTTTTACTGAGATAAATGCATACTCCGTTTTGAGATTCTGGACGCAAAGATAATATTTTTTGGTTGTACTAAAGTTCCTATTGCTGTTATGTATTCTTGTATTTTTATATCCGGTAGTGATGACAAAACAATTGCTTGTTCTTTGAATGGAAAGTTAAAGTTTAGGGCATTAGAGTAGGTTAATGTTGAAGAAAAGTTTGATGCTGAAGATGTTAATAATGGTTTGTTGATTACTGTGTCAGTTTTTAAAATGTTATTTATTTTTAATTTTTCTTTGCTTCATTTAATAGTATTAATACTAGAGCTGCTACTGACCTAAGGTAATTAAGCTGGCTTATCGGCGTTTTTATTTGAAATAAAAATGGATCTTCTGTTGTTTAGTTTTTTAATAAAATCCTTTAAATGGTTTCATGTAAATCAAATAAAACTTGTACAATTTTTCTCTTCTGTAATTAGAAAACACTTTAATTTCACTCTTATTATAAACTTGTATTTAAATTTTTGGTATAAACCAACAAAAAATACGTTTTATTCGGAGCTGAAATTTATCGACACTATACTAATGAGTATCTTTTTTGCAGCTCTACGTAAAAAAAGTTTGTACACTTTATACAGTTTGTACAGTTTATATAAATATATTACTTAAGTTTACATTAATTTATAATTTAAATTAATCCCGGTAATATTGAAAATCAATTATTATTTTATAAAGCATGTTTAACATTGCATGTGTTTTACCGTGATAGATGGTTTCTATTAGATAAGATTCAGGTACATCCCATTTAAATGTTCTCAGCATTGTTAACATATTTCGAACTCTGAGAGAATATTTAGTCATTTTATTGAAAATACCAGTCATAAATTTAAATAAATTAATTAAAGTATTTGAAAGAACTTTCCTCGTTACGGAAAATTGTTTTGTTCTCACTGAAAATACTGATTGCAGCGTTCCCAGAAGTTCTTGTTTAAAAGCCATAAATCAATCTCTAATGCATTTGGAAACTCAAATTTAAAATGATGGGATGCCAGTGGTTTTTCTGGAAGCATTACCATAAATAACATGTATAAGAGTCAAGCTGCATCGTTAAAAATGGCGCCTAGAAAAATAATGACATCGCTATAGTTGTAGTTACACATACATAGAAATACGTCGAGTATTTACATTTTGTCTTTTTTGTAATCCTTAACACTGTTATACCTAAAACTTCCAACAAAATAAATACAATTCATTATCTTACTTAAATAATTAAATAACGCCTATAATAAAATAAATTAAAATGAAAAACTTTCAAATTAGATTTTATATAATCATTTATTAAATAAATCGATGAAAAGCAGCTTATCATCTTAAATTAGATTAAATTTTATATAAATCATACAAGCTTGTTTTTGTTTTTCCATTCTGTTATATTTTTTATTCCACCAATATCTATTAAATTTTGAATTCATTACTTTTTTTCTTTTGAGGACTTGAATTTTCTGTCGCTCTTTTTAATTCTGCTATAAATTTCTCATAATATTTGATATTAATGTAATTAATAACTTTTTCGATGGTTTCAGAAAAAGTGACCTATATGCTTTATGTAAGTTCCATTCTGTTTTATTGTCTATATAATATAACTCTATATAATATAACTATTACTTTTGATTTATAGTAATATAAGAAAAGTGAAAGTGTATTTCACTGTCAGAATCAGGTTCGCAAGTTATAGCAAAACGTCGGTGATACTGCAATTTGTCGTATGTCACAAATACGGCCATTTTCCGTTTATGTATCCATTGTAACCAAATTGCAGTCCTCTACGCCCCTGCAAAATATCGCAGGTGAAAGTTTAACAGTTACCATGATTTTTTATACGTGCAAATATGTCGTAAGTTTTTCTTGACTAAAATGGATACTTCAGTATGGCGTATGTCAGAATCATTCTCTCCGTATGTGGCAACGCCGCACAATTGGATATTTCGATACGGCGTATGTCACTTAAATTGCTCATTAGGTAGTCAACTGTAAACTTAAAAACAGCCGTTAGAAGTGATAAAAGTGAATTTATGTAGGTACATACATACAAAATACATAATATATATGGTAAGTTCTTTGTTCTTTTTTTAATTTAAAATACTAAAACTTTATATATAGTCCAATTTTTAGTTGAGAAACACAATAATAATTGAAAAAATAAATAGTATAACCTCAATTTTTTTCCATAAATAAATTATTTTAATATTTAGGTTCTTATAATGAGATTTACGTTTTTTTCAAATAATTAAAATGCAAGTAGGTTGTTACTTATTCATTCTCTCTTTAGTGTTATTGATTTTCTACACTAATTAGTTGAATAATACTATGCGACATACGACACATTGCATTCAAAATTTAGCTTATTTAGTGTTATTCCTCTTCAAGTTAGGTATTGACATACAACATATTGCATGTTTTATTTTTTCTTTTCAGAGAATCAATAATGTCGAACAGAGCACGGCTGTTGGTGGAATTAGCTTTAAATTCAGCTTCAAGAGCAGACGCCTCTCACCAAGTACCTGAAGACGATAATATCAACATTTTGACATATCAATTGGACGATGCATCAAGTCCTCAAAGAACAGAAAGCACGGTTCCAGAGCCAGTGGAAGATCTATTAGAAAATGCAGAATTGGAAGAGAATCCAGTTTTAACACCCCTGGAAGTGGCAGAAATTCCAAAAGAAACATCGCATTCCAAAACCGATATAGCTCCAAAATCATATTATTTGGAACAGAACACAGACAATGATATACCAATAATTGACTATCAGGAAGAAATGACAATAGAAGAAGAAAATATCGATCCATTTCATGAAAGTGACAGTGGCAGCGAGTATCTGCCAACAGAAACTGATACTGACTCAGAAAATTTAGTTGGAAACCAAGAGGATCATCAGATACCGGACGCAAGAGCAAAAAAACGCAGGAGTAAAGGGCAAAGAGATCCATCACAGTGGAAACGAGCAAAAAATTCACAAGCCAGACTTAAAGGACATGCGTACATGGGATTTCAGAAAAATAGTGAAGGAACGTACCAGCAGACAGCCTATAAAGGTAGGCGCCAACTAAAGCCATCATGTGGGGGGCACAAAAATGAATCTAAGGGGCCGCAACAAAAATTTGAATGTTCGCAAATTACGAATGAAATGCGTAATCAAATATTTCACTATTTCTGGGAAATTAATTCTTGGGAAGGTAAACAAATTTATGTAAGCAGTCTTGTACTGCACTCTCAGCCCAAACACAGAAGAAGAAACACTGTCGAAGAGGAGTCCCGAAAGAAAACAGGTTTTAAATATTATTTAATAGCTAGAGATAATAAGGAGTCTTCAAAAAAATATCATGTATGCAAAAAAATGTTTTTAGCCACTTTAGGTGTTGGCGAAAGATCTGTAAGCGAATGGGTTTCAAAGAAATGTTTACCAAATAAAGTGCAAGCTATTAGACCAGTTTTAGTAGAGCCACCGCAGGATTCTGAATGCACAAAAAATGTTAATACATTCTTATACAGCCTGCCTAAAGTTGAATCGCACTACTGTCGAGAATCCAGTAGAAAACTTTATTTGGAACCCACTTGGAACAGTTAAAGACATTTGCATCGTGAGTTTATTAACTACTGTAAACGCCAAAACATAAGATCTTGTTCTTGGAGACTTTTCTTTCAAACTTTTAAGACAAAAAATCTTGAAATTTACACTCCTCGTAAGGACCAGTGCAACACATGTGTGATGTTTAAGAAGGGAAATTTAAGTCAATCAGATTATGATAGACATGTTGCCAAGAAAGAACAGGCACGCTCAGAAAAAGAACAAGACAAACAAAAAGCTATCTCGTCAGAGGCAGAAAACTTAAGTTATGTCTACACTATGGACTTACAAGCCGTTCTTCTTTGTCCATATACCCAAGCCTCTGCCATGTACTATAAACAAAAACTGAAGGTTCACAACCAAACATTTTTTAATCTTAATAACAAAGATGTGGCTTGTTATTTATGGCACGAGGGAAATGGAGGTTTAGATAGCGATGTGTTTGTTTCCATTTTAGTGAAGTTTCTTAATGAAGAGATAGAAAGACACAACTCGAAGACAATAATCCTATGGAGCGACGGTTGTACGTACCAAAACAGAAATGTAAATATGTCAAATGGTTTGCTGAAGATAGCTATGGAGAAAAATATTATTATAGAACAAAAGTACCTAGAGGTAGGACATACCCAGATGGAGGTGGATTCGGTCCATAGTGTGATTGAGAGAAAGTTAGGAAGAAAAAATGATATTGCTGTTCCCGCTGATTATACTAAAGTTATAAAAGCGGCCAGGCGAAACCATCCCCTTACAAAGTAGTGTCTTTGCATTACAGCGATTTTTTATAATACAGCAAAGGAATGTACACACAAATTCGACCTGGAAGCCAAAAAGGTGATCCTTGTGTCACAGATATTTGTGCATTGCAATATCTTCCTCAAGGACTGATAAAATACAAAATCAATTTTACTGATGAATCGCTCGAACTGCCACGAAGACCAAGTCGTACTAGAACGTCTGTAATTCACGAACCCTTATATTTATCGCCACGCCCAATTGAGGATTCAAAATTCTTACATCTTCAACAATTAAAATCTGTTATAGAATCAGATTATCATGCATTTTATGATAATTTAAAACATACCTGTGTGTCTCTCCAAGTCTGTTCACATATAAAAAATTAATGTGTATGATATTTTCTTCTTTCCAGTTTATTAGTTTAGAATTTTTAGTTTTGTTCTCCGCCATTTAATTAAAATAAACAAAAGGTTTGAAAAAATTAATTAATTGTTTTTCTGAGGTGTACATGCATTACAAAATTGTCGTATGTGACATAAAATATTTAAACTTTCAATGCAATATGTCATATGTTACGGCATTTTGCTTAACATTACACTGACCAAAAAATCGTGTTCCTGTACTAATACCCAAATAAAAGGATACATCATACACAAATAATCGCATTTTCAAATTTAAAAATGGTCGACGAGAAGAGTTTTTTGTCTCTCCTGAAATATTACCTCATTCCAACATACGACATATTGCAGTATCACCGACGAAAAGCTATATCATCCACCTCGTCATCACTACTTCCACTATCTAACATTTGATACTATCGCAAGCAGGTTTCGTCAAAATACTGGCCAAAACATTACGAGATCTACTCATCTTTTAATTTTAATTTTTAACACCAATGGAGACACGGAGTCTATAAGACTCCAAAAATTACGTAAATAAAATACTTAAAATCTGAATGACAGTAACTACTCGATATGCAAGAACTACCTAAAACCTAGAAAGACAGACGAAGTCATGGGACTGAAAAATATAGGTGGAGAAAGAAATGACGGTGTAAATAAGATTCTGGGATGACGTTCTAGGATTATTCAAGATAATATTATAATTGGTATAACAATATAACAAGTATGATCTTCTTCCTCATACGTCTTCTTCCTTCTAGTCTGTAAGCTTTAAAGCCTGTTTCTTCTTCAATATTAGACTCCTTAATTGTTTAAATTGTCGCACTATCTTTTTCTGGGTCTGCCAATACTTCTTCATCCATTTGTTGACTTATCTTTTGCTATTCGTACTATTCTATCCTTTGCCATTTTACTGATTAGTTCGTTCCACTCCTGTTTTCGTTTTGTCACCCATCCATTTCTGTCTTGTATATTGCATTCTCTTCTTATGTTTTCGCTTCTCTCCCTATCCAACAGATTCTCCCTGATGTTCGTCGGAGTATTTTCATCTCTGTTGTTTCTAGCACTCGTCGCGTTTTAGATGTGTCAGGTCTTGTCTCCGCCTATTGCTGCTTTACAGATTCTTGATTTTGTGTCTTGTCTTAAGTGTTTGTTCTTCCAAATTGTGTCATTAAGAGATCCCGCCGCTTTACTTGCTTTTAAGCTTTGTTGTCGTACTTCTTCAACATCTCGGTAACTATATTAGTATATGTAGTTATATCTGTTCCCAGATATCTAAACCTTGCTTCCTGCTTTATTATTTTCCCATTAATTTCGATATTATACCGTAGTGGGTATTTAGATGTTCATAATATTTGGATTTTTTTGTTCTCCATTCTGTAGCCATGACCTTTACGTACTTCTTGTACCTATTATTTCGTCCACTATCATATTAAAGAGAAGTGGGATTAACGAGTCACCCTGCCTGCCTTCGCTTTGTGCTGGTATACACTGTGTTAGTTTTCCATTTATCTTTACCTATATTCGATTATGTAGGTAGACGTTTTTGATGGTTTATATAATATTGATTGGTATGTTTCTTTTATACAGTAGGTATAAGACGTCTTCGACTTGGATGCGATCGAAAGCCTTTGTCAGGTGTATAAAACATAGATATGCTGGTTTATTATTCTTTATGGCCTTTTCTGTGATTTGTCTTAGTACAAATACGGCGTATATTCATTTGATAAAGTTGTTAGTTTATTGCTTTTGTTGGTAAGGACTTTTGTGGTAAAAGTGCGGTGTTCAGTAGATTTATACCTCTATAATTGTTGGGGTCTTCTTTATCTCCTTTCTTGAACATTGGTATCATTATGCTGTTTTTCCATGCGTCTGGTATCTTGTAGTGCAATATTAGTTTTTTGTATAAGTTTTGTCATTACTTTTCCGGATGATTTTTTTTTCTTACGATATTTACATGAACCAAAAAATATGCATTTAATCCTACCAGACACAAAAAAGGTGCGTATTTATTAGTCCTAATCAATATTTTTAAAGAATTTTTATCAGTTATTTTCGCACACGACTCATTGATATTAACATGTATTTAAAATGTTAGCTATTAAAAGTTTATAGTTACACAGTAATTTTGCCCAGCAGTAAAACTTCCTAAATAGTAATCTATAATTAGTCTTAAAGTTTCACAACTCTGAAGTTTTATAGACAAACTCTCCCACAATTAACTCACTACTCTTTTTGCAACATTTTAGCAACATTTTGTTAAAAGACTATCCATGTATATTTATTGGCATTCTAAATAACACTAAATAAAAAAATCCGAGTACTGTTACTTAGTGTGCAGCTCATGGCTAATATTTAAATTTCCATATTTTTCCAAGTTATGGAAAAATCTGAAATTTGCTGCCAGATGGAATCGTCAACAGGTTTGTCCATGACAAATTACGTTCATTTCGAAGCCAAAAAGATATTTTATAGCATGCGAGTCTTTTTCGTAAGTAGTTTATCTCCTAAAGATTTGGATGAGATTGCAGTTTAGGGATGTCATCGCAGTCAATATTCGTTACGCTAAATGCTAAATGTTTAAGCCAATATTAAAAATATTAGGATGAGTAAACATATTTTTAATTATACATGAATATACAATATATATACATATATGAATAATTAATAATATATATATATATATATATATATATATATATATATATATATATATTATATATATATATATATATATATATATATTTTATTAATTTTTCACCCTCGAATTAGGTCCCGCTCCCAGTGGACAATCACATATTGGTTAAAAGTATATTTTGATCTTTAGGGTATTTTCTACCTACTTTTAAAATTTCAAGAAAATCCATGCATATAAAAAAATTCTGAGATATGAAAGAATTCTAAATTAATCAAACACACTAGTGATTCAAATAAAACAAGAATTTATGAAACATATACAGGGTGGTCCTTAAGTAATTGTACAAAAAGAAACCGTAGATCCTACACTTTAAAATATTACGATTTAAGTCAAGTTGCTTTAATAAAATGTTGATATTAAGAAAGATACAGGGTGTACAGGGTAAAGTAAAATTTAAAATTTTGTGTTTCGCTATACCTTTCATGTTGTTTAACATTTATGTACAAAAATTTACAGGTGGGTACTATTAAATATCAAAAATTATCATTTGATGTATACTTTGATGTAGCTGATAGAGGGCGCCACATATGACACATATGTGCCATAAATTTGCACTTAACTTTTTTGCTCTTTAAGTTATCGATATTTTTATTCAAAAATATCTAAGATACATTATTTTAATAAAAAAAGGTATACCTGTTAATATCTTCAAAACTCAACAGTTTTCGAGATAATGGCATTTTACAAATCAACTGCATAATTCTGATTGAACACAATTACTCCAATGAAAGAAAAATAGATAAAAACATCAATACTTCTAAATTTTTGTATAAAATACCTTTAATAAAGTTATTAGTTAACGAATTATTAAATAAAATAAATATATCAACAGGATAAAATAATAGGATTTGATAAATAACAGAATAATTGGATTTTACATCAAACAGTTTACGCTTTTTATTAAATTAAAGGCATAATTAAAACATTTTATTTACAAACCAAATTAAGAAATAGTTAAACTTAATAACATCAAACTTTTGTCAAGTATGTGTTCAATATGTCATTTTCTTTAATTCATTTGTCAATACATTCCATAAAATATCGTGTCATATTAAATAGCATCATTGGTTCTAAAGAAACTGCTGCAGTATTTATTATAAGTGTTATAAGTATAATAATAAGTAATTTTTTGAATTTTTTATGAATTAAATAATTATATTAATATCTAACCATAAGAATATGACTACCACGAACAATCCAACGTTCAGCAAAGTTGCATTTAAATATTGTCTCACTCCGCTTTCTCTGTAATGTAATGGTGTACCATCTTGTAGAAACCACATATTTCGCATTAAGTTTGATGACAATTCTTCCAATAAATCAATAAAATAATTTTATAAAAAATGTAAATAAATCTCGACATTTAAATTGCAAGGTAATTCGCATATCCGTAAAAAAATAATTAACAATGGTTTCAAACGATAGGACATGCATTTTAAATATAAATTTTTAATGATATTTTACGGATATGCGAATTACCTTTCAATTTGAATGGTGAGATTTATTTACATTTTTTTAAAATGACTTTATTGATTCATTGAAAGAATTGTCATCAAACTTAAGACTAAATATGTAATTTATACAAGATGGTACACCAATACATTACAGAGAAAGAGGAGTAAGAACAGTATTTAAAAACAACTTTCTTGAACGTTGGATTGTTCGTGGTAGTATTCCTTGGCCATGTCGTAATATATTTATATAATTATTAAATTCATAAAAATCCCAAAAGAATACCTATTATTATACTTATAATAAGTACTGCAGCAGTTTCTTTAGAAGCAATGATGGTATTTGATATGACACGATATTTTATGGAATGCATTGACAAATGAATTAAAGAAAATGGTGGACATACTGAACACATACTTTGACAAAAAGTTTAATGTTATTAAGTTTAACTATTTCTTAATTTGGTTTGTAAATAAAATGTTTTGATTATGACTTTAATTTAATACAATGCGTAAAACGTTTGATGTAAAATCCGATTATTCTATTATTTTATCAAATTCTATTAATAATTATCCTGCTGATATATTCATTTTATTTATTATTTCGTTATCTATTGACTTTATTAAAGGTATTTTATAACAAAATTTAGAAATTGTTGATGTTTTTATCTATTTTTCTTTTATTTCCTGGAGTAATTGCGTTCAATCAGAATTATGCAGTTGATTTGTAAAATGCGATTATCTCGAAAACTGTTAAGTTTTAAAGTTATTAACAAGTATATCTTTATTTTGTTAAATAATGTATCTTTAATATTTTTTATCAAAAATACCGGTAACTTAAAGAACAAAAAAGTTAAGGGCAAATGTATGCCACGTATGTGGCATATATGGCGCCCTCTATTAGCTATATCAAAGCATGCATCAAATTAGAATTCCTAATATTCAATAATATCCAGCTGTAAATTTTTATATATAAATCTTGACAAACATGAAAGTTATAGCGAAAAATAAAATTTTAAATTTCCACTTTAACACCCTGTATCTTTTTTAATATCAACATTTTATTCAAGCAAATTGGCTTAAATCGTAATATTTTAAAGTGTAGAATCTGCGGTTTCTTTTTGTACAATTACTTAGGGACCACGCCGTATATGGCACTACTTACAAGATGTAAGAATGGAAATCGAGAGCAGACATTTTTTTTCGAAAATTCCCTAAATTCAATAGTTTCCTTAACCCAATTGTATTGCGACAATCCTGTTTAAATTCTTATCAACCTAGTTAATGTCTTTTGATCCGAGTTGTGTATGTTCGGTTACTCAGCCGCCAAATTGGCAAAATAAATTTTTTCCTCTTTGCCGGCTGGGCACCTGAAAGAACTAGCCATCTAGCCCACACTTGTCGTACGTATCCTCGATGCTCAGGTTTCGCGACTGATGGTCCTTTTGGCCTACTTGAAGGGTATTTATTATGCCTGAAGGGCATCTTCTACGTGGATGTAAAAACGAAGACCAGTAATCACGTGATGTGTCGGTGTTTGTTTTTATGTCTGCTGTAATATAAAATTATTAGTAAGAGCTTAAGATAAAATAATAAGAGTTGACGACTTAAACAGAGTTGAAGTTAACGAAGCTGTAGATAAACTTCACGGACTAATCTAGCATTAAAAAGAATATATCCTAAAATCATTGTTTAATAAAAAGTTCTAAAAATGGCAAAAACTTGGTAGAACAAACACCTCAAATAGATCATATCAAGTAAATAAATATAAACAACCTTGTGAGTCAAAAATAAATAAAAAACACGAGTAATTCTAAGGTGGTTCCATTTTTTTCACGAATAACTATTTCAATGTAAAATTAAACCTGTGTGTAACATCTCCAATACCGATCTAATAGTAAAACATATCCCGCTACATCATCCCAAGTATATTAGGCAATGACAAAAATTAACATCCCCAATAATCCGCGACAAACTATTAAACATTCGTGTACAAAACTACTTTTAGAAACGTTACTATACATTATATTAATTATTTAACCTAACAACACGCTAATAACACTGCGTGGTTGATTCGTTAGTATAAAAAGAAGATAAGAACATGGATATGACATTTTCTGTAGTAAACTGCTTTTCAAACGAATAAAACGTAAGGTTGAACTAACAGAATCAGATGTAAAATTAATGAAAAATAGAAAAAGACAATAACATGGCTAAAACAGAGAAGAAATGTGTCAATGAATAAATAATATAGTACAATGATAGTAGAGACATAAAATTTTCCGGTATTTCGTAGAATTATATCGCACACCTGGTATTCAGTACGTTAGACAACGGATATGTGATTGTACTTTTAGTCATAAACTATTAATATACAAATAAAATTGTTCATGCAGATTCGCAGTTCCTATTCCAGTACCGTTATATTCCATACCGATCAATTTTGCTCCGCGATAATGTGCGGTCCTCGAACTGGCATTACTAATAATTTTCGTCATTGTTATTAAGTATTGTTTTGTTTATAGTTCAGTTTACTATTTTTATTGGGAAAAACTCGCAATTTTACTTTATTTATTGTCTCGATTTCCACTATGAATATCGTTCTCAAAAGTAGATGACTCTAAAATGACATTGTTAATATTTTTGGGTTGCGTTCCTGGGACGACTTTATTGCAAAATAGTTTATTGGATTATATGAAATCAATTTTAATGGCTGCTCTAAACTCTTACCACTCTTTCAGGTTGCGCAGCCATGACATTCTACGCCTCTCTATGCTTATCTTCCCTAGGATCTTTCCCTGCATAACCAGTTGGAATAAGGTGTATTTCTCTCCACATGAAATATGTCCGAAATATTTCAATTTTCTTGTTTTAATTGTATTTAAAATTTTTGTCTTTATTCATCCTTTTCAGAACTTCTTTGTTTGTGACGTGTTCTGTCCACGATATTTTCATAATCCTTCTATACATCCACATCTCGAATGATTTCAGTTACTTTATTGATATCACATTCAAGGCCCCAGATTCCATTCCATAAAACAAAGTCGAAAAAATATAGCACCTTGCCAACCTAACACTTAGTTCCAATTTTAAATCCCTTGTACATAGAACTCTTTTCATTTTGTTGAAATTTGCTTTAGCCTTTTTTATTCTGATTTTGATCTCGTGAATGTAATCATTTGTGGAGTTACTCATTATCCCCAGATATGCATATTTGTCCACTTGTTCGACTTTGGTTCCGTTTATTAGAAGATTCTCGTTATTTCTTTGAGTTTTCGATAATACTCATACATTTCGTCTGCTTGACGTTCATTCTTAGACCGTATTCTTTTCCATACTCCGCTATTCTGGTCACCAGTCTATGAAGATCTTCAATATTTTCGGCTAAGATCATAGTGTCGTCCGCATATCCAATATTGTTAACAGGAACTCCGTTTACCTTTATTCAAGATGTGTTACCCCCAAGAAGCTTACAGCCTTTTCCTTGCTGTTTATAGTAAAAATTGCAAACAGGTGTTATTATGGTCTATCAAAGTACTTAGCTAACAAACGTCTGTCTCAAAAAACTCGTATAAGGCTTTATAGAACACTGACAGTCCCCGTTCTCACATACGGATCAGAGGCATGGACGCTAACGAAAACAGATGAATCCGCTCTATCCATTTTTGAAAGAAAGGTGCTACGCAAGATATTTGGAGCGGTCTGTGAGAACGGAATATGGAGGCGTAGATATAACTTCGAACTGCAGAATATCTACAAGCATACGTATGATGGTAAAGATATTACCACTATAATTAAGCGAAACCGCCTGCAGTGGGCAGGACATGTAGCCCGGGCCCCTGAATCGAACATGATAAAAAAGATTCTAACAGCGCAACCTGTGGGAATGAGACGACGGGGTAGACCAAAGCTGAGGTGGATGGATGGGGTAACACAAGATGCGGAGAAGATCGGAGTCGGCAACTGGAAAATTCAAGCAAGGGACAGAACAGAATGGCGTAGAAAGCTTGAGAAGGTCGAGGCCCTCTAAGGGCTGTAGCACCAAGATGATGATGATGATGATTATAGTAACAATTTGATATGATCCTGAAGTCGTTGTAGTCAATCTTCTTTGATTTCATGACATTCATTAATTGTTCATGTTGTACTTTATCGAATTCTGGGTTATAGTCAATAAAACATGCGTATTTATCTTTATTGACGTCCAAGCATAGATATACAGGGTGGTGAATCGTCAAACGGGCCATAGGAAACTCAATGGGAAATTATAAATTGTTGAATTCCTGCTTCCCTAATTATTTTACACCAAAAGTCATGGAAACTATTTGTAAAGGACTCAAATATGTATCGAAAACAACTGTTAAAATTATTTTACGACTTAAACGTATTCCAAAATTTTGCTAAAATATAATACATTTTTCTGTGAAAAAATGTGTATTACGTGTTGCGTTTTGTCATATTATTGTTTCTGATATTTGACAATATTTAAATCAATTATATTATATTTATCTCTGATTTAAATGGCCAAAATTTTGTGATTTATTGTTAAAAAAAATAAGTTGATTAAAAAATGTACTCAGTTGAGGAGAAAAAAGCAATAATAAAAATGTTTTATTTATGTTTTATTATAACATTTGTTATAGTTTTATGTTTAGAAATTATCATATATTATTATTAGGAATAAAGATCACAGTAACAGTATATTGGAATTCATTGAATTGTTGTATAACTTAACATGGAATTAAATTTTAGTGAATTAAAATATGTTACGTTAAATAAAGATCCGGTAGTGGCAGGAAAAGGTTTGCGCTATTGCCTGAATACAACATTATGTGATTTTTCGTTAACTGAGTACATTTCATTATATTGATCGATTTGTAAACAATATAATTTATTGTTCACAAAGTAATAATGTTCAGTAGTAGTAGTATTTAGTAAAATTCATTGTTTATAATTTAATCACAAAATAAAAAAATTGACAATTCAAATTGTCAAACATCTGACATCAATATAGATTTCAAGCAAGCATATGATTCCATAGATCGCTTAAAACTGTGGAGTGCAATGATGGAGTTAGGCGTACCAAAGAAACTGACCATGATTGCGCGAATGTGTGTCAACAATTCCTTTGCACAAATTAGAATAGGAGGCAAAAATTCAAAGGCTTTCGGCATAAGCACCGGGCTCAGACAGGGAGACCCGCTGTCTCCATTACTATTTAACCTAGCATTGGAATACGCAATGCGAAAAATATATACCAGAGTCAAACCAGACATAACTGCCAGAGGAGCAAAGATTATTCTCGCATTTGCAGATGATGTAGATGCAGTAGCACAGACAACACTGGAAGTTAAGGATATAGTATCGAACTTTGAAGAAGCAACACTAAGCGTAGGCCTGAAAATAAACGAAGAAAAAACTAAATACATGGTCGTATCAAAAAAGGAACGACAGCGAATAAGACAAAACATTACCATAAACGATCATAATTTTAAGGTGGTCAAAGAATTCAAATACCTAGGAGCAACAATTACCAGTGAAAACACAGGAGAACGGGAGGTTGAAATACGAATACTGGCGGGGAATAAATCATTCTTTGCCATTCAACATCTAATAAGGTCAAAGCTTCTCTCAAGGCGTGCCAAAATCCAAATGTACAAAACCATAATACGACCAGCAGTGACATATGGAAGTGAAACATGGACATTGAGAAAGAAAGAAATCAATAAGCTATTAGTATGGGAACGCAAAATCCTGCGAATTATATATGGTCCTTGCAGGGACAGCGTGACAAATGAATGGAGGAGCAGATACAACAATGAAATAGAGACTCTCTTCGGGAAAGGCAACATCGTAAGATACATAAAAGCCAATAGATTAAGATGGGCAGGCCACGTGGTACGGAGTGATGACGACAGACTGATTAGCAATGTATTTTGGGAAAGACCAGATGGTAAAAGATCGACAGGAAGGCCTAGAAAAAGGTGGAAAGACGCTGTCAGGGAAGACCTGGAGAAGATGGAAGTAAGGCCATGGGAAATAATAGCACAGGATCGGAATCAATGGAAGGCAATAGTAAACGCGGCAAAAACTCACGAAGAGTTGTAAAAGCCAATGATGATGATGATGACATCAATATGATAAAACACACACGTCCTAATATATATTATTGCATTACGTGTGACCTAACTTTTAGGGGTGGCCTGAAAAACGTATTATAATTTTTCAAAATTTAAAAGTACATTTGATCAAATTTTAGTCCTCTACAAATAGTTTTTTATGAATTTTGATCTAAAATAATTAGGGAAGCAGCAATTCAACAATTTAAAATTTCTCATTGATTTTCATATGGCTTGTTTGACGATTCACCACCCGGTATATAGAGATAGATATATTTGGTTATGGATGACTTTAAGTAGTAACTTTAGCACATAAGACATCAAGCTAATGTTGCGATAATCGCTGCATTCACTTGCGTTTTTCTTTTTAATGAGACAAATAAAAATCGACATTAATCACTCTTTGGGTAATACGCCTGAACTACAAATTTGATTCAAGAGTGTCTTTAAAACATCAATGTGCTTTTCATCTAGAATTTTTAGGATTTCTATAGAAAGCATGTCAGGTCCAGAGCTTTTCCCACTTTTCATTGTTTTTAATGCGTGTAATATTTCTTCTTCTGTAACATATGGATGTGATATTTGGTATTACATCTAATTTACTCTTAACAGTTAACAAAAAATTCTAGTTTTTTATGTATGTCATTTTAAAACATAAATGATTTTCTCTTTTAGTACGGGTAACCAGATGCTACTACATTCTGCGAGGCAATTGGTTTTATTTAATATAATTGGAGACCCTTTTTTAATTTCTTCCTTTTTATCATTTGTTTTATTCAGGATTAAGGTAGATCCGGGTAAAACTAACAGATCTTCACAAAATATTTTTCTTTTCGCCTATGACTATACTTAGAAATTTGAAATTGCACTACAGCAAATCAGAATAATGTACGTAGATTGTGTTACGGTGCCTACAACTTTATGTGACTTTTTAGTTATTTTTCAACATCAAATTTTTTGTATTACAATGTCTTTACTATTTAAATGGGAATAAACCGCAATTAAAGGTTAAAGTAAGTTTAGTGACGTTTCAATTTCTACTTCGGAAATAGAAGTGGACATTGAAACGTCAATAAACTTACTTTAACCTTTAATTGTGGTTTATTTCCATTCAAATTTCAATTTAAATGGAGTTAAAGTGCTGAAAGAAAAGACATACAAAAATATGGTGAGGTACCTGCGTCGATGAACGGCGGTGAAGTGTGATAAGCAGGGTTTAGGAACACAAGATAGAGGTAGTTGAAATGAAAATGTTACGGTGGATGCTGTTAAGACTAAAACGGACAAGTTTAGAAATGACATGATTAAGAAAAGAGACTACAGTCTCAATCAAAAAAGATTCAACAACAAGGATGCAATGATTTGGTCACAACATACGTAAAAATGTGAACTATGTGAGACGAATGATAGATCTGTTAAATCTTGTTAACCTTCCGTTACTCGCGAACGGTGTATGAGACCGGCCCTGTAAATAATTTCAAGTAACTCTGATTGTAGTGGGGATTTGGAATTGCTGCTTCATGTACCTCTTCAGTCGTCGGTCACTTATCGTTGAAGTCTGTGTGTAGTGTAAAAAAGAGCATTTTATTATTAGGCAACACGGTCCGGTACACCGGGTGCGAGTATTGTGGACACATTTTTGTGCTTTGGATCTGACATTGAAAGGTTGGTTTACTCTGCAAGGTGATTTAAGTTCTTTTTATTATTTTCAATGTTTATATATTTGTATATTTATAGATATATGAATATGGATTACGAGAAGGAGAATAAGAGATTATTAAAATTATATGAGGAAGTATCGACTGACGATGAAGATAATAAACGTATGAAGATGATAATCAACAAAATGAAATTGACCATGTAGAAGAACGATCTGAATGTAGTGATACTGAACAGGAATTTGAAGCCGATCAAACAGAGGAAGAAAATGTTAGTTTCAGAAGGGAGCCGTACTTTATGGTTAAAGATAAATTAAAGTTAAAGTGGAAAAAGCATTGTCCACCGAAGAATGTAAGAACACGCAGTACCAATATATTTGTACGATTGCCAGCTATAAAATAATTTGTAAAACTCACTCAACACCTATTGACATCTGGAATTGCATTTTTGATCAAGAAATGCTAAATCTAGTTGTTGACTGTACAAATATAAAAATTCAGAGTGTTACAGATGACTAGAGTAGACAAAGAGATGCGAAACCTACCGACATTGTCGAAATCAAAGCCCTAGTTGGTCTCCTTTATCTTGCTGGTATTAGAAAAGCAAATCACATGAATTTAGAGGATCTCTGGAGAACAGATGGCACTGGCATTGAAACTTTTTGACTTGTAATATGTAAGCCTCGATTTCAATTTCTTTTGCAATGTCTGCGATTTGATAACATTCACACGAGACATGAAAGAATACAGGTAGAACAACTGGCTCCAATACGAACATTGTTAGAAAAATTTAACAGCAACATTAAAAAATGCTATTCTCATTCTGATTATGTTACCATAGATGAGAAACTAGAAGCTTTTAGAGGAAATTGTAGTTTCAGACAATATATTCCTAGCAAGCCGAATAAATATGGTATAAAAATGTTTGCCATTTCCGATGCAAAACAATTCTATACCAGCCACTTAGAAGTTTACGTCGGAAAACAACCAAATGGCCCTTTCTAAGTTAGTACAGCGACGCAAGACGTAGTAGAAAGACTTTGTGCACACATTTATGGGACTAATAGGAATGTTACTGTAGATAATTGGTTTTGTAGTGTACCTCTAGCTGATAGCCTTAAATAAAAAAAATTAACTTTAGTGGGTACTATTCAAAAAAATAACAAACAGTTGCCATTAGAATTTATACAAAATAACGGCAGGTGCATTGGCTCTTCAATGTTTGGTTTTATTGACGGAATCACCTTGGTTTCGCATATGCCAAAAAAAATCGAAACGTCCTACTTATCTCTACAATGCACCATGGAAATGATATTGACCCTACCACAGGTAAACCTGAGATGATAATTACATATAATGAAACGAAGAGCGGAGTAGATGTGGTAGATAAATTATACGCGCAATATAATTGCGCCCGTGCCACAAGACGATGGCCCATGATTCCTTTTTTTAGTTTGTTGAATGTAGCAGGAATAAACTCTTTTGTAGTTTATACTAGTCTAGATGAAGAATCTAAAACACCACGTAAAGAATTTTTACTAAAACTCTCGATGTTACTAACCAGTGACTACCAAAAAGTACGGGCTATGTCTACCAGTTTACCCAGAACCATCAGAATGAGGCTTAGAGAGATATGTGGCTTACCAGCGGAACAAGTACGAGTCATAACACCTGAAACTCAAGGTCGCTGTGCTGTTTGTCATTGACGGAAAAATAGAAAAACAAAATATTACTGCCAAATATGCACAAAATATCTGTGTTTGGAACATGTTACATCATTGTGTAATTCATGTTATGAAAATTTTAATTAATATTTCTTATTTTTTTTTTGTTGCAATTACTCTTCATTTTTGATTTTTTTGTATATTGAATTAATTTCTTGAAGTTCCTAGTAAACAAATTTAACAATATTGAATGTTTTTTTTTAATTTTCAAAGTTTTTTGAATATATAAATGGATAACAATGAAAATTAGTTAACTTTTCATTAAACTAATATAATGTTGAAACAAACGCATGTCTACAAAATTATATGATCATATATTCATTAAATAATATAATTGTACACAATTTTCAAAAAAAGAAAATTAAAAAATATTACTGACCCCATTTTTTCGGACCCGGTCTTCTGCACCGTGCGCGAGTATTCGATCACAGAAAATTGGCGCGAGTAACGGAAGGTTAAAAAAAGGTACACAGAGGTAGAGAAAATCCGAGAAGAAGATGGAAGGACTGCATGGCAGAGAACTTGAGAGAGAAAGGGTTAACTGAAGAAAACACGATGATCAGAAATGAGTGCCGAAGAAAAATAAGAAACAGCGACCCTCCAAAGAAAAAAGCTGAGGAAGAAGAATAAAAATAAAAGCATATACTTTCATACTTATCTATAAGGCCCATAACTTTCATACTTACCTCGTGTAGGCTTACATTATTAAATATTTAAAATAGAAATCGACCCAGGAAAGGAACATAATCCAGAACGAAGTATCAGGGATTACGTATACGGTGAAATAAGCCATGAAATTTAATTATCTACACTAATTTTAAAATATACACAAGACCAATTCAACATACCGTCGATGTTCAGGCCTTTATTTCAAAACAAAGACGTATTGTGCGCTTAAGTTGATATTGTGAAGTTTAGAATCCTAAGCTGGGTTTCAAAGATATGGTATATGAGGGACTTTAAGCCAAAATTAATAAATCTTACATAGATAAAATTTGAATGTTAACATATAATATTTACAATACTAATAATACTTACAATCTAAATCCAGATTTAACGAAACCATTTTTAAATATAATAAACCGACTAAACATACTGGACAGTTATTTTATTATTATAAAATTATGTAAGATACAATATCTGGTGAAAGAACCTTGTAAAGTCTTCTTAAATCCAAACTTAAGTTTCTTCACTGTCGAGTTGGGTGGAAAAAGAAAAATATGAAGACACACGGTTCCTGTACGAAAGACTTTATTAGACTGACTATCAGGTAAATGAAAATTACTAAGTTGTTACTATTACTAATAAAATTACTAATCAATGCGTTAAAAATTTAATACTCGACATTTTGGCACCCATTTTGGAGCCATTATCAAGAGGGATACGGTTCTGTTTGAGTTTGGGGTCCCAATCTGCCTACTCTCCTCACTCGTGACATACCAGTATTGTGTTCTGTGTAAAAACAAGAACCGTCAAACATCACTAAGGTCTCAATCTGCCTACTCCTCAGTGTCGAGTCACTCGACACAATTCAGTCACTTTAGACTGACAAACTGCTAGATTAGTCACTAGTTCCAAGTTGATAAACAAACATGCACATGCCTTCTAAATTTATGGATTGCAACCTCTTTTGAATTTTAAAGTGAATGGGCCCGCGTAATCAACAACTAAATCTAAAAAAGGGAATAAAAGAGCAATAGGAGCATTAAAAAGATTTACATTTATTGGATATAACTGCTCCAGATTAAAACTGAAAAGAATAAACACATTCTCGCACAATCTCTAGGCAGTATTTCTGTCGTGAATCTACCAGACAATTTTTATAACTATCAAAGATGTTAAGCACTAGAATAAAACAGTAACTAATGTTTTAAACGGACTACTAAAAATTTCAAATGATGATTTGCTGAAAAAAGAATAGAATGTTTCCTTTGGACCTCCAAATTAGAATGACGAATTCTTCCTCCAACTCTAGTTATTTCTAGGTTATCAAAAAATGGTTGACAAGTTTACTGGTTGACGTGATGCCGCGTTCATTTTGAAAGATCTCTGTCTTTGGTTATTTCTTTTAACTGATGCATAGTGTCTTTTGCATATTCCTGTAATTTGATCGATCCATCTTGTTGGAGATCTTCCTCGCTAGTTGGGCCTTCCACCTTTCCTTGTATAATAAATCTTTTTATGTTTTTTGTGTTTGTTATCAAATATGTCCAAAGTACTTTAATTTTTGAAGATGTACTTTACTGGAAAGTCGTTGGCTAACTTTTAGCTCTCTTAAAATTAAAATATTTCCGGATTCACATCCGTAGGTAAGTATTGGGAATATTAAGCAGTTTTTTAACCGCATATGTAGATTAGTTATATGTAGCAAAAATGACAATTATTAAAAAAAAAAATAGTAAAAAAAAGTAATTAATTAAAATAAACTGCCCCAAAAGAACTTAAATTTACATTTACAGGACTTTTAAATTTAAATTTTAATGGGATCGTGATATTGCTTTTTAGTACTACAAATATACTTAAGATTAGGCTTAATTGATTTTTTACATCCTTTATTTATTGTAATTCGTTTCTACAAATAAAAAAAACAATGATCAATTTACATTTATCACGTAATTAACACAGTGGAGATCCGTCCAGTGACAAAAATGTTTTAAGATAAATTTCTAATATATATAAATTTTTGAAATATAATTAACACTTTACACAGACATTTACTAACATATTAAAAAATAGCAATAGTTAAAATACACACACGTTTATAAGTTATTGGTATATACAGTATAAGTTGTAGCTATAAAATGATATAGTATACGTTTATGTATGTAAAGGTATAGAAAGGTCTAAGGGATCACGGCGTTTGAGTCTTCTTCTCCTCGGTCGCTTAAGTAGATCTTGGGCAAGCGTATTTGGATGGTTCAGTAGTCTATTTTTGATCTGATTTTGATCTGAAGGTCTCGATGTATAACATAATTGGGCACCTACTACGGTGCATTGGAAATATGTCTCAAAACTTTAGATTGGAAACGCTGAAGTTTCAGTAAGTGAGAATTAGTTGCTGTACACCATATCTGTATACCGTAGGTCCAAACTTTCTTTTGAACACATTTATACAGTAATAATTTTGTAGAAATGAATTGCATACGTTACACACTTTTTATTTAACTGAACTACAATTAAATTAACATTTGAAACATTAAATAAAATGAAATGAAATGGACTGTATAATTTCGAAGTGGCTTGTTTGATGGTCGCTAGCTAAGAGGGCGACTTGTTAAAGTTGACTGCGTATGGTTGGCTGGAATACCATGTTGCCACGTTGATTTAAGTTTTCACCAAATTTATTATGTAGACGTAATTTGGACTTCTGGTTCATGAGCCAATACATTTTTCTGTATATTAATCCTAGTTGCAGTCGCTTTGTCCAGATGTGCTTTCCCCAATTTACTCGGCTGTCAAAATGTATTCCCAAGTATTTAACATAACTTTTTTTGGGTATTATGGTATTGTTTATGCGCACATATGGTATATTCTCTTTGCATAAAGTAAATATATGTGCTGATTTGCTGTCATTTACTTTAACTCGCCACAGTTTTAACCATTTCTCTAGTTCATTTAAATGAATTTGTTAATTTTGACAGACTATAACAGGAACCGAGCTAGAAGCCATTATCACAGTATCATCTGCATAGTTAGCAATTGTGCTGCAATATAGAGTAAGTATAAAGTTGGTCCCAATATACTACCCTGAGGTACTCCCGATAAAATTGGAGATATGTTTGATACTGCTTGGTTGTATCAGACCTGGAAATATCGATTGGTAAGATAGAATTTCAGAATTGCATACAGAGAATGAGGAAAGTGAGTTTTTATTTTAGATAGCAGCTCCTTATGCCATACTCTATCAAATGCTTGTGAGACATCCAAAGAGGCTGCAGTGCTGTATTGTTTCTTCTTAATCGCATCTCTTGCTACTTTGGCAACTCTATGTACCTGCTCAATTGTTCCACGTTGTTGCCTAAATCCAAACTGATAATCAGGTATTAACTTTTGTCTACCGATTATAGAATTCATTCTTTGAAGGAGTATCATCTCAAATATCTTAGAGATAATGGAAGCAAACTGATTGGACGATAAGATGATAATTCGTGTGAATCTTTATGTGGTTTCGGTAGTAGAATAATTTGTGCCATTTTCAATTGAAACGAAAAATAGCCTAATTTTAGTATCGCGTTAAATATGTACATAACCAACCGAAATCCTTATTCGGGTAAATTTTTGCAGATTTTCCCCATATTAGTACCTTGAAGCTTTTTTAGTATTGAGATGTTTAACTAACTCTTGTATTTCGTTAATTTTGATATTTTCTATAAAAAGTGACATCTGGTAGGGTGCATCTAAGTTCTTGTGAATGAATTCTTCTTCCTTTGAGATAGTTTTCGAGTGGGGTTGAAAACTTGGCTGAGATAATTAGCGAATCCTTGAGGCTTAATTGATTAAACTTGACTTATCATGTCAGTTTTGGCATGAAGTCTGTTCCACTATTTAGTTTTTGTCGACAAAAAGCTGAGAACCCCGTTTCGCACATATATGTGGTTTAATGATAAAAGCACCAACGATGCCTTTTGTGAAGTTAATAATTTTTATGACCTCATCAAGAGCACTCTTTTAGGCAGCAAGTGCCTGTCTATCGATTATGCAGTGGCTACAAGAACAGTTTTTTAATAATCTGTACAGCCCCATTATTTACGCCAGTCATGGCCTTTGCTCCATCGGTACAGATATTAACACAGTTGTCCCGTGGTATTTTATTCTCTTCAAGAATTGAATTTAAAAGACCAAATATTTCGATTCCAGTAGTACGTGTTGGTAGAAATTTACATAAAAAAATATCAAAAATTCGTTTTCGTGCTGATATTTAACGATTACAATTAATATTGCGAGCCCAGCTACGTCGGTTGATTCATCCATTTGTAACGAAAATGAGCATTATTTACCATTTAGGCCCATTGTAGAAAACATAATAAAACCAATGACTTTTTATTAAATATAAATTCATTTAAACGTAATTTAAAAGCTACATAAAGCAAAAAAAACTACCCTTTTAATTTTTTTTAACGTTGCGTTAACGCAACAGTGGACTATATGTATAACATAAAAATATTTTTATAGTCACTTGTGGTTGTATTTGAAACAAAGTGGATGCAATGATATATTACATTTTTTACACATAAAAACAGTTGTACTTTTACATAGCCTACAATACCTTCTCGAGTTTTCATTATTGCGTTCAATCATGTGGACCACATTACCAAACGCGAAGGAGATGGTAAGGATGAACTAGAAGACGACCTCTAACAGATTTTGTGCTACTTTTGTTAATACCAGCAAGGCTTCTCGCAAGTTCTTATCTAAAATCTAACTGCGAAATGGGATTTTCCTTACGTACAATTCTGTAGAGTTTTCAGGCATTAACGACAGCAGAGTCTAACATGTTTATAAATCATGGCCACCACCATTTTTTTCAATGAATATTAATTCTATAATTAGTCACTCCATTGTTATGTAAGTCCACTCCCCCCATCTATTTATTATATTTATCTATCATGTTGAGTTATGGGATAGCAATATCTTTTCTTACCTTGCGATTATATCATTTTACGGGAAGAATAGGCTCTACTGGATCACAATTGGTTGCCACGGTCACCACAGAATTATCGTACCAACGCACAACACTTACTTTATTAGTTTAATCGTAGCGACAATCCATAGTTCCACGATATTTTTTTTCAATAGATTTTGTGTTCTCCAACGGACAATTTAGAAGCCTGCTTTTACGTATTGTTCCAGTGGCAAAGTATCCCAAAAATACCGAGAACAGTCGTATTGATATTCGATACTATAGATAAACCGAGCATTCGCAAGACAAAATAACAAACACCACGTGTTTATCAGGTGAGTCAGGTTTACACAAGAAACTAGTCATTTCTATGTATTATTCTTATTGTCCCATAGTTGCGTTAACGCAACGCTATATTTAAAGTCATGGAATGACAATATTTCCTATAAATAAATAAATTTTACGTTTAGATTTTACTTTATGTCCCTAAGCTATGAAAATATCTTGTGAATGATAAAATAATAATACCTAAATATTTTAAAGAATTTTTTTAAGAATGTACCTCGCTTGTAATAATTTATACAGTTATTTTGCTATTTTTAACGCTATTTCGAATTATATTTTTTTGTGTAGAAATTTTTTTTTCTGAATTGTTAAATCTTTCTTAACACAATACTGTTCGCAATTTATAAAAGAAAAACTTCGGTGAGAATATAAAAAAAATTGCATTCAATGTGTTGCATTAACGCAACAATGGGCCTTAATATGTAAAATGCGAAAAGTAAGTTCATTCTTTATATTGGCTGCTAAATCTCTGATGCGCTGAGCTACCGTGTCATTCGAAAGTAAATTCTTAGCCATTTCTTTAGTAAAGATTTTTCACCAACACACCTCCATACATAAAGTTTTAATAAGATTAACCGCAACTAAGTATGCTTCATCACGTTGAGCTTTCAAATAGCTGACTAAGTGAGAAGCTTCAGATGCTTTTTCGTTTACAGTTTTTGTGGTTTGAACCATAACCGTTTTTATTCTTAAAAGTTCGTCACGCTTTTGAATAAAGAATTTAACATTTTTTCTTTGACCTCGCCATGAACCGATTGTAAACGATGACGCATTTTAGCTGGAGCCTTAGAGCTATTTGGTAGAACTTTGTTGCATATAACACACTGAGGATTATCATTATTGCTCATGAATCCTAAACCTATATAACTTTCATCATATTTCCTTAATTTTTAGTAGCTGCTCTGAGTTGATTAATTGTAGAGGCCATTGGTTTATGGAGATTTCAGTTGCATCACTTTTATTATTATCACAGTTACTTTTAGCAAAAGAGCTTCTTGCTGGGTCCGAAACAGACGAGTTAAGTTCTGCAGCAGAATGCCTTCTTTAAGCCTTCAGAAGCCTTCTTTAAGTCACCTCCCCATCCTGCAACAAGAGATCGAAAATGGTTTTAAGACAAAAATAATAGCACAATTACCTTTTAAGAGGAAGTTCTCAATTTTAAAGAAAAAGTTCTTTTTAACTACTTAATTGGATAATTTGAAAATGGGAATACTTCTGTTCTATATGATTTATTTATGTCTATATTTTTTATATGAATTGTAGTTTGAGATATTCACGGTTATATTTTCTTACAACTATCAGACGTAACGTTTCATCCGAAGTCCTTGAGGTAGCTTATAAATCAGAGCAATGCCACTTTTGTTATCTAAATAAACATATTCCATAAAACATAACAAGCGTCCCAACTACTACTACTAACATTAAATTAAAAACTAATGTTCAGAATCACGAATTGAATTCTTCCGTTCCACTTCCCTCTAGAATTAGACTAATGAAAAATACTATGCATCTCGCGTTCGCGGCACGCTGTCTGTTCACTGACTGTTAGCCAGGTCGGACGTCGTACGTTCCAGTTTTTCAGAGCCCATCCAATATTGGCTCACTACCCATAAGTGCCTATAGTTTGCGAACTGCCAGTATACAGTGTTCTACCGGTATTGAAAAGTGGTTTCATCAGCTCCATGATAAGTTTTGTAGCTAACCGTTTATCCGAGTTTTGTGCACCACACCGCCATATATTTTAACGTAATAAGTACAGCCTTAATCATAAAATAGTTTGCATAGTTCGATACCGTATTTGTGTCTCTTGCCTTTATCTTACAAAGGAATGTTAGCCTGCCCCGAAACAATATAGTTTCATCGATGCAATTATTTTTCTTAGGATTGGAAACATTTTGAAATATTTATTTGACATAATTTGTACAATAGTTTTATCAAATAAAATTACAATACACGTAAATTAAAATGTAATTCGGTACAGGCTGGAACTATATCAAAATTTAGGTAAAAACGAAAGATATTTTCCAGAAAGTATATGATTTATATAACGGGATCATTGTTTAAATAATTAAAAATGGGTCATTTTTGCACACAATGTACTTTTTTAACTTCTGCGGCAATTTATATTTTTATGAAGGTTTTTACAATTATTTTCTATAATTTGAAGGTAAAAGTTTTTATTTAAGATCTGCTAAATTAAATTTGATCCTAAATTTATTTAAATAATTATAAATAAAGGTTGAAAAATAAATTTGCGCCGGGTCTCAGGCCCGGCGCAATAATACAATGTGGTGCAAAATTAACCGGACACTTATGATTTTTTCTAAAAACTGGCGTTTAAAAGAGTTTAAGATGTTCCCAGTTAAGTATTTAATAATTTAAAAGTCAAATTTATTACAACTCAAGAATATTACACAGAAAAAACAATAAACAATTCGAAAATCTGCAAAGAAACAAAATTATTTTTTATTATAATATAAACAATTTTTATGGAAAACGATATTTAGTAGAGCCCTAATTATGGCTCTTATTCGATCAGGCATACTTCGATTAAGGTAGCAAAGTCAGCGTGAGCGATTTGCTCCCATTCGTCACGAACTGCTTGCTCCAAATAATTCATGGTTTTAAACTCACCACGGTTATGTCGAATACATCGTGCCAGAATATCTGATGAACGCTCTATTGGATTTAAGTCTGCTATCCTTGGCAGCCATGGTAATAAACGAATTCCAACTTCATCCAAGTAATCCCGTGTTATTCTTGCGATCTGCGGACGAGCATTATCTTGCATCAGACGAAAGTTTTTTTTAATAAATGAGGCAAATTACACTACATGATCTTATAACTGAATATACCGTTAAGCGTTAAATTTGCCCCATTGAATGGTAACAAGTTCTATATGAGCCTCTAAGGAAATGCCTGCCCACACCATTATACCACCTCCACCAAATTGAACTCTCGGACTAAAAGAACATTGCTGATAACGTTCACCAGCTCTTCTCCATATCCTATACCACCCATCCGATGAGTATCTGTTAAATCTTGATTCATCCGTGAAAATCACAGCACCCGAATCGTCAAAATCTCAATTAAGATGTTCGCGAGCGAAGCGTAAACGTTGCCTCCGATTTAAGAGTCTTCAAACCGTATAAACGGACACTGTGTTTCTATAGACATCATTTAATCGTTAAACAATTACTGGTGCTAATAATGTATAATCGCGTAATGCTTGGTTCTTCATCTACCTTGACCAGGCCTCTTGATGTATTGTCCTGTTTCCCGAAATCTTTGTATTGCATCAAACACTGTACTTCGAGAAATTCAAAAGCATTTGCGATGTAACGAATGCTCCTCCCATCATCCTGTAAATCAACAGCTTGTGCTACTTCTTCTGGTGTCATAATTTTTTTAATGTAAGTTTTAAACAGTAGACAATCCAAAAACAGCCGACCTTATAATCAGTTTACAGTACCAGAACAAACTTAAATGAATAGTAAGCCACTATTTGTTAAGTGTTGTTGTTCGCAAAAAAGCAAAAAACATATATATTATATATTCAGGGATTCTACAGTATTCACTGCCTTCCCTTGCTCAACCGTTTTCATCTCTCTCTGTTGTCTCATTCTCCATCGTTTAGGCCTCTCTTACTCATGGCGTCGCCTACTTCGGTTCTTCAGGATTTTCGGGGTTTTCCTCTTTTTCTCCTTCCTCTGGGGCTTCATTCGGTTATTCTGTTTATCCATCTGCTGTCGCTAGTTCTCCTTATATGTCCATACCACTTTAGTCTTTTTGGTTCTATATATGTTAGTATGTTTGTTTCTATTGATGTGCTTTGCTTTATTTTGTCATTTCTTCTCCTATCCGTTCTTGTTACTCTGCAGTATATTTGCAGGCATTCCATCTCTGTTGCTATTATCTTACTGCTGTTTTTATTGTTTATAATCTAATTTTCAGTCCCGTATGTCCTAGTACTTCGCACTAATATTTTATAAAACTGTGTTTTTGTCTTCATATTTAGGTGTCTATCTCACCATACTGAGTTAAGTTGTCGGATTGCTGTTTTTGTTTGTACTAATCGTTGTGTAGTTTCTTCCTCTGTTGTTGTCTTTTTTCGTGAATATAAACCCCAAGTATTTGAATTTATCCTTTCCTTTGATTGTTACGTTGTCACGTTGTCTTCTATGTCTTCTTCAATTGTAGATAGGTACTCTGTTTTCGGAAGGTTAATAGCTAGGCCAGCCTTGGTAAATTCTCCTTGTAGTTTCTTTATCATGTAACTGAGGTCGTCTTGGTCTTGTGAAATCACTACTTGATCGTCTAAAAAGCTTAACGTATATAGGCATTCATTCCGTACCGGTACTCACATGCCTTCGCATTTTCTTCTCCATGCAGTCAAGTTTTTCTAAGTATATTTGGAATAGGGTTGGAGATTTCAAACAACTCTGCAGGAGCCCTTTAGTTGTGATGAAGTCTCCTACGATTCTTGTCCCCACTTTAATGTATACTTCATTTTCTTTATACAGAGCTTTTAAAGCTAAAAAAAATCTAAACTGGTTCAAACAAGAAAAAGTCTTGTCGCTAATAAGGCATAAAATACAATTTCAAACAAATTAAACAAGTTTCGATCTAAACACCAACAAAAAACAAAAAAATCTGAGTGTGCAGTTAATTTTGCACCCCAGTGTATTTACATTTTGGATGTATAATTTTATATTTTTATTTTAAAATTTTTTAACATACAGGGATAAAAATACTAAAAAATTTAAAGTAACTTAGAACCCCATTACATCACAATTATTGCATACATCAAAATAATAAATAACAAACAATGACTCAAATAAAGGGTGATATAGCCTTATGATAAACTGAATTTATTTTCTTGTTTTATTTATAAGTACAGCATAGTAGGTATAATTTAAATTTTTGATAATAATTAGTTTTAAAACGAATCTTCGGAAAGACTCTTCGGACTAAATAAGAGTAAAAGATTGCTATCGATAAGTACTGACATCGAAAAGTTGAAAAACTAAAAGTAATAAATGTATCAAATCTTATATTAAAAAAACAAAACAAAACTATATTATTTTTATTGAATATGTTTATTATTTTGTCAGTTAATTAATACAAACTCAACTGTAGTTTTTAGTTCATATTAGTTTGAATAACTTGACACTTCATCAACGCTAAAAAATTATAAATTAATTTTTGAGTTATTTTGATCCTACTGCTGAACTAAAACACTTCGAAAATATTATATTTTTTCTCAAATTGAATTCTAAAATTCATAATATTATGTGGAAACGATAATCTCCATACGATAAATTATCTTTTATCTTTATTATCTTGTAATAAAATTATTTAAGCTATATTGTGGTTATTTCAAATGTTTATTTACATAGCACAAACAATAGTTCACAATATTTGTAATAGTTTGATGTATTCTCTTTTTGACCAAACAAATTACAATTAATTTAAAATAAGAACATAACATCAGTCTTCAGGAACTACTATCTAAAACAAAAATAAAACTTTTTTTCACTAATATTTATCATAAAAAATATAAGAGATGGCAAAAAACATAATAAAATTAAGCCGGAATATTGTTACAGTTGCACATTGGATTTATATGTTTCAAACAAAGATATATATATAATATATATATATATATATATATATATATATAATATATATATATATATATATATAATATATATATATATACCTGGTATTTACACGGCACACTCCCTTCCGGTAGGGATCTATTAAGGAGGATCACCGAGCCGCAAGACCTTATCTCTTGCCGTACTGCTCCACCACAGGCCGGTCAGACACCAGCATATTCTAGTCCAAGCTGCAGATTCATTTAGAATTTTAAACTGCTGCGTTACCCTTTTTGTTTTCTGTATACCGAGCTGGGGATCGAACTCACTTCCGCTAAACCACTCGCAGTGAAGCGAGTGAGAAACTGCCCACCCAGCCCGTTTGGCTATCTGACCGACTCCAAACAAAGATACTTTTTACAAATCGAACAAAAATATATTTTTTTTTTTCATTCACAGTCACTACACCTCCTAATTGCTCCCGGAGTTCTTTGAACTGGAACGACATCATCCAAATTACAGATCTGTAGAATATAACAGAACGTCTTTATTTTTTTTTTGGTTTATATGACACTAGTGTTCTTCTTGAATCAAACCCAAATGTACTAGAGCCAATAGGTCGTCCTTGATTTTTAGAGAAATGTGTAGAAATATTTCTTCTATTAACTTCAATTGTTTCCAAGAAAGTTAAATCATTTTTCTTTAAGAATATACCAAAATCAACTGCTGGTGTATATATATATATATATATATATATATATATATATATATAATATATATAATATATATAATATATATATATATATATATATATATTGTAGGTGGTAATATTTCTCTTAGATCAATAGAGATGTTAAAGGTCCGTTCTGCAACTGTCTTGTTACTAGTGTCTAGATAGTACGGACCACCCACTTGGGTTTGCCAACGTATACTCCATGTTACTGGTATAAAATCACTTAGCATCAGACAGTGCAAAATATTTTTAAACCGTATATATTGGGTTTACTTCGTTTGTTCTGGCAAAACGGAGACCGTCATCTAAAAGCCTTCAACGTTTCGTCCACGGTTACGTATTGCGAACGAAAGGAACATTTTTTTTTTATTTTCATTTCCGTTGGTAATAAGATTTCTTATTGGCGCTAATTTATCCAAACTAACTCTATCATGCTTTGTATTAATATCTATAATTCGCATGTACCTTGGTAAATTTTTAAATTTCGTGATATTCACTGTCAGTCAAAAAACCTCTATACCAGTGCTATCCGTTTTCTACAAGTATGTTAAGGTGACTTGCCATTCTTACACCTGCAAGATATAAGAGACCTAAAAGGGCACGAATTTCATTAATGTTTGTTAGGTATATATCTAGATCGCGGATAAACTTCTGCTTTTTTGCTTCTATTTTGGGATTGGTCCTATTAACAATTATTTGCAACATATATCAGTATCAAATAGATTGTTACAAATATATAAAATATCGGTTTTCTATCTGACATATTGTTTTGAACCCGGAAGCTGGAGAACAATATTTTTACTTCGAGTTCTGACGTTCTTAGGGGCAATATGCTCAGCCCAAAAAATATGGACCAAAGGCAAAATCTGTCTCATCGCCTAATTCCTGATTTTCCTGTTCCGTATCGCTTCCCTCCAAAATTCCTTCTAGATGATCTTCTCCCGATTCCTCATTATCATCATACTCATCACCCATCGAAACTTCTTTAAAAAGTACTAACAATATTTTTTGTTTTTTTTTTCATAATCAATAATATCTGAAAAATAAAGTTATGTTATAAAACAATTACAAGTCACAGAATTCTATTACTTCTCTAGACGCACGTGGTAGACTGCACCGGTTTTACAAATTACAAACTTACAGTTCGAGCATCAACACTGCAATAATACACAGTCGATAATTGTACATTGTACCTATTAAAAATAGGTACAGAGACGGAGAAACTCAAAGGTTTCGAGGTTAGAATTTACCGTCAATGACTACCACCCGAAAAGAGTAGCGTCTCTCTAATTTAAAGAATAATTTAAAAACGAAGAAAAAACGGTGAAAACGCCAAAAGTGTCCAAATGTTCATCTCATATCCAAATTAAAGGAATTGGTATCAAATATTAATTTAAATAATTTTTAAAATAGTCGCCCATTTCTAACTAAAAATATAACTCCATAATCGGCGAAATACAGCAAAAAACAGTTTTTTCTTCGAACGATCTACATTTTTGATATTTTTATAGGCGTTTAAAGTTTTATTTTTTTTCACACAGTTTTATAGAACACAAAAAAATCTATTTTGATAAAAAATTAAGCGTGTCATGACCAAAAAACGAGTTTTGACGTTTCATAGAATTTTGAGGTTATGTGTCTAAATTTTGGGATAAAATTTGGCGAATCTTCATTTTTTATAATGTCGAACAATACCCCAATTTTCCCCGGGCAGTTTTGATATTTAAAACAATTGAATGTTTTGTATTTTAAGAAATAAACTTATTTTAAGGTTAAATTGTGGCTTAGTCAGAATACAAATAATAAATTCTATAAAAATGCTACAAGAAAATAGCTTCAGAACAATATTAATATTGGAGTGTTTTAGGTACTAGTAGAGATTCTTATATTTTATTTTGCCCTATATTTTAAAGATTTTATTGTTTGATTGCAAGCTCACATTTTAGAAATTTTTATGGGAAACTTATTATAAATATAAACTTTATTGACAGCGCAGATATTTAGAATAAAACAATATTTAGAAAAAAAGATCTAATTACAATATTAAGTGGAGTATTTCTGAAGTTTCTCTCATTAGAGAGAACAGAAGAGATCATCCCTACAAACCTCCATTCTAATATCTTTTTGAATTCCGCCAAGGAAAGGAAGGAGTGAGGAGAGTATAATTTTTGCCTGAACTTTTTTTAGTAATCAGGTTAACAAGGTGCGTTATTTTTTATTAACTCAATTTCCAAAGTGCGTCCCACTGAATTAAAAATCTCCCCCGTTGGAGAAAATTCCCATTTTTGAAGCGTACATAATTCGTGGCGAATGAAGGAAATCGAAGCATTTAAAATTCTTGGGGCAGAATAAGGACACTAGGAGTTTTTCTTTGTTAGCGAAGTATTATAATTAATTCTGATATACTGTTTTGATTACTACGTGTGTATTTCTACACATATGACTTTTCTGAATTGTGAAGGCGCTAATGGCGTGGTAGGGGTGTTTTACATTTGAGTTTACCGAATTATAAAGGCGCTAATGAAGTAGTTAGTGAGATACAAAAACATATATATTAACGTTAGAAGTATTTACGTACAATGAATAAGAATTATTTTTTAGTTGGTGGCTTAAAAAATATACAGGTTGATGACTTAAGATGATTAAATTTAAGAAACTATTTTTATTGAAAGTTTGTCTAATTTAAGATTTTTTTTATTTAGAAATTACAGCCGCATCCACCATAATGGTTATTAGCGGCGGCTACAGAATTACAAAATTAGAGTTTATAAAATAGTCATATATTTTAAGAACTTTACAATATTACTAGCTGAGAAATTAGTGCCTAATAAATTACTTAAACTCTTAGGTATGTTAAATGTAACACGAAAATTTGCAAATCTGGCATTCAATTAATAAATAGTTAATGGTTAATTGTACATTACATGTTTCGCAAATAGGTGGATCACTTTTGGTAAATAAGTATGAGTGAGTAAGTCTCGTGTGTCCAATTCGTAATCTCGTTATCACCAATTGTTCTCTTCTGTTCCTTGTTAAGGGTTTCCAAGCTGCAACGTTATTTTTAATTTGCTTCAGTGATGTTTGAGAAGATTGCCATTCGTTTTTCCACTTGCACAAAACTCGATTCTTTATAAAGGCTTTTATATCACTTGCGGTATTTCGATACTCGGCTTTTTCTATATTGGCACATTTAGCAATTTCACTCGCGCACTGGTCCGCACTTTCGTTGCCAGCAATGCCAATGTGGGATGGAATCCATATAAATCTGATACTCCTAGAATTTTCTTGAGTTGCAAGTTCTAGTTTTATCAGTTTCTCAAGGGAACCTTTAGGATAGATCTGTTTAAGGGTTTGAAGGGCGCTTAGTGAGTCACTTAAGATAACAGAGTTAGGAATGTTATTAGAATTTATATGTATGGTAGCTTTAAACACTGCATAGAGTTCAGCGGAGAAAATCGAAAAGAGTTGGGAGACGAAATTGATATGTATCGTTTGGAGTAACGAATGCAGCATCTACTCGTTTATTACACTTAGATGCATCTGTAAATATTTTATAGCAATGTTCGTAATACTGACGGAGAATTAGATCTAGATTGGGAAGTCGATGGAAAAATCCATCTATATTCCATTGCAGTAGTTTAGTGAATTATATTATATAAGAAAAAATATGAATTTACGGGTTATCCTGAGATGACTCGCCCTCGGATTCAGAGATGTCGTTACGAAAGTGTTTTTTTGGAGGATTTTCTTTCTTGAGAAGGTGATATGACGTTTGGTTGATCTATCTTTTAATTATGGATGAACTTTAGTTAGCATACTAACTAATCCCACAAGGTCAAAAGTAAACTCTTGAATTATGTTAGAAGGATCCTGCACGCCGCTAACATTGCTTAGAAGTAGATTAAATTGGTCAACATTGAGGACAAAATATGTGGGTAGATGATTTTGGATAAAATATTTGGCAGGCTCAAGGTCATATGATTTTGTTGATTTTATGCATGTATGCTCGTCTTTGCTTTTAACTTTCTTGACGCGTTTGGATGTAGGTACAGCAAATGATTTTTCTGTTGTTTAAGAAGTTGTTTCTGGAGACGTAAGAACATCATTGATACTACGTTTCGGCTGGAGATCGATATTATTTACTTTGCAGCTTTCCATGGTGGAAACTTCTTCTTGACCATTAGCAATTTTAGGATTGCTCAGATTGTTTGCTAATTTTCCTTGGACGGACATTTGTTCGTTTGATATGAATGTTGCTGCAGGTTGAGGCATGATGTCAGGGGAGGAAGAAGTAGTAGATTGACTGTTATTAGAATCAATTAAGTTTGTTGTTAATTCTAGTTTATCAGGACAGTTGGTGGCGATATGACCAGACTTTTTGCAGTTATAATAGGCCATAATTTCTTGAGATAAGAATATTCGATATGTTGTATTATCGAAGTCTAAGGTGAATGAGTCGGGTAAGGAGATATTATGGGGACTGACGTATATTTGTCTTCTAAAACTTAAAATATGATTGTTAAGCGACAGGAGAGACCATATTAAGTCCAATACTTTGTAGATATTCAACTAACAGACTGTGTGGTATTGTTGGACATACGTTTGAAGAAACAATACGTGTTGCTGGTGAGATTAATCTTTTAGCTTGTACAATATTGTTCTGGATTTCTATTTGTCCATGATTTTGCATGAATTCGTCCACGACTTGTTTGTTTGCAAGGTGCATGCAAATCCGATTATTGGATAGTCCCGAGGAAAATATAATATTTTTGGGACGAATTAGATTACCCAAAGAAATTAAGTAATCTTGCAGTCGCGTATTTTCTAAAGCGCTGAAGAAAATTGCTTGATGTTTTGAGGGAAATTGTGTAGAAGCTGCTGATGAATAGGTTTTATTGGTATTTGTCTGTGATTGCAATACATGTGGTGTGTTAGAGAGACTCTGAATATTAGGTTCCATTTTCGATTTTAACACGGGACATGTGTTTAAAAATAATACGGACCTGCCTAGTAATCAAACAGGTAATAAAACTGGAATAATATTTCTTGAGTCGTATCTTATCGACAATTGTTAAATTACAAATCAACAAAAAACTGGATGATCACGTTATATTAATGAAAACTAATATGATCTGTTCATTTACTGGTATTTCATGTAATTGTCACTTAACGATTTATAAATAAACTGTTATAATTACTGCATAAAATTTGCAAATTTGTTGAGACCAAAACAAACACGCCTTTCGGTGTCTTATTCAGGGCCGAACTCCCTAATTTTAAGATAGTTTTAGTAATTTTTGCACCTACAAGAAGAAAAGAAGTGATCATCAAAAAACATTATCCTTTTTGTGACTAGAAAAGAAAAGAAACTCAAACAAAACTTATAGTAAAAGATACTGAAAATTTTCACTTATTATTTAGATACTGGCATAATTGAAGAAGATGATGAAATCTGATCTCTTCTTCCAGTCATATTATCAATAAGAATATGTGCCTTATAGCTTGACTGTCAATTTATTTTATGTGAATTAATGTATCTCGGCTGTAATGACCAGTGATACAAATATTATTGTGTCTTGAGTGTGAAGATCATCTGATCTTCACGTATTTCTCCGAGGTTTGCGTGCCGTGTGAGGTTATCTTGTATCCCAGGTACTCCAGTTCGTCTGCCGCAAATTTACACTTTTCGGTGATACCCATAGTCCGTGTGTCCATAGTCTTACCAGTACCAGATGTAAGTGTTTCTGGTGTTCCTTCCAATCGTAGGAGAAGATTATTATGTCATCCATATATACTTCGACAAATTCGTCTATATATCTCGCGAAGAAGATCGTCACTAGCTTCTGAACTACGGCTGGTCCATTTTTCAGTGCAAAGGGCATCACTGTACATTTGTATGCTGACCCATCCGGTAGACTGCAGGCTGTTTTGGGGCTTTTGTTTTCATGTAGTCGAACTTGCTAGAATCCGCTCTTTAAATCCTATGTGGAAAAGATCTTTACCGTACCTATTTCTTTGATGCTGTCGTGAATAGGTGACATACTGGAGGCTTCGTCTATTCTGATTCCGTTCAGTTTGCTACAATCCACACAGAAACGAGGGGTGCCATCTTTATTGGTTACAATTACCTTGACGACAACAAATTCATGATCTATTAAATTTTTGACCAAAATTGCAACTCCTATTCTAGCGCGGTTACTATTTGTTGTTGTTGTGTACAAAAACCAGTTGTTTTGGTGAGTTTATATTAAAAGGAGTAAGATTAGGTTCCTGTAGGCATAGTATTTATGGAAAATATGCTAATTAAATGATTTGTAGTTAGGCAATGAAATAGTCAATCAATATTTCTCTATAGTATAGAGTTAACAATTATACATCGAGGGAGGATAATTCACCGTCTGTAATATAGTTACGTAGGTAGTGTTGCAATTTATTTTTCAGTCAAGTGGAACGATGTTTTGTAGTTTTGTTGGATATGTAATAATAAGATAGGATTAACAGATTTATTAGACCAAGAAAATCAGATGTATGTTCCTTGACAATTTCTGTAGACGATTGACTTCCTTGGATATTTTCAATAACCTTCATGAATGAATTATAGTTTAATAGAAATAATGTGGAGTTTTCATTCAGAAATTACTAAAGAAAATTAAAGGTTAGTGCTCTGCGGTTGGATTTTTTTGATTTTTGGGTTTTGGTTTTGTGAGATATGCGTAAAGCAGTAAATATTGAGTATTTGCATTACAATTTTCTATAAGAGGAGATAATGTTTCCTCAATGCTTTTCAATGAGAAAGAGGTTAATTATTTTGTGATTTCGATAGAAACCTGTGGATTATTTTATTCCAATGGTTTTTTAGTTGAAGTGAGTGTCAGTTAGCCGGACAAAATGAAGGATTCTACAAGTTAAACAAGGTTACGACAGCAGCTCCTGACGTAAATAAGGAACCAGCACCTGATAGTTGTAGTAACAGTACTTCAAAATGGTCTAAAAAGCAATTTTGCCAGCCTTCGAAGTGCAATAAGAACATAAAAAAATATATGCGCAATTCTGAGCAAGCTTTTACAAATTCGGCTGGGAAAGAGATTTTAGCCCGTAAAGTGCAAGGATATTGCACTGAGAAATGCAGACTCAAATGTCCGACGAAAATAACTGACAAAGAGAGGCAACAGATTCACACAAGTTATTGGTCTTTACCAGACGTTAACAGACAACAGGACCTCTTAGTTAAAATCTTAAAACTATCAGGCCTAAATATTCTACAAAGCGGCCTGGAAGTACATGCAATTATGGATACTATTTTAAATGACAAAAAAAAATGAAATTAGAGTCTGTAAGACTTATTTCAAAAAATACATTGAATATTAACAACAGAGTTATACATACAGCTTTAAAGAAGATTGCAAATACAGGTTCTATAGAAAATAACATAAGAGGTGGTAATAAAAAGGTGGACGTCCAAGAAGAGATGATTATAGAAAGAATTTCGCAAGAAGGCAAATAGATCCTTTTCCTGTAATAGAACCTCATTACTGCCGAGTACCTACACATACAACGAACATATTTGCAGGCGGACTTAAACTTATTTGAAATGTATCGATTGTATTTGAAACAGTGTAGAGAAAATAATTGTTAGTTTATTAAAAAGCATTTATATGAAAATATTTTCAATGCTGAGTATAATATTTCGTTTTTTCAGCCAAAAAAGATGCATGTTGTTTCTTTGAATACTTTAAAAATCTACCCAATGAAGTTAAGCTAAAAAACCAAGAAAGCTTTAATACTCACAATAATGAAAATAACCGAAGTCGATTAGAAAAAGAAAATTATTTCAAAATGTCTTCTTCGTCAACTATAGTGTGTTGTTTTTACTTTCAAGTAGGTCAAGTTGTTTCAAACAGAGACAGAAGTGATTTTTCTTATAAAAGTGGGCTTGCCTGTTATAACTTTACAATTTACGATATAAATAATAAACATGGATATTGCTATTGATGGTACGAAGGAGTAGCTCGTAGAGGTGTTAACCAAATAGGTAGTTGTTTGCTAAAATATTTAAGGGATCAAGTTACGATAAAATATGTCATATTTTACATAGATAATTGCCCTGGGCAAAATAAAAATACATTTATATAGGCTCTTTACTTCATATATTGTACTAAATACACATATTGAAATCATAACTCACAAGTTTTTTTATGAAATGCATGCTCTTATAAAACATGAAAAAAAAAAACGTGCTCTGAAAGGAAGACCACTGTAGGTGCCTTCACAACTTACACCTATGATAAATATGGTAAAGAAAAATGAAAACCCTATATTACTAACGAATTTCGAGATCTCGTGGATATTAAAGCTTTGGTTAAAAACTCATATAACTTTAAGAGCGGAGAAACAAGTAAATGGAATGATATTGTGAGTGTATATTGTTCAAATGGAAAAATCAACTCCCTACACAATTTTATACAAAAATAATTTTTTGAGAAAGAATTCAAAAGTATAAATGTTGATCGGAGAACAAGAGGACACCGAGTACAAATTAAGCTAAACCCTGCTTATAGCTATCCACCAGGTATTTCACCGTTAAAGAAAATGGACCTGATTTACTTTTGCAATTCTGGATCGATCCCAACAGCATATTGGGATTTTTATCACGGCCTTCCTTAGCCTCCACAACGGTAGACAAAGAAAACATAATATTATCAAATTAATAAATTCAGGTTTTAAAGTATATTTAATAAATATAGAACCATCTGTTTTATTTTGTTTTATTTAAATTATTTTTATACCTAATTTGAACTTTTAATAACTATAAAAAATCTATATTTCCAAAGTGCAACAACTAGACAAATATCTTCAAATTACTTATTATATAAATATATATATTATAAATATATATATATATATATATATATAATAAATGTATATATATATAATATATATATATATATAAATATATATATTTCTTTTTAATAACATCATAGTTTAGCTTGTATCTCGTGAAACCTTAATACAATAGGTAGATTGTTAATATATTAACAAAATAATAAAATTATCTAATACAAACATTCTGGAACAAATTTTTACCTGTTTTCTCGTAACTAATTATTTCTGACTTTTCTGAGTAGTCCTTTGCTTTTAAAGATCCAAAAAATCATCACGAATGTAGATTTTAATACCGAAAAAGCCTCTGATATTTTTTAGATTTTTTGGATCAACATTGAGCTCAGGAAAAATATTTGAATTTTTTTAGAAAAAATTTAGGTTATGTAGGTACTTTTTGGAAAACTTCTAAATTATTATTTTTTTCTGTATATTTTTCCGGTCTTTTGAATGGCGGGTTTAGATTTTTTATGTTCGCTCTATAAAATCCTTAAAACCTATTTTTTTATTTTTCCCATGTTTCAAGCACAAAACCTCAATTAAACGTTTCGAATTAAATCATGTCGTTCACGAATTTATCTTGTGAACATATCTTCCATTGTCCTATTTTTTTCTTAGACTAAAGTTTTCTTTTAGGTTTTGAGAATTTCTGCTTTTTTATCTACAAAATTTATACTTCAAGAAAAAATATAAAAACATTTAGTTAGTTTAAAACATACAAAAAGTGACTTTAGAATGACAGTTAACTTTTAAACCAAAACCACTTTTTCCAATGTTTTAAAAACAAATCAAAATGGAAGTATTACCTGTTACTCAACTTAAATAAGATAAACCTTCATTATATTAGAACAATTATCTAAGAGTAATTTGGAAGAAAGCCACTTTAAGCGCATTGTACATTATCTAATCAACTTGATAACTCTAATTATCCCTGTGAAGCTTAATGTCTTGGGGTGAATTTACTTGTTACAAATAGAACACAGACCAATTTGCTAATTTATCTTAAATTGGGTTGTAAAGAAAGTTTGGGTTGCTGCTAAAAATAAACTTTTCGATAGAAACTACTTCGACTTATTTTTAACAAACAACTTAACAAAAAAAAACGTTTGCCTTTGTACAATGTTTAATTTGAAAACATACATTGTGAAACATAATAGTTATATAAATAAAAACGAGAATCTTTACGCTTCAGGACGTCACAACTGTGTAGGTCCTATTAGCACATGAAATATGAATCAAAAGTGCGTACTTTGAGGTGGCATCACAAATGTAACCGCTGGGAACTAACATGCACAGAAAATACGTGGTCAATACTGTAATATTTTTGCTTTTTGTAGGGTCTCCCCCCTTAGGAAGAGCGCCCACAAACTGGCATGGCAAGTATCAAGTAGTACGCGTCTAGCATGGCACTTCAAATGTAACCCATGAAAATGAATAAATCAGCGCACACCAAAATGACAGTGACGTCATTCATTCTAATCATTCGTTTGCATTAGTTGCATTTTAAGGAACATGCTAGACGCGTGCTACTTGCTACTTGCCATTTGCCATGCCAGTTTGGTGGGCGCTCTCCCTCAGTGGGAGCGAGTAGCGCGCGTCTATAGATTGTCTCAAAGTGACTAGTCTGTACAGTGTAAATGCACAACATCGATGCCATACTTCTTTGCAACCTTGTATTAAAATGAACGTCACTTCTTACTAATTAGCCGAATTCATTGTGTTAAGGGTAGCTTAAGTACTAATGCCCACTAACGACTCTACCTGGCTTCCTTCTGTCAGTGGTTCGCAAACATAAATAATATTTGCTACAACATACTTGGGTTAAATTAAAATATCATACAAATTAAGAAATGCCTTTTATTTATGTCACACAAGCAGTTTGTTTTTAATTCTACAGTATGTGCTAGCGTCCGTGTGGATGGGGTCTGTCGCCCATCGGACGCGTTCCCAGGTGGTGGATAGGGGAACGCCCTAACCAGTACTAGGACTGGCGGGTAGGTGGGAAATAAAATACTACCCGTGAACCAAAACAGACTGGTATGGCAACCCAACAAAGTCCCTGGCCCTCCAGGTTGGGGGTTAGGCTAGAGGCAACCTCTTCCTGCAGAAATCATATGTTACGGAAACTCAAGAATTATTAGCCGGACGGAACTTACGACGACAACTCTGCAAACGAAAAATGGAATTAAGATTAGGAACGTGGAACACTCGAACCCTGTACCGAGCTGGAGCACTCGCATCTCTACTAGACATAGTGAACATGTACAGAGACGATGTTTTGGCACTGCAGGAAATGCGATGGAGGGGAACAGGCATTCTTGACAAGAGAACCCAATCCATATATTACAGCTGCAAGAAAACCAACACATAGATGGAGTGGGATTTATAGTAAACCAAAGAACAAAAGGCCTAGTTATTGATTTTAAAGCCTACAGTCAAAGAATGTGCTATTTACGCTTAAAACGTAAATTCTTTAATTACAGTTTAATTAATGCACATGTCCCGACCGACGACAAACTAGAAGACGTTAAAGAACAGTTTTTCGAAGACCTAGAACAGGACTATAGAAGATGCCCCAGAAATGACATCAAGATAGTTCTAGGTGACATGAATGCAAGAATAGGACGAGAGCGAGTTTTTATGCCGACTATAGGCAGCATAGCCTACACAACATCAGTAGCGATAACGGATTACGACTGATAAACTTAGCAGAAGCACTGAACATGACCGTCGCTAGCACCTATTTTGAACATAAGAATATACACAAGGTAACCTAGACCTCCCCTGATGGAAGAACAACTAGTCAGATTGATCACATCTTAATAGATTCAAGACACGGAACAGACATAATGAACTGCAGAAGTTATAGAGGCGCAAACATAGACTCAGACCACTGTTTAGTGATACTCAACACTAAGGGCTAGAACTTCAAATTCCAACAAAGAAAAAAAATAGATACAAAGAAATGGAATGAATCGAAGCTGAGAGATGCAACTGCTGCAAAACAGTACTGGGAAAATATTACCAATAGGTTAAGAAATCAAAGTCCAAGCAAAGAAGACCAGAGAGGATATAGACTCCTACTGGAACACGATAAAGGAAGATATTGAGTCAGCAGCACAAGATGAAATAGGAACAGAAACTTGACTCGAAAAAATTACTGGTTAGATGATGAATGCAAAGACGGAACACAGAAAAAATGAAGCTTATGCAAAAATGCTTACCCGCCGGACTAGAACAAGTGTAGAAAATTACCAGACAAAGAGAAGAGAAGAAAAGAAAATACACAGAATGAAGAAACGAAAACACTTAAAATAGGAACTTCAATATATAGAAAACCTCAACAGAGAGAAAGAATTCAGAACATCTATAAGAGAATATATACGATAGTTGTCGGACGTCAGATATTGCGTCTCTCGAGAATTAACATAGACTGAACGATAGATGTGTCCAGATGTGTGGTCAGCTTGTGATGATACATCTGCAGATGCTTCGGTAGACGCGTCTGCCGATGAGTATTGGAGGCATGAAATAGTCTTTCTTACAAGGATCTAGGGATCCCACCGTAAATTTCTACCTTTACCATGCGAGATGCGCTATGCACCATTACGCAGATGATATTAAGAATTTGACATTTTCTCCTTAGCTAACCTGTTCTTTTACCGATTAAAAAAGAAGGTCAATGCTCATCATTCATCATATTATAACCAATAAAAATATTCTTGGTCCATCCTCGGTCGTTTTTCTTAGGTTGTTCAAAATTTCTATAAATATTTTGGGAACGATTTCAAAACTTCAAACTTTGGTTAAAATGTGATTTTCATTACAACCAATAAATTGTGGCTAATCCCATATAAACATTAGGTATATTTAAAATTAAGAGCTATAGGCGCAAAATTTCGGTCCAATGCTTTTTAAATTCATTCATTTTTTTTAGAATCCTGAGAAAAACTAATAAATATTTTTGAAAAAGGTATACGCAGAATGAAAGCTTACATTATTACTGAGGGCCGGAAGTCCTTAGATTAATAAAAAGTTTCTTTTGAATAAGATAGTTGAAATTAAAAATCACACTTAATTTTCTCTTACTTTTCACCCCTGTAACTTACTAAAATAAACAGTATAGAAGTTTCAGGGACTTTCGGCCCTCAATAATAATGTAATCTTTCATTCTGCGTTTAAATTTTTCAAAATACTTATTAGTTTTCTCAGGATTCGAAAAAAAATGAATGCATTTAAAAAGCATTGAACCGAAATTTTGCGCCTACGCTCATAAAAAAAAAAGTTTAAATAAAGTTTCATTGTAAAAGATTTTGCTATTTAGTAGTGGGAATAAAATGTAAATAAACACACAAAAAAAACACACAAAAGTACTCAATGTTTTGTCAAAGAAAACAAAAATAGACTTTTTGCCAGAGGAAAGAAAGAATTTTGGAAATTAAGAAATATATTTATAAATGATATGAAGGATAAAATTTTCTGTTAAATTAAGAATTAGTTGTTTAATAAGTGTTTGAATAAAATTTTTTATTTATGAGATTTGCTAAGTCACCATTTTAATCATAATTTCGATTAAAACTGCATAATTGAATAAAATTATAATTGACTAATTAGATATCTTAGCTTATATCTAGTAGTTGTCAAATAAATTGGACAATTTTATTATTTTTTGAGGTCATGAAACAATTATCCATTTAATTTAATAATTTTAATATATTTTGTTTGGATAAAATTTTATTTTTGAGAAATTGTACTTTATATTTACTAAATTATAACTTTATATTACCCAAACAAGCCTTATAATAAGCCCCAGTTGATATCCTTCCACGTATATCATCCAATACAAGAAGGGTTTTAAAATCATAATATGCGCAATGGAGCATGGCGCAGCTGTTTTCGCACTCCGGGTAAAGGTAAAAAAAAAAAAAATTAAAAATAAGGTGGGGATCCCTTAGATCCAAGTGTCTTACCTTACGTAGTTTGGCGTTACAATCCCCCAGTACTATTTTGACGTAGTGTTTTGGAGCCGTTTTATACTGTTGGTCTACTAATTAGTAAAATTCATAATTTCTATCTACTTCAGTAACTTCTGTTGGGGCATATATTGAGAATATAGTAAGATTGAAGAACTTGAACCATTAAACTTTTGCGTCTAATATAGCAGATTCGTTGCATATTTTTGTATCTGTTATCATAACCAGCAAGGAAAAATTGTGCGTTATCTTTAAAGTGTGTTTATTGGAAACATATTATGTATATTTAGTTGTGCTACTAACAGTTTTAACAGTATATGTGAGGTATTCATGTGGTGTATTTAGTTATATTTTAAAGGTAAACATATCCTAACTTATTAAGTTTTATTTTCTACTGTTTTGTTCCATGTGGTTTATTCAATATTGGCCTCAGACTTCATTAGAATCTGCAAATATGAAGAATAACTCATACACACTTTTATGGTAGCACACTAGCTTTTATTTGTTGCAAATAATTAATAGGCTGTATCCGTTTAACTGTATACTATTTATGATTTAATAATATTTTTTAAACGGTGTTTACGGTATTTATTTTAAGAATAAAACAATTCTTAAACTGTGCGCTGTACCCGGTTTCACCATTTATCTAGATATTTCGATTCGCATTTGAAATTATTATACTTTATTTCTCCTAGCAACCCACGAACTGAAAATAATTCATTAATCTAGCGGCACAATTTATTTGACAACTCCATCTTGTTTCTCTGGAGTCGACTACGAGTCCTTACTTGAAGTTATTAATTTGATCATTTAAGAAAGGCCTTCGAGAACTGTAATATGTACAAATATTATAGAAAACGGAGGCAGCTGAAAACAATAAACTTCGCGACTGGGTTATTTTTCGAAAGGTTCAAATTGATACCATTATTTTCGTTATTATTTATATGACGTTTATTAAAATTTTAATGAAAATATGCTCGCTTAATATATTACTCTACATAAATTTTAGCTTATTGCAGGCATTCCACCGATATTTTCGATTTACCAGATTTGCTTCAATGTTTAATAAATAAATTGGCATCCATGATTTAATAAACACTACAGTGAGAAGCTTGTGTGCTGTTGAGTTATCTCATTTGAACATTCAACATTCAACGAAAAATTTATTAAAATTGTTTTCCAATCGAAAGGATGGATGGAGTTAGCTTTATTACTTTTAGATTAGTTGCTTCAGTTCCATAAGAGTATTACAAAGAGGCAATGTAGGCAATGTTTTCTCTAAACCAATGATGTGGAAAACAGTGCTTGGCGCTTAAAATGGATAGACACCTAAAAAAAGAAAAATATCTGCCAAGTAACGGCACAAGAACGGATGAAGGCACAAAAAGGAGGACGAGAGATGAAGGTTTAGATAACGAAGAAGAAATATCTAAGAATAATCGAAAACTCTCTAAGACTTCAGTCAAATTAAGAGATAATAATTATGAGGTAAAACTGGATAAACTTTCATGATGAACAGCCTGGCAAGTAACATTAAAAAAAATAAGAAAAACCAAAAACAAAAGAGATAAAATAATAAAAAGGCTTACTGCTGATAAAGAGGCTTTAAGAGATGAAAATAAAGACCCAAAGAAAGAAATTATGGAAATTAAAAAGAAGTCAAATCAAGTAAAGGAAAATATTGAATTCGTGAAAAACAAAGAAGAAAAAACAGTGTAGTAATGAGTGGACTAGCAATTGATACATACGATCAAAGCGTTTTAAAAACAAAATGAAAATAGATAGAATTAGTAGAACAAGCAGCGAAGGTAAAGATTATAAAATATAAATCCAAACTAAGAAATGTTAAAGAAGGAAAAATATACATCAATGACGTTACTACGGATAAATAGAGAAAAATCTGTAAAAGAATTAATAATCTTGCAAGAAAAAATAAGAGAAAGAAAATTATGTAAGACTTAATTACTAAAGTAATTTAGTAAAGCATTGTTCCGGAAATACTATGACTAACCAGGCAACTACACGACATAAGTAATTACAGAATAAGTAGCAAAAACACAGTTAGATACATAAATGTTGACGAAGACTGTGACTACCAAATGACAAGAACAGAAACACCCTTAAAAATGCAGCCATTCACAAGCGAGAGCATAAACAGTAAATATTTGAAATCCCTATGCAACTAAAGAGTTAAAGGACATGGCTCACAATAACAGAGCAGTTCCCAATCCCAAAAGGTACACATTAGCAACTTGGAATGTCAGAGATCTTAGCAGCAAAGAAGTTGAACTTGCTAAAGAATTTGAGAAAAATCAAATAGACATACTAGGTATACCAGACACCAGAAGAAGGGAAAAAGTACACAGTTTTTAGAGAATACCACTTCTTCATTACCAGTGGAGGGTCACAAAACAAAAGGGCAAAAGAAGGTATAGGCTATCTAATAAATAGTAGCCCAATAAAGAATATTGAAGACGGGGAATGAATTTCCGAAAGGGTTTTAAAGATCACACTGGTAACTGCTGGAAACAAATTAGTCAATACTATCGTTGTGTATCAAATAAAATGATGACAAAAAAACAGCTAGCAAATACTTACTCGGAGATAAAGCATCAGAGATATTAGACTGTATAAAAGACGACATTAATAGTATTAGGGGACCTAAATGGTCAAAGTGAGAATAAGAGATAAACATACCCCCGAGTATTAGGACCATATGGAGAAGAATAAAAAACGACAATGGCCAACTTATTATTGATATATATATATATTATATATTTATATATATATATATTATATATATATATATATATTATATGTATATATATATATATATATATAGAAAATAATTTTATAATAATGAGTACAGTTTTCAACACAAAGATGCAGACAAATACACAGAGAAGTCAAAAGCAGAAAGAAGAGAAAGATCCATCATAGACTTCGTGTTCGTGAACAGATCATCAAGGCAAAGCATTAAAGATATAAGAGTAAAACGTGCTAGGATAAATAGAATTACTATTTAGTTGTAGCTAGGATCAGCTTGGGAGTGCGACCCGAACTAATAACGAAAGACAAAAAGAAAAGAAGTAAACTTCATATTACCCCAACTTTAAAAGTACTCAATTCATATAGGCCAACAATTAAAGAAGCACTCCTAAACAGTGGTAAACAAGTATGCGGAAATACTAAGAAATACCAGAAGTAAAACGTCTACAAACTGGTGAAACAATCAATTAAAAGCAGAAGTAAAGGCCAGGAAGATAGCTTGGAACAATTGTCTAAATAGAAAAGAACGAAACTAAAAGATGTTTATGGCATTAGCAGCGAAACGAAAAAGTTGGGATTTAAAAACAAGATGAAAGAAGACTACTGCACTAACCAAACGTTATTCTTCAAAACCTGAAAAATGTAAAACCGAAAAGTCTCCACAGAGACCAATGTAGATAAGAGACAACGAAGGACACCCACTGCATGACAATGATTAACATTTTTATGACTCCAGTAGTAGATAGGATAATTGGTATTGTCTGGTCACTTTCCATTCTCCACTGTCTTCGTATTTTAATTTCCAGATCTCTGTACTTGGCGATCTTTTCGTTCTGTTTAACACTAAGATTACTGTTGGTGGGTATCATCACATCAATTAGTGTTGTTGATCTCTTTAGTTTATTAACTAGTATGAGATCTGGTCCATTATGTGCCACTGTTTGGTCTGGGAGCACAGTGCGGTCTCAGTATAGTTTGTAGTTGTCATTCTCAAGTATACTTTCAGGAACGTATTAATAATATGGGAGATGGTTTGTTGGAGAAGTCCCAGTTTGATAGCTATCTCTTGATGAAGGATCTTTCTTACTGAGTCTTACCGTTCCTTACATTCAGTTACAGCAAATGCCTGACAGCCCTCGGTAAGATGTTGGACGGTGTCTTAAGCTTGACATCCATATCGGCATTTGTCATTTTGGGCCTGAAGTAGTTTGACGATATATTTCATTTAATTTTTGGTTTATATAACCTGATCCTAAATAGCGAGAAATGAAGTTTTTGTTTCAGGAAACATCCTTCCCGATGTCAGCAAATAGTTTGACGCTATATTGTCGATATGATCTTGACTGAACTCATTGGTGTGTCGACCGTGCAGAGGTTTGCCCATTCAGATGCGCATTTGTTCGTACGTAGTAAGATGGTTTATGCGCATTTCTGGTTTTCTCAGTTTTTTCGTTGTTGTATCATCTACTGCACAAATCGCGCGACATAGAGTAGATGTCTCAGCCTGCATCTAAAAATAAGTTCCTTAATTAGTAATCTGTTTTTCTAGTTTCTCACTTATATCCATAAGTCCTTGTCCTCCTAAATACCACGGTAATGTCGTTCTTTTTACTGCACTTTGATGATGGTGTTTTTGTGCCTTTGTGGGGTGTGTTCGTACTTTTCGCTGAAGATTTTCTATATTTGTGTTTGTCCTTTTAACAATACCAAATAAGTAGCTAAGCTCGGAATATTCGTAGGTGTTTAGTGCCTTAAACAAATTTTTACAATTAAGGTGTGAACAAAGCAGCTGTTTTACCATTCGTATAAACTCAACAATTATCTCAGTTTTCATTTGCTTATGGTCAATCTTCCGCGCTTGCCTTATTCCAAGGTAGCAGCCATTCATGTAGCACTGAATCAAACGCTTTCTTGTAGCCGATGAAAGCAGTAAAGAGATTCCTTTTTTTTGCTATACGCTTGGTTAGAAATAGCATAAGATGTTCTTTGCAGCCCATGGAAACATGGGCTCTTAGAATAACAAGTATGAGACGTGTAAAAGCCTTTAAGATGTGGGTTTGTCGAAGGATGCTGAAGATCTCGTGGACAGAGCACGTGACCAACAACGAGGTGTTGAGAAGAATGGGGACCGAGAGAGAACTCCTAAATATTGTAAAAACCAAAAAAACGAGTTATCTAGGACATATTTAGAGAGGAGAAGAGAAGAAAAATACAACTTCCTATGACTGATAATGGAAGGGAAAATGGAAGGAAAAATAGGTCCAGGAAGAAAAAAATGCTCCTGGAGGAAAAATGTAAGAGACTGGAGACAGCTCAAGATAGAGAGCAATTTCCTGTAGTTATAGCCCATCTTCAGTAATGGAGAGGGTATCTTAAGAAGAAAAAGGTCTATTATATGATATATATATATATATATATATATATATATAAATATATATATAATAAATATATATATATATATATCATCATCATCATCATCATCATCATCATTATCAGCGTATTCTACCAATTATGGTGCAGCCTCCCTTACATAGTCGTTCTTCATGTCTGCCCACGATCTGTCTAATATTCGCTTTTCTGTGCCATGTTGTACCGGCTTGTTTCCTTATGTCATAGTCCCATCTTAAATTTGGACGTCTTCTTGGTCTCTTGACGCCTCTTGGATACCACAGAGTAATTCTAGTGGACCATCTATTGTCAGTTCTTCTTGCTAAATGTCCGCCCACTGCCATTTTAAAGATTTTATTCGGTGGATTACATCAGTGACCTTCGTTTTCTGTCTGATCCATTCTATTCTTTTTCGATCTCTCTTGGTTATACCTAACATGCATCGCTCCATTGACCTTTGAGTGACTTTGAGTTTAGCTATTATATCTTTCTTTAGTGTCCAAGTTTCGCAGCCGTATGTCATGACTGGTAGTATACATTGATCGAATGCCTTTTTCTTCAGGTGAACTGGCATCCTAGATTTGAATATAACTGAATTTTTATCAAAAGCTGCCCAAGCCAGTTTCATTCTTCTGTTGATTTCTGGAGTAATGAGCCAGATTTATGTATTAATTGTCCCAGGTATATATACTCGTCTACTGTCTCCAGTGCAGTATTATTTATTATTACATCTTGGACATCCACTAGCTCGTTGTACATGGTTTTTGTTTTTGTCAAGTTCATTTTTAGGCCAACTTCATTGCTAGCTGCATTTAGGTCGCTTATAAGTTCTTGTAGTTCTGCAGGATTTTTAGCAATTAGAACGATGTCGTCTGCAAATCTTAGATGGTTGAGGTATTCTCCATCAATGCATAGGCCTTTGTTTTGCCAGTTCATTTTGCTGAATATATTTTCTAGAGTTGCAGTGAAGAGCTTTGGTGATATAGAGTCTCCTTGTCGGACGCCTCTAGTAGTGGGAAATTCTGGAGTGTTTTCATAAATTTTTACCTTAGCTTTTGCTTGTCTGTATATATTTGCTAAAGTTTCTATGTAAGGTTTGTCAATGCCTTGGTTGGTCAAAGCTTCTATTACTGCCTTGGGATATATTGAATCGAAAGCCTTCTCGAACGTTTATATATATATATATATATATATATATATATATATATATATATATATATATATATATATGTATATAAACATTTTTATCTGGATTCTGCAACGGTACTATTTAATGATCGCTTCCTATCTCTGCTATTTTTCAAAAGTATATTTGTTCTTTGTGACAAAAAAAGTATTTTTAATACTTATTTTATTTTGCGTCTTAAAACGCACATTTCATCTTTATAAAAAATAATAAATTTTAATTATATCAAACGATACTATTGTTTGTGTTATACTACTGTAATTTAGAAGTAAGAATTATTTTAAGTCTACCACACTTCTTTATTTTGGTCTTCAAGTTCAGTCTTGTTTTTCCACTTATTTCAAATTTCCTTTAGTGTATTCTAATTTTAGATGTGCATCGTTGAAATTCAATTGTAAGTCATGGTCTCACTGCGATGTTTTTAGTATTCGCTTATATGTTAGGTATATGGCTATTTTGGTACAATATAACGTTTTTGATTAAATAAGAGATGGTATATATATTACGATTTATTTAGGTATTTAATTTAATTTAAAATTATACAATAATTATAAAAAATGCATTTGTATAAAAATGTTTTTGTAATGTTTTTTAGTCAAGAAAAGTATCTAATTGTAAAAGAAAAAGCATAATTCAAGAAAAATTAACAAATATCGATTTGATTTTAAAATAAAAAATTACTTTTTTTTAAATTTACTGCTAGAAGATATTATTTATAAATATAATGCATAAATGTTTAAGTTAAATTAAATAGATTTGATTTTTAAATAAAAAATTAATTTTTTTTGTTAAATTTATTTTTAAAATATAATATTATTTATAGCTATAAAACATTAATGTTTAGGTTACTTTCCTTCTCATAACCTTTTATTAATAATGAGAAAAAAGTAAAATATTGCAAAATAAATATTTATTTGAAATTGTTTAAACAAAGTACTAGGTTAAATAAACAATTCACTAATTAACTAATTGAATTTTTATAATCTCTACAACAAGGTACCCAAAATTTAAAAAATCTCAATTTTCGTTAATTGAACGAGAGATATTGCGAGTTTTATTAGACTAGGCGGGATCAGTAGAAATTCAGACCATAATGGAAATTTTCCACACGAAACTATTTTTTTGCTGGAATCCCTTCAGGATGTGCCCAATATCGATAATCACGATATGCGCCAGTCGCAAACCCTGTGCTAAATTTTCTGGTAAAAATTTCGTTATTCAATTTTACACAATATTTCGTTAGCTAGAAATTGAAAATTTATTGTTTATTGTTAAAAAAATAGTAATAATTGGAAAAAAAAGTACAAAAAAACGAAGTTAATCCTTTAAATGTTTTCGACTTTCTAAACTTGACTTACAAGCTCTATATTCCGCCTAGAAAAACTTTTTAATATGTTTAAAAAGTGTGCTTAATTTTGTTAACATCGATCGGATAGGTTTTGCATAATAATTTTGCAATCCAGCCTACTGAAAAAAATCGCAAATTTTTAAATTTATAGTAGGACCTAAATAAGGCCCTCAGATAGTTGCAAATTTTTTTACATATAAAGGAAGGCTCACACTTTCAAACGCTTTTTGTAAAATTCAAATCGGTTCACTAGGAGAGCCTAGAAAATTTTTTAAAGTTTTAAACATTTTTTAGGCTTATAAACAAATTGAATAATTTTACGAGCTTTAAACACATCAATTTTAATAAAAGACGCATCTTAAAAAAAATACATTCGGCCAAGGTCAAAGTTGGCATATATTTGCCGTGTAACCATAAGTGATAGAGGGCTCGTTTTTAAACAAATACCCTCGTCTTGTCAAGTACTTTTTGTATAAAAAGTTTTACGTAATACGCTTCATGGCAACATCCATAAAAAAGACAAATAAAAAAACCGTTTTCATGTAAAATGTCGCTCGGAATGCATGAGAGGTGGTGGTGGGGACATTCACTCGAAATGTGAATAGGCGAGTTTAAAATCATAGCGCGCGCTAAAAATTGCATTATGTCGGCTTTTTGTTAACCAATTTTGCTCTTTTTTTTTTTAATCGATCCGATCACTTGTCTCGGACGACAAGTATTTCAAATATCATATTTTAGAAAAACATAGGCTAAAAATTTAGCAAACGTTTTTAAAATATTAAAAAGTTTTTCTAGGCGGAATATGGAGCTTGTAAGTCAAGTTTAGAAAGTAGAAAAGATTTAAAGGAATAACATTAAATTTTCAATTTCTAGCTAACGAAATATTGTGTAAAATTGGATAACGAAACTTTTAACTTCTTATAATTTTTTCTCTATGATCAATATTTTCTTAATTATAAACGAAAATAGGAGCAAAAAAATGAGAAATTTTCAATTGTTTTCAGATTTTGTTAAATAAAAAATTTAGCACAGGGTTTGCGACCTGCGCATATCGTGATTATTGATATTGGGCACATACTGAAGGGATTCCAGCAAAAAAATAGCTTCCTATGGAAAATGTCCAATTCAAACAGATCCCGCCTAGACTATATATATTGAATTTATGAATTTACATTTTGAAATAGTAAAATCGAGAAATAAAAATAACTTTGGTTCTAAGCGTTGTAAGACATTGAATTTTTTTTAATTCGTATAAAAATACCAACATTTCGAATAAAAAATAATTAACTTCCTATATTATGTTGATGTGTTGCGTCTGAATTATTTTAAATATTTATAAGCTTAAAATCACAGTACTTTTGTAAACCTATTTTACAATATTTACCATTAATTTTTTCATTCCTTTAATCCTTTATCCTTTAATCCAAATTCTTTAATGATTTTCATAAATCATTAAAGGATTTTATTTCAAAAAGTAAGCCTTTCTCTTCAATTTTGTATTTTCATGATTTATACACCTAATAGTTTACGCCAAATAACTTTGCAGATAAAATATTACAGTTATTAATATTAGATATTAAAGTTGTATATATTTATATATTTTTATTTTTTATATACAAATATATATATTTATTTATTTATATATATTTTTTTTATTTACAAAATACTTACAATATTATAAATACATAACATATACAATTATTTTAACATATAAATAGTATTTTGAATTGTAGTAACAATAGATAATCAAATAATGTTTTCTAACCTATGGCTTCTATCTGAATACATATATTTGTAAATATAAAAATTTCTTTCGACATCAACTAAAGTAACTGGGGCATTTTGCAAATTTACTATAATAAATGCTTCTAAATTAAGTGGTTAGAAAATGTCCCAGCTAGCACTTGAGCCGCTTCAGAAAGAACCTCGTAACCACTATTTTTTTTCACGGTTACTTTAAATTTTTGAAAAATTTACTTTTTAATAGCACTTTTTACGTTTTGACACAATGACTAAAATTCTTTTATTAAAACTATAGTTTCTAACAATGGTAATTTGGAGGATTCTAATTGAATTATAGTTTTCTGGACAAAACTATAATTTGATTTTGTGCATGACAATTGCTGTTGGAGGATGTTGTTTTGGAAGGCTTGCTTAAAATTTGTGAGATTTTATCCAAGTTAAAACATTGCTTATTTTCGGCATTTTCAAAGCACAATAATTATTTACAATTCGAAATACACGTTGTTTACGCCTCCAATTTTACAATAAAAGTGAAACCAAGTGAAACTGACCATCAAAATAAAAAATTTTACCTAGAGACATAAACTGGTTTACAAAAACCCTTAATTCCAGGACAAAACGTGACAAAACTATAAACCGCTGTCTTTTATTAGTTACTATACCAAGAATTTAAATATCAAGTGATTATAAAACAAAATTAAATATTGGCATTTTTATGCTATCTGTAAGTCTGCATATAAAAATATATAGCTTTTTTTATAACACCAAATTTTCAAATTATATGCACTTTATGCTCACTTTTATAAAAATAAGCATAAGTTTAACATTTTTTGCATTTTTTATGCATTATATGCAAAATATGCAATTTGCATATTTGACTAAGTCTATTAATAATATTTAAAAATCGACTTTTGAAATTATTTTTGCATTAATTAAGCAACAAAAATAACTTAACTTAACTTATTACCTTCTTTTAAAGTAGGTTTAATACCTTACCTGCATATAAAAATCTGTCAATATAACTTGTGTTTCTAATATTACTGCTGATTTCTACTATATTATAGGTTCTCGCTGTAATTTTCTAACGAAATTTTATGTGTATCATAATCATACTGTTCTATAATAATTATAACTCTACTGAGTTGTAGATTCTATAATGTATTTCATCGTTTCAATTGTTTAAAACTTTACACTTCTCTTCGCATACTAACTCACTTAGGTTAACCGGAAATGTGGATCTACTATAATAGAACCAATCTTCTATTGCACAAAACTACCCGTACTTCTTAATTTCAAACCTTTTAATTTGTATTAATTTCATTATCTATAGCTCTCTTACATGTTTTATTCTAAGAGAATCATTTGATATCTCGAAGAACGACAATTTTGTAGATAAACTAATTTGATATTTCCCATCTTAAGTTTTGAAATATCCGCCTCTGACCAACAACATACGCCTGATATCTGAATATTATTTTTTTATAATTAAAGTCTTTATCCATAGCTTTAACACGCAAGTATATTACATAGGTTTCATCGAGAACAATGAAACGAACACTTGGGAATGAGAACAGAAACAGAATTGGATCAATGCACTGAATAATATAACAGTCAGTGCCTTGCTTTGCCTTGTGCAAGGTATTTATGCATCACGCAACTCAACTTCATGAAATTTTGTTGTTTATTTTTATTTTTGGTCTAGCTGAATTTTAATATAGTGATTGCACTTCAAGTAGCACACTCCAGTTTAAATTACGACTTACAGAAATGAATTTTTTCAAGTGAGTTACACGTTGAATTTAATGTTTCACTGACGAGTGCCAGTCAATAATATCTTTCAGGAATGTGTCTTAGTCATGAAAAGCTAATTTTACGAGGTAGCCACGATAAACTAGTTTTAATTTCATGATATACATGTTAAGTTATAAGTATTGAGTAAAAGTTCCGAAATAAAAATAATGTTTTACCTAATAATAATTATCATTGCATTTTTATCAAGTCTATATTAAACCTATTATAGATTACTGCTGTTTTCTACATATATTAGCTACTATAACTAATTTACGTAAACTTGATATAATTCAATTTAAGAGTTTGAAAATTTTGTAAGAATTAATGAAAATCACACCAAATGTAGCCATACTGGTCCTAGCCTTTAAAAACTCACTCTCATTACGCAGAGAATATCTGGCAAGCAAATACTTCCTAAGACAACCTTATCGCTGCATGTACACATATGAAAATAATCTAGAGAACAAACACACAATGTGCGATTACAGAAGGATTTAAAATAATTTGTTCAAATATTTTTAATGAAAAGTTATAAACAAGTGTCTCGAATATAAAATAACAATTTTTTCTTAGAATTATCGCAACAGCTCTTAAAAAATTAAAAGAGAACTCTGTAAGTCAAATAATGGTAACAACAAAAAGATAAAAACCTAATTTGTTGCCCCTCAACTCCTAAAAATGTAGCCATTAGGTTAAGTTAGTTGATTACTGTCCTATATCTGTAAGGCCAACTCATGATCAGATGGTCAATGTCTTGCTGCGGTATTCTGTTTCACTCCAAGAAAAGGCCCTAAAAAACAGTTGCTGTCTTGTATTGAACGAAATATTTTGCTGTAAAATGAGTTTGCCCAATATGTCTTATACATGCTTTATTGGGTTTAAATCTGGCGATTGTGCAGGCCATGGTAAAACCTCATTTTCAATATCTTCAAGGAATTTAACATGACAATCTCATCTCAAAAACTAAAACAATAGTAATCAACAAAGAACCAGCTAGATGTAAAATAGTAATTAATGGCATTAGTATTGAACAAGTAATGGAAATCAAATTGGAATTACACTGTCTGGCTATGGAGACCTGGACAAAGAAGTGACAGATCAAGTACCAAAAGCAAATAGACTGGCAGGATGCCTTAATAACACTTTATGGCGAAGCAGACACATTAACACTGAGATGAACTCAAGAATTTATAGAGTCAATATAAGAACAATAATGACATATGCCTCAGAAACAAGACCCGACACAACCATGATATAAAGGCTACTGGAAATGGCAGAGATGAGAGTACTGAGAAGAATTACAGAAAATACGCTGAGAGATCGAAAGAGAAGTGAAGAGATTAGAAGAAAACTTAACGTATAGTATACAGTGATGAGTGCTTTACATAACATTGCATTACCACCATCGATAGTCTCACACCTTTAGACGTTAGACGTGGCTATTTGATGACTTCAGTCATAATCATACGGATGACCTCGAAAATATAATTTTTAATAATTTCAGGTGTTAGAATAAATGATTGAATAAATTAAGATATACTATAGTAAAAAACATTAATTAGTAACGATTTTAAATTATAAATCTTTCAGTTTATTTAATAATAAAAATAACTAAACTGAAATATTTGACTAAACTAAAGGTAGGTATGTTCTGTCCGAAAACCATTATTGTATGTGGAGTTGGTTTAATGCTTAGACACGTGGTCTATTGACAAGAAGGTTGGGGTTCAATTCACACCTAGGATAAAATTTTTGTTTTACTTAATCAAAAAATGATGATACATATTAGGTAACAAGTTTTCGACAAACTCATTATTTACAATTTATTCCTATTTCAATGTTATAAAACGAAAAACAAAATAATTCTGTTTATGATTGTTATGACTGTTTTATATCAAATACATTACTAAATTCTTAGAGTTAATACCAATTCCTCTGTACAGGTAATTATTTTCAAAACAATTGACAACATTGGAATGGATGCGCGCGAAGCGAAGCCTTTAAGCCATCAAATAATAACATATCGAGAAGTGTTTTTGCACGGTAAACAGAAACTTTTTATTGAAAAATTCGTGAAAATGGATTTAACGGTCGAGGAAAAAGTGCAAATTGTAGTCTGGCATGTGAATGGATTCTCATACAACATGATTAGACAACAATTTGTAAATAATATATGTTTCCAAATAGGCCGGCTTCATCACGATCAATAATTCAATCTATTATACGTAATTTTTTTACTTATGGATCCGTGTTCGCTCCAAGAGGAGTTCGTAGACGAAGGGAGGTAAATCCAGATTTGGAACTAAGAGACACTTTGATTTGTGCAAGTATTGAGCAAAATCCTACCCAATCAACATCTCGTCTCGGAGAACAATATGGAATTTCAAGATTTAGAGTTGGTAAAATTTTGAAAAGACATGGATACCGACCCTATAAACTTCATAAATCCAACGAACAATTCCCTGGGGATCAATATAGATATTTAGAATTTTGTCAAACTGCAATGGAAATATCACATCAAGATGAACATTTTTTAGAGAACGTCTTGTTCACCGATAAATGTACGTTTTCATTGCATGGCCGTCACAATTCAATGAATGCTCGGTATTGGTCCCGAGGAAATCCTCGTCAGATTTATGTCGCTCGTACCCAGCGTCCCCAAAAAGTAAATGTTTGGGGAGGCATAATAGGTAATCATGTCATTGGTCCATTTTTTATAGACGGTATGTTGACTGGGCGGAAATACTTGGAACTTCTGCAAAATCAAATTGTCCCAGCCCTTTGTAATTTACCAATTCCTTTCGATTTCATATGGTTTCAACACGATGGTTGTCCTGCACATAATTCTCGCATCGTCAGTGAATATCTCAGTGCAACTTTTCCTAATCGATTGATTAGTGGACACGGAGATATTTTTTGACCTGCAAGATCACCTGATCTTGCACCTTGTGATTTTTTTATGTGGGGATATATCAAGTCCAAACTATATGGAATTAAAGACGATAGGTTTAATTCCCTCCAAGAATTAAGAGAAAAGATCTCTGATTCAATGAGAGGTATTAGTCCAGAAACATTAACTAATGTTAGACGAAACTTTTATAATAGATTGGTTTATTGTTCTGCTGCTAATGGAGGCTTATTTAAACATTTTTTGTAAATACATTTCATTAGAATAAAATACGTTTTTTTAGAATATTTTTTATATAACAAGAAGAATTGCGTGTAAAGAAGAAGAAGAAGTAGAAGGAGAAGAAGAAGATATTTGAATTATTTTTTCCGAATTTAAGTTTGAAATTAATAATTATTATTTAAATTTTTGGAAAACAATATTTTGAAGCTCAAACTAGTATATATTTTTTCAATTATAATAAGGCCTTTCGTTTTAAACATATAAATAATAAATTTTTCTAGTACCTATATGTCGAAAGTTAGTTCAAATTTACACGTATTTACTTGTATTCTTGTTAATTTATGTTCAGGAAAATGGCAAGTTTCTGAACAATAGTAAACGATATTTTTCCGACTTTAACAAACTTTAATTCAGAAACGAGAGAACTGGGAATGGTTGTTAAATAAATTACTAGTATTTCTAAAGGTAGGAGAGAGTTGCCAATATTGTACGACTTAACATATTTTGAATTTTAATTTGAATAATATACGTCATATTAAACTGAACGATATATTAGGATAAATAATAAACATTTACACATATAATAATTTTAATATCATTGATTTTACTGTTAAAAACACATGCTTTTCTGATCGGTTGCAAGCGGTTCATTTTGGAAAACTAGTTGCCTTTATTGTACCATGGGTTTCCTTAATTTGTACCCGTAGTAACCTATATAGAACGATCAGTGTATAGTATAATAAATTTTATTGTATTTTGTATGAATATTGTATAAGTGTGACTAGCAAATCATGTTTTGTTTAAAATAAAAATTTATTTTATAAGATCAGAAATTATTTACATACATAATATTTTTATTTACATTGAAAGCAAGGAAAAGTTTGGGTGTCAGGTTGGACTCCTGCACAAAGTCCGTGGCTCCATGAACGGCATTTGGTACATTGAATTATGTCTTTAATTATTTTTCCCTCGCAAATTAAACATGACCACCCATCAACACACATCTCTAGAACAACGTCAGTTTGATTTGAGCTTGACGCGGATGTAGAAGAACAGAGTCTGTTGGATTTTCACATTTCTTTTTTTCTGACAAGTTTTTCTTAACAGCTTCTTTGTTCCTTTTAAGACTAGTTTTACCTTCCAGTCTTATTTTTGAAGCACTTACAAGTTTCTTGGACAATTTTGGTTAAGCCTTCCCCAATTTCATATTTATTTGTTTTACCTGTTCCTGCGCTAACTGTAGCTGTTTACCTAATTTTAATTCATTTTTATAGGGACTTCCCGTCAAAAGCATTGCCTTTTGTGCAGTTTCCTTCTTGGGTTTTGGATGAGGCTTCGGTATCCGGGAAATTAAATCTATTGAAATGTTAAGATGTGGACTTGCTTCGCAAGTTTTTTTAGTAGGCCTAGTGGGTGTAGTAATCGTAGCTAAACTCTCTTTAGGACCAGGTAGTTCAGGCCAGATTATTTCGTGCTCTACATTAGATTCTGTTGTGTACCTAAGTGGTTCCTTGTTTGTCTCCTTAGGCTCTTCATTTTCACCATCTTTCCGGATTTCACTGCCTTCATGGTCAGGTAAATTTTCAGCCGCACAAAAGTCATGATCTTTGAGGATCATGCGATCAACAGGCCATACTCCACTAGTTCGGTAACCATTGACTGCAATTTCAATGCTTGCTGCTCTCCCATAAGCTTCAGAAATCAAGCCAGCTACGTGAAGTTGTGTAACACATAATCCTGGGTCTCTAAATCACAACTTTAAGTCCCAAAATGGTAATTTCACCTTAATAGATAACATTAATATTGGACAAATTGCTCCTCCACAATATGCAACCTAAAGCGAAGTTTCTGGTGATACACTTGGATGCAGAAGATTAACCTGGGAGCAACATATAGTTATTTTATCTAAAAAGCTTTCCCGACAATTTTTCCTCGTTAAGAATCTTGTACAAGTTACTTCCAGAGAAACTATTGTAATAGCTATTATAGTAACACTCATTCTTATCTAGCTTATGCGGTTTCCTGGAATCACATTTTTCATATGGATAAAGTGTTTGAACAACAAAGAAAGTGTGTTCATATTATCTCTGGGCTCGGTTGTAGAGGAGGCTAAACTTTTTTAAATATTTTAAAACTTTAACTTTATCTTGTGTATTCGATCATGCAGTATCTGTTGCACATTAAATAAAATCTTAGCCATAATATAGATTTTCTCAATTATCCCACTAGAAACAACAGTAGTCTTGTACCAAAATTTGAAAGATCCAGAACTTTTTTAAGGTATTTAGCCAATAAGTTTTATAGCAAGTGGCAGCTGGTACAAAGCTCCTAACTACTATTTATACAAAGTAAAAATTATGTCACTTATAGTGAATACCTTTTGTCTTTTGAGGATTATTTTTCTTACAATTTTGATTTATTGTGATTATTACACACACACACACACACAATCACGCTAAGCGATCAACCCTACCCCTAGGAACATGTGTATACCAAACTAAGTATGGGATCTACATGTCCGAAGATCAAACCGGTCACACTTCACTAGTTGCAGTGGTACCTATCTGACCCCCAGGCTTTTCCACCACCCCTCCTCATCGTGTGACTTACGTGAGGAGGCTTATGATCTGAAAGTTACTTGAGGTGCCCTGGGTTATGAGACACCTACTGTTTTTAATTACTGTGGTTATGCCACCAGACTGTAGGGGTAGCCACATCTAGGCTTTTCTCCCTATTTACTTTACTGACTCTATAGATTTTACTCTAACTTCACTTCGGGACTGGAGTCCCTAAAAAAAGAAAAAGAGCGTGTGTTCCGTCCATGAAGCCGACAGCCTGGGCTGTCGACTTCATGTCCGGAAAAAAGTGTGTGCTCGGTCACTCAGCCGCCGATTTGGCAAAAGTAAATTTTGTTCTCCTCGCCGGCTGGGCGCCCGAAGTGTGTCCGGCCACCGAGCCCATGCTTGCCACACATGACCTCAGTGCTCGGGTGTCGCGAAAAGGATCAGCATTCATTTGATGATCCGCCTTAAGGGCCTAATCCGCATCAGCAGTATATAGAAGGTTGAGAATTGTATACAATTCTCAATACACTTAAGTATCAGATAACGTAACATTAATACCATGTTTCTTCTTTATATTGTTGTTGAACAATTTGATCCCTTGTTTCTTAAGGGTAGCTGTCAGATTGAACATACATTGACCTTGAGCAATGACTTGAGTGAATTTACAAACTAATGTCATTCTGTATGATGAACACATAAAATTTAATTTAAAAACTTAATTTTTAGAAAGTCTTTGATGACTATTAGTAATTCCAAACTATTAAATAATTTTGTAAGAATTAAAAAAAAACAATCTCTATTTCCTATATATGACATTTGTCAACTGTCACTTTTGAAAAATCGTTTAAAAGGACCGACATTTGATTTCATTAGTTCTATTCTGTCTACATCCTCACATCAATCAATGGTCGGGTTCTTACACCCGTACCATGACAAAAAATTTTTCAATTTTTTAACGTGTTTGTGAAGTCCAGTAGTGTCGGCTTTTTATATGTTTTTTATATGTTTTAACAAATTTCAACAACTAAAAAAATCATAATTTTGAAATATAAGGAAATGAGATCTCTCCTTTGTAGTAGTATTTAAAAAATTGACGTAAGTTAAAAATTATAATCATTACCAATTAGTACTTATAAGAACATTTTATTGTAGCATAGCTCTGATGATGGCTTTGTAAAGCCGAAAGCGCTCAGCTAGGAATTGCCTAAAATATACACACTTCAAAAATACTTTTTTGCATTTTCTTTCGACTTAAATTAAACTATGTATTAAAAACTCTAGTATATATACTTGTCTTTACAGGCTGAATCTGTTCTGCACAACATTTTTCTATGTACAATCTGTACATTATTGATAGATTCAAAGAACCTTCTAAATATTCCCTTTTACTGTCTGCCCTACAATAGTGAGAAATCATGCGCAGAAAACTATTAATATAATTTTTAATAAAAAGTATTGCTTCATCGCTTGTTTTGTTTACACTTGATTGAGCACCTCGATTTTCTCCTTCTAAGAAACCATCTTGCAACTTCTTGATAACTGTCGATATCGTATTGTTTCATATATTCAAGGTGGCAGTATAGAAGTGCTTGCAAACTTTTACCTTTTGTCCATCAACTTCAAAATAATATCTAAAGTTTTCCTTTTTCTTCGCATTGCTGGACCTTTTTCTCTTGGGCAAAACTTTCATTATACAGCGAGCCAAATAACCCTTTGCTTTACTTTATCACTTAAACTATAAAAAAAATTTAATAAACCTTGTCGCTTATCTTCTGAAATTTGTTCTGGACATTCTAAAGTACACCTGTTGCAACGGGCCTGCAACGATTTTGCTTTATGAGGTTTTTCAAGACGAGAGACATTCCTGATCAGAGTAAATTTTTATTTTTTAGCATTTTTTTCCAGTTATTTTCATTGCATTGTCTCTTACGACTAAGGATAAGTAACACTTCATCACCATTTTCACAGTTTATCTACGTGCGAGTAGTAACAGGAACATCTTCATTAGTGTCTGCTACATAAACTAAGTCTGAATCACCATTATTACAATTTAATAATGCATGAGAAGTTGCAGGAATACCTTCATCATCGTCTGGTACATGATCTGAGTCTAAATAAAAGGGCTTAAAATCTCCATAATGCGCCGCACTGTCATCTGAAAGAAAAGGACTATGTTTTATCAATTTAATATGTCATAAATACCAGCAATAAAGAACACAGAATGGAATTTATCTGAATGAAAGTAATAATAAAAACCTTTTTACGGCCAACATTTTCATAAAAATAAACTAAAGGGAAATGCTTACCTGTTATAGTCTCAGTTTTGTCCACTTGTATAGAAAGAATACACATCAATTGACCACGTGAAATGTGCACTTTTTAGAGCACTTTCACTATATTTGATACTTTAATAAAGTTTTTAATTAAAACAACAGCTGCGCAATAAATTCAAAGTGCGCAGTCAAACAGAATGACTCAGTATTTCCAATATTTTTCTCACTAATGAACAAGCAACAGTGGGTTATTCAGTTTGTCTCAGTGTTGCTTTGACTAAATTAGTTAATCGCTTCTAGTATAACACTGGTTTATTCCCAATAGCCGTTAAGTTGGGTTTTGATACATGTTATCTAAGAATTGTTATGATAAATTGGACTCTTTTGGTTGCTTTGCTGTAATAATGTTGAAAATGGAATTTTGTCAAAATATCCCACAGTTGCTTTCAACCATCGATATATCAAATTATATACAATTACATGATTAATTAATACACTTTTATGATTATTATATGATTATGTTTTATATTTATTTTTATCTGTACATATCTGTACGTATTGACTATTAACTTCTTTATCTATTTCATTAACCTTCTCAAATTCTCTAACTGATCCATTCTCCATCTCCAATTTAAAGGATCCCTTTTTGTTTATTCCTTTTTGGTGGAGATTTCTATATACATATTTATTACTATTAACTTTCAATCCAATTTTATAGCTTTCCGAATTAGACTTTTTGATTTACATGCCAGTTATTTTTCTTTTCTTGCGAAGAGATCCATATCAAGCTTTCAGAGTTAGGACTAACAACACAACATCAGATATAATGTTTCCAGAAAATGGCATTCCTCAAGGCTCGGTAATAAGTCCTACGCTCTTTATAGTGGCAATGAATGATATTCTCATAAATCTAAAATCACCCATAAAGGCACGCGTCTACGCGGATGATCTTGTAGTTTTCTGCAAAGGTAAAAATATACAAAACATATTTGATTACACACAGAACTTCATAAAACACTTAGAACTCTGGTCACAAAAAACAGGTTTCTGTTTTTCCACTGAAAAAACTCGTTTCATCCTGTTTTCTAAGAAAAATGTCACAAACATCCCTAACCTAAGACTATGTGATGAGGACCTAAAACGTGTAACGTCAATAAAATTCTTGGGCATGACATTTGAAGAAAATCTAAGCTGGAAACTTCATATAACAAATTTGATCTTATCTTGTCACAAGCGATTAAATCTTCTTAAAACTCTGGCCAATAAAGAATGGGGTGCGGATCGCCAAACACTTTTAATGTTATACAGAACATTAATCAGATCAAAATTAGATTATGGATCTACTGTGTACTCTACAGCCACTAAGACACTGCTAAAAAAACTTGACAGTCTTCACAACCTATCTTTACGTATAATATCTGGAGCTTTTCGCACAACACCAATCGAAAGTATTTATTGTGAAGTTGGTGAATCGTCCTTAGAAGACAGAAGACTTTATTTAAGTGTAGCATATGCCACAAAAATCAGGTCTAACCCAAAAAAACCCTACCATTAACAATTGTTTTACAGAAAAGTTTCCAAATCTCTTCATAAATAAGCCAAGAACTGCCAAACCTTTCTACGCAAGGATTAGAAGCTATTTAAATCAATTAAACTACACGTTCCCAGAATGCTTTTCTTCCCAATTGTCCTCAATTCCTCCATGGCAAATAAAGAATCCTCAGTGCCTAACCCGCCTCATTTCTTTCGACAAACATTCAACAAACCCACAGTTATTCAAATCCGCCTTCAACGATATGCTTCACAACTACAAGGACTATACACATATATACACAGATGCATCTAAATCAAATGAAGGTACTGGTGCTGCAATCATAACCCCAACATCGACAAATAAATATAAACTCCCTTCAGAGTACTCCATTTACTCTGCTGAACTGTATGCTCTATACCAGGCTACCCTTGCTGTCAATGCATCCAATAACACCAATTATATCATACTCACAGACTCTCTAAGTTCAGTCCAGTCAATCCAATATGTCTATTCAACTAATCCTTTAGTCATCAAGATAAAAGAAGAAATCCACACCGCTCAACTGAATGGAAAAAATATTATATTATTTTGGATACCATCCCATATTGGAATTCCAGGAAATGAAGAGGCAGACAACGCTGCAAAAGAAGCTGCAAGTAGTGATAGTGCGGAATGTACTAAGACATTTACGAGTGCGGACGTGAAAGCAACGGTTAAATTTAAAGTGCGATATATATGGAATGAAAAGTGGAAAGTGTCATCGGCAAAGCTACGCGATGTAAAAAAATCGATTAAACCCTGGCCCACATTACCAACAAGTCGAAGAGACCAGGTAATATTAACGCGACTTCGACTGGGTCATACGCGACTAACGAATAGCTACGTATTCTCTAACAAACAAGAACCAAGATGTGACAACTGTGATGAAAAAATACCAGTCAAACATATATTGGAAAAATGTCCAGCATTAACGCCAAAGCGCATATTGTACAGTATACCAAACAAACTAAGTGACATTTTAGGTTTACAGTGCAATATTTCAAACATAAAAAGTTTCTTAACCTCACTTAATATTTTAAATGCTATATAAACTAATGTTATAAATGTAATAAAAATTATTGTTCGCTAATAGCCAATTTGGCTGATGCGATTTTGTTAATAAAAAAAAAAAAGATCTATATCATCAGCGCACCCTAAGCATATATGTAAAGACAAACATATTGCTTTTCTTTAATTTAAGTAATTTTTAGGTTGTAATAGTTTGTTACGCCACTGTTAATGAAGGTAAAGTCTTATTTACCTTTTGACAGTGACATTGAGTCTTGTTTGATTAATTTTTATGACTGCCGTAAGAGATGTCATTTTAATATTAATTAAAAGCTTCAAATGTGTATTTTTGCAGAGAAACGCAATTGAGTTTTATTAATGAAACTTTGCTTAAGTAATTTGAAGAAACAAAGATTATTATATATATATATATTATATATATATATATATATATATATATTATATATATATATAAAGAATATAGAATATATTATTATATTCTGCATTATTCATTCAACAACTTCACCACTAACTTTATGATTTTTCCACTTCGCTCGAAATATATTCTGGCAAATCTCCAAAATACATTTGGTAAACAAAAATACACACGTATTTCATTTACAGAACTGGATGTCAACAGATGTCAGGTGCACTTCAAATTCTTTAGACAATTTTCATCCTAATTTTTTTATTAAAAAGTTTATATATGCTAATGTCAGCTCATGTTCATGTTCTCCGCTAAAAATATATATATACAGAACAATAAAAGAGTGCTCCAGTTAGAATAAACCGTAGAAATAGTAGAATTACAAGAAACATGGCTTTTATTACAACTTTCTGTATTGAAAACATGAACTAACATTGTTACAATTGTATGTATTGTATATATTGTAGTTCCAAAAATATACATCACCCAACATTTTCGCTATTATTAACTATTTTTAGAAACTACTATTATAGATACTTTTTTAAAAAGATGTTGATATAAAGGGTGTTTTTTAGAGGTATAGAAATATATGTTGGTAACACTTTGTTAACTGTTGGCCATTTTGACAGCTGTCAAGTGATTTATGTTAAATTCGGTTTGGCATTTCAGCATTAATAGAGTTGACGCTTGAATAACACTTCCACATTGTTCAAATTTATTTTAAAAATTGTAACTACTTGTAAACTCACATTCTAACAATTGTATTTATTCTATATTCATACTCATTCATAACTTCTATTATTATAATAACGTAAATACAAACGAATCAAACTGTTTTAAGTAATTTCTAATAAAAATTAAGTACTTATCTGAAAAAATTGCATAAAAAATCAGAAATAAAGAATACATTATTCTTATCATTTTTAAAAGTGCAAAGGTAGCTGTGGGTATTCTGTCAAGTTAAATCAAGTGTCAAACACACTTTGAAGTTGAATTGCGTTAATTTAGTCTCAAGAATTATGGTCGTAAATCACGAAACAGCGGCTGCTATTCTTGCGTTGCTTCAAGACGGAAGAAGTAAGCTATATGTTGCTCAAAAGTATCAAATATCCAATAGTACTGTGTATTTTATTTTTGCACGTTCCTTGGCAACATATGCTTACACTAGACGAGACGACCTGGAACCGGTCCCCTACGAAGAACTAGTGCCCCTGATGATCGCTTTATCCTCTTACAAAGTCTACGAGATCATCGTGCCACGTGCCAATTTAAGTGAACAAACAATTAGACGAAGGCTTGGAGAAGCAAATTTAAGATGTCGCAGACCTGCAACAGGCCTACAACTTCTTAGGCGCCATCGAGTTGCGCTGCTTCAATTTGCCAGAAACCATGCTTACTTTACTGTAAATAATTGGAGGCACGTTTTATTTACCGATGAGTCAAGGTTTACCTTGCGGTCTGAGATAGCCGTGAGAGAGTGTGGCGAAGACCACATGAGCGTTTTGCACAATGTACTTTTAGTCCTAGTGTAGGCTATCAAGGGGGTTCAATTATGGTGTGGGCTGGAATTTCTCTAGAGGCACGTAAAAAATTGTACATCATTCCGAGAGGCTCCATAACAGTTTCCAAGTATATTGATGAAATTCTTTAATATTTTGTTGTGCCTTATGTTGGTTTTGTGGAAAATGACTTTGTTCTGATGCATGATAATGCCAAGCCTTACAGTGCGAGAATCACTCAACAGTTTTTAAATGAAGTAAACATTCCTATAATGGATTGGTCAGCATTAAGTCTAGACGCAAACCCAATCGAACATGTTTGGGACATGCTTGGGCGAAGGATATGAAGTCGTGTTCCTGTCCCTTTAACCTTAACAGGTTGACTGCCAGGCGGTCGTATACGACCGACAGTTCAATAAGTGATGCATGCCACGGCGGTCGTATACGACCGATTTGATATGGCCTGTTTTGCTAGAAATCGTGTAGAGAAGCGAAATTATTGCAGTATTCGACTGTTGTGGCATACAGTCGTTGTATATACATATCAGTTTTCATTTTGGCTGAATAGGGGAGACTAAAATGATATCGAAATTTTGACATATTTTTATTTCGAGTAAAAAATATAAAACTACAAAAAATATCCATTACAAACTGAAATACATACAAAAGTTAAATAAGAACACAAAAGAAATTAAAAATTATCGGTTATTTAGAGTGTTTGTTGAAACAATCTAAACAAAGGTGTGGTTGACCTTCACAAGTGTCACAGTAAGTTACTACTTTTTGACCTGATTTTTTGTTATGTTTCCCCGAATCTTCTCTTTATAATAACCTTTACAGTATGTCTTTATTTTATCACATGGTCCTCCTTTTTTCACCAAAGTATGATCTCCTTGTAGTTCGTATTTGTTGTTGTTCCCTTTCGGAATTATTCTGTGACTCAATGTTGTCTTCATAACTTAAGAGTGACTTTATTTCATGTTCTCTAATTTCAGTTATTTTCATCTTTTTATCGGCTAGTTGGTTGAAACTAATGTGAGAATTTACGAGGGATGTACCAAGAAGAAATTCTACAGCGAGCTTCCATTTTAGTACCATTAAGTGACTTTCTCTTTTATCCTTCCAATCAAAAAGGAAAAATACTCTCTCGTTTTCAAACCCAAACGTTTCCCCTTTTTTCCATTTTTTATTTATTACTTCTTTTGGGTTTCCACGACGATTTGCTCTTAGCGACCCCATATAGTGAGTTTCCTTGTCAAGTAAAATGTTAACTAACTCTAGACTTATACAGTAGTTATCGGCTACTATCGTACGTCCCGAATTCAAAAGGGTTTCTGATAGGTCAATCACTACATTTGTTGGTACAGAAGCGTTACCTTCATTTTTCTCCTTATCTGCTTAAATCCTTATATTTCACGTGTAGCCATTGTCACTACAAAGCTTAAAAAACTTAACTCCATACTTATGCGTCTTTTGCGGTTATGTACTGTTTCCTTACTAGCCGACCTTGGAAAGGAATAACAGACTCATCAATACAGAATATACGCCATGGAGTATAAACTGCTTAAAAGTTTTTAATAATTTTATCTATCAATAGTTTGACTTTGTGCAGGCGTAAGAACTGCAGCGTAATTTGCCTGTAACACAGCTTGAGCAGAATAGTTGAAAATTGTGTAGGTACGTAGGTACTTCAAACAGTAATCCTATGCAATGATTTAGATCTGAAAATATAATAGGAATATATGATACGAAAATATGAAAAGTATATCTTACCTGAACGTTCATTGCTTTCCAAAACCATACCAACCATCATTTTACCGCGACTTCCCATTTTATTTCAAGAAATAATAATTGTTTTTACTATTATCTAACTCTGAAAATAACACGAGCACAATTAACTTACTTGTCTTACTAACAATCAAACCTCTACTGATAAAATATTGGTCAAAACAACCACTCAACAAAATAATACTCGACAAGTCTCATCATGAACAGAACGACCGCCCGACCGACCGCTTGGCACCAGGGGAATAAGTATGCCGCCTACGCCCCGACGGTCGTATTCGACCGCTGACCTATTTTTTCAAAAATTGGGACTAAAAAATGAAATTGGTGAAATATTAGTAATGAAAGTATTTCAGTTGGTTGCCAGATGCATTTTTTTCAACTTGGCACCATGGACTTTTAAACATTTTTATGTGGCAGTCAACCTGTTAAATCAGTTACAAGAAGCCTTTTTAGAGGAATGGGAATTTTCTCCTCAACAAGACATTTCTCATCTTATTTTAGGCATGCCAAGGATAATTCAGGCAATATTTGGAGCAGGTGGAGAAAACATTTATTAGTAAAATCAGTTTGTCCGGGCATATGATTTAAATTTTTATTAATTGAGCGTCATTTTGTTACAACATTTACTTACGTTTTTTTTTCTTTATTTTTAAATTGTTATCTACTGAAACAGTTCTTGTTTCATTTGTGTTTACGTAATTGTAATAATAATTGTTAATATATTAAAATTACAAATTTAAGCTTTTATTTTAAAAATGTAAGTGTTCCGTTTTTTGTGCCAGTGAGTGTAGTTCCAAAAATATACATCACCCAACATTTTCGATATTATATACTATTTTTAGAAACTACTATTATAGATCATTTTTTAAAAAGATACGTCATAACGTTAATATAAAGGGTGTTTTTTTTTGGAGGTATAGAAAATTAAGTTGGTAACACTTTTTTAACTGTTGGCAATTTTGACAGCTGTCAAGTGATTTATATTAAATTTGGTTTGGCATTTCAGAATTAATAGACTTGACGCCTGAACAACACTTTCAAATTGTTCAAATTTATATCGGAGCAAGTAATTTGGCTAACTATGAAACGTTTTTGCACAAGGTTTATTCTACATGATAATCTATCTGACTGCATTAGTCTATCTGACATCGTGCACAGCTGTTGGATACGTGTCCATCGACTTTATGGAATATTTTAAAGAAATATCTTGCTTTACGTACTTACAAAATCCAAGAATTGAAGGTACATCATTTCCTATCAAGGTGCAGATTCGTAGATTCGTGAGTAAATCCAAAACGAGATTGCCGGTGATTCCGATTTTCATAAGCGAATTTTGTTTAGAATAGAAGCTCACTTTCGGTTGATTGGCTACGCCAACAAACAAAACTGCCCTATTTGGAGTAAAGACAATAATTAAATGTATGATGACAAAACCATTACATTCAGAAAAACTGACTGTTTGGTGTGCTTTATGGTCTGGTGTAATCATTGGACCGTACTTCTTCAAAAACGATGCTGGCCATACCGTTACAGTCAATGGTAACCGCTACAGATCCATGATTGCTGCCTTTTTCATTCCCCAATTGAATAACCACGATGTGTAGGATATGTCACTTTAGTGAGATGGCGCAACATGTCACACAGTTCGTGACGCAATTAATATAGTAAAGGAAACGTTTTGTAACCGCATAGTTTCACATTTCGGACCATAAATTGATTTTGGAGATCCTGCGATTTAACATCGCTAGACTATTTTATGTAAGGATATAATGAAGGTGCTAGTCTACGCCGATAAACTTGAATTGATTGACCACTTGAAGGACAACATTAGCTACGGTGATTGTCGATATACGGCGACAAATATTGGAAAAAATGATCGAAAATTGGAACTCCAGATTAGACTACGTCAGAGCCAGCCATGACCGTTATATACCAGAAATCATATTTAAATTAAAATGACAAAAGATTATCCTTAAAATAAAGTTAATTCTGTGTTCAATGATAAAAATCATCTTTGTTTTATTCCATTTCAAAGTTCTATACCTCTAAAAAAACACCTTTTAGATACTGTTATTTCTAGAACTACAAAAAATATTTTTGATTTTAAAAAATATTCTAACAATTTTAGTGTAGTGTATTTCGACTACAGGCATTGATAAAATTTCTGGGTTCGAGCTCTAACAGGTCGATCAATCATTTCTTTTGGCAGATTTTCCCCTTCTTTTTTACAGGCAGACTTCTTTTTTAGTGATAACATGGCCACATACACATTTTTTTGAATAAGTAAGGCTTTTAAATTTGGTTTATTAGAAAGTGATGAGCGGCAGTTCCATTGTAAAAAATTTATAGGGCTAGTTATGTCTGAGAAGATTTTCCAAGTAAGTGTTCTTGCGAGATCGACGCTGCACTTAAGTATTTATTAATTTGTTGTATTATCTCTGTTTTTGATGTGTCTAAATTTTCAGTTTTATTGACCTAACTATATTAAAAACCATCAAGAACCAATTCTAAAATCACATTATTTAAATCTGATGATACTCCTTGTGTCTGCAAATTTGTTGTATTTATATACTTTGTGTATTTAGAGGTATTATAAATAACCCGTTTTTGTCTAGGGATATTTATTGGGGAAATTCTTTCTTTTCTAGCTGATTCCAAAGGAGCAGGAGAACTTGGACGTTATCGCTTTAAATTTGATTTTTCTGTTTGAACGAACCAGTTTGATTTGGAGTTATTTGATAGGACTGTTCATTGTTATTAGAGTTGGTTGACAAGGAAGAACTATTAAGTCTAACGGCAATATTGACATATGAGATTTTTGGTATTTGTTTACACGTATCAAAAAAATTTAGATTTAATGATGACATAGTATTCTTGATTTGTTTTTACCTAGAGAACTTAGGTCATGCTATTAGATGTGTCGTACAATGATTACCTTGACAGCTGAAATAGCTAGGAGTATATATCGCACCCTTAGTATTGAAAAGGCACATCTCGAAAATCGTTACTTTTGGGAAAACGAGATTAAAGATTGAGCAACTTCATCGTTTTCATTTACTTACCTATAACATTTTTATTTAAAAAGATAGATAAATGAAAATCTAGGTATACAATTTACAGTATTTGTACTCTATAATGGATAATCAAAATATTACAAAAAAAATTAATTTAATTAAAAAAAAAACGTTTTAAAAAATCTCTCCCAAGATAGGCCCCTCTCCCACTAAATTTCTTTAAATTTTGAAGGCATCTTACGAATTAAGCCTTTTAATGATTAAAGATACACTATGTTTTTAAGTAACAAATCTAAATATGGCTGTGTAATAATAATGTTTAACTACTTTTCAATGATAAAAGTGCCTCTTGTAAAGGAATTAATAAAACATTAAATCGTAAAAGATTAACAAAAAATAACTTTATTCTGAAAAACATTAAAAAGTAATAGGCATGTAGCATACAAATCCAATAACAAAAACTATAACACTCTTTTTAGGGCAGTCATATAAAAAAACAGAATTGTCTTAAAGTTTATAATGTAACACAAAACTAAAGTAGATCTCACAAAAAATTACTAAATTTACTAGAAAAAAAAATTAACAAATTTTTTTAACATAAAATCATTCTTCTTGTGTGCTAGCGCTTAAGATCTATCATATTCATTTTTTAAAATCAGTCATATTCGAATAGAAAAGCTAACGATTAGAATAGTACCTAAAGAACTATAAAATATAAAATAGTCAGCAGGCTTAAGTTTCTAGTAATAGTCATAAAACATTTCAAAAATAAAACAAAGTATTAAAAATTACAATTAGAAAACAGTCACATTAACATATTATTATAGTAACAGGCATGATAAGTGTCAATAACTCTCTTAGAAATTAATTCTTTTAAATCCTGTTTCTTATTTAAATGTAACTCAAATGGCGCACTATAAACTGTTTTGATGGATATTTCTTCAGTATCCAACATTTTCCTTCTTTTGTTTCTAACATTTATTTGTTTAAACGCGTCTTTGTATGATGTCTTATATTGAAAGGAGAATGGGTTCCCTTTCGTAAATTTCATAACTTTGATGTGATTCCATACGATGGTATTCTTCTCTTCGTCAACGTTGAAATTATATCCCCACTTGACTTGTAAATCTTTGAAGTCGTAAAAGAAATCATGATTCAAAGTATGAACGATAAAAGGTTTCTCCGTTTTCCTAGCTCTCTGAATTGCGGTGGTGTATTGAAGTGGTGTAAAGATTGGATCAGCTTTTAAATCTCTTGATATTTGTTTCTGTATCAGCATGTGTACATTGTCGGCTTCATTTTGCGTATGACCTTTTATAGTAGTGACTGCAAACATGTATAAAGAAGCTATGTATTTATTTTTGTTTTGGCCACAACAATTATCTGTTACAAATGTTACGTTAACTTCATGTTCACCTGCATCCTCACAAACCTTTAAAAAGTCTAGAACGCAACTTCCAATCTCCACTGCACCTCTTTTTCCTTGAGTCTCATCCCAGAAATAACAATGCACGTCACCATTGCTTTTAAAATCCTCTTCATTTTCTGGTAATTTATTTAACTCAGTCAAAGTAAAGTTGTAGCTATTCAATTTGGCTTTATAATAAAACGATGATGTTTCTCCATTGGGACTTTGCATTATTGCTTGAACATCGTAGTAAACGTATAAATTATATTTATCAAGAGTCATTCTATTATTCTTTTTTTCTGCTCGGCTTAATTCCTCAACTAATAAGTGAGTATCATATTTGACTTTGAGAGCAAGGCTCTGATCAGCAGAAGAGTTTTTAGACTGTAAACAAAGATCGCATTGATCTTTCTTGGGTTGAAAAAAACCCAAATTAAAATGGGTAGTAAAAATCTCATAAAACAAATGAAACTTTCCAGGATCTTTCCAGACTCTGATTTTGGCATTACCAGCGTACAAGTAAAAAGCAGCATTTGGTGCTCTGGGATGTTGAGCGTTTGAATACTTATATTTAGTTTCAACTATAGCCATTCTTGCTTTTATAAACATACGCTGTAACTGTAAATCTCCTAGTGCCCAAAAACATTTAAAATGTAGAAGTCTTTTAGCCTCATCAAAATTTTCGCTGCATTTCAGTCTGCATTTCTGATTGCATGGACTCTTCATTTGACGCGCAGGAGCAACGTTTTTAGTCTTAGTAGAAATGTATTGTTCTCCTGCATTTCGTTTTATCTTTTGGTTATTTTGCTTCCATTTAGTAGGATCAGCTTTACGTTTCTTCGATCTCCTAGGCGATGTTGCAACTACTTCAGAGGTACCATCATCAGAGGAACTTGAAGATGAGCTTGGCGAACGTTTTTTACCTTGATGTTCATTATAAGTGGGATCATTGTCACTACTATCAGCATCACTCTCTTCTGAATTCATTGGCGATATACGGTAATGTACAGTTGGAGTTCGTGGTGTTAAAATTACGGATTCGAGTATTGAAGGTGAAGTAGTTCTAGATGATAAAGACTGAGACTGGGCTTCTAGTATTGAAGGTGAAGTAGTTCTAGATGATAAAGACTGAGACTGGGCTTCAATTCCTTTACATTTTAGGATATGGGAAACAAATCGTCCTTGTTCCAGTGAACAACATCGAGACGAAGAGCTGCTGCTAGAAGATGACGAACTGCTACTGTTGACGCTAGAAGACGAACTGGAACTACTAGATGACGATCTCGACGAACGTTTTGATTTTGTTGCAGTAACAGTGTTAGTCTCAACTAAAGAATTATTGTGTAATGGCAGAGTATTATCGGCTATTTCTTGTTGCTTTAAAACGTTTTCTGATGAACTTAAAGGGATGTGCTCTTTTTCTTCATTACTGACCTAAAAATGCAAAATAATATGTAAGTAGTTTATATACGTTAGTAAATTATAAACTTACGTTTGGGTCCTTATCGCAACTGTTTTCCCATTGATCAGGTGGATGTGAAACATTAAGAAGGTATAATTCTTCGCGATTGTGATGACATATTTCTTCAATTTTTTTGCAATGTATATGTAAGAGGTTAAGATCTAGTTACCATCTTATTTAATACTTGTTAGTACATATATAATAATAATAATTAAGGCCTTATTACACAAAAACTTTGTAGTTTATGTACACAAGTAAGAAACTCCTTGAATTATTTTAGTATTACAAGGATTTAACTTTCAATGATGTTGTAAATCAAACAGATATTTTTGTAATAACAAGAATCCTTTAGATATAGTTCCAAAAATCATACAATAATTTTAGTAATATAAAGAACTTTCTTTAAATAAACCCATAAATTTTCGGAAATTTTAGTAATATACAGCATTTAATATTAATGCGTCTTTATAAAACAAAAAATCTAAAACAACACGTACCTTAAGTTTTGTAATAGAAGGGCTCAACTCGTAATGGGAGCGCTCACTAACACACCTGCTTCGACAGACATCGGCACCTTACTGAATGGGCCTATCTCGCGGAAAGATGTGTTGGCGGAGAGGGGAGTACGAAAGGGTCACATTATATCGGGACTTGCTTTATATTCTCCGTTTTCAATTTCTGTCCAGGCCAAGTTGTAGTACTAGTAGTTTTGTGCCCATTTATGCCAAAAACTCAGAAACCCTAATTTTCGAGATGTGCCCTTTTAATACTAACGGTGCGATATGTTTACTGTACAATCTTTTGTGTCGTGAAAATCATGACATTTATTGCACCTGGGACGTGCTTTGCATTGAGATCCAACATGTCCAAAACGAAGGCAAGAGAAACATGGTTCGACGTAAATATATGGTTCGACTTCTTTAATTACTTTAATAATTATATTATATTTTAGAAGAGTTTGTGCTTAAAAATTCACAATACATGATTTGGTTGGAACCTTGTTTATTATTGTTTTATTTTCGATATTTTTTTCTACCTTTCTATTTATTCTTCTAACCGAAACTACTTCAAACTTACAGTGTATATCGTATTGTTTAATTTTATTTTTGATGTATTTATGATTGATTCTATTCTTGCCGATTGAATCCATACTAGTAATTTTGCAATCTAAATTCGAAAAATGTAATACTATAATATCACCGATTTTGATAGCATTTATCTTAACTTTAAAATCAGGAGTAATATTTTCTATATATACATGAAAAGGACCTGTATCACTGCTCTGATATATAATTGTTCTCATAAATTTTCTGTAAAATTATTAGAAGTTTTACTACTTACAGTTTCTCCATTGTTTTTGGAGTTGCCGTCCCATGTGTTGTTTATATTGGATTTTATTTTTCTATATTATTATCTTGATTCATCTGGTTAATATCGGGAGGTTTATCTGGAACCCCGCATAGTCCATATTAAGTTTTTAATAACTTAACACTTTAACACTTCGTATATACCTTACACTTATTAATACCAATTGTATCTAAACGGTAACCCCCAAAGGGGGTAAAATAAATTCAAATACACTACTACTACTACAACTTTTTGAGACTTTCTATTAGTCACAAATTATTTCACAAAAAACTTTTCACTTTATATAGAGATAACATTAATGAGCTTCGAACGACAAAAAACTACCTTCTCATACAAAGGCCACAACTAGACTCGAATTTTTCTTAATAATCTTAAATTCACTGTAATCGAAAGCTTTAATGTGTATTATTGGCAAGAGATCTTAGACTAAAAAAACAATGCATTGATTTCATCATCAGTTGGCGCTACAGCCCTTCATGAGCCTTGGCCTGCTTCAAAACATTCTTCCATCCTTCTATTCTAATTCTATAGAGTTCAAAGTTATATCGCCTTCTCCACATACCCTGTTTGTTTACTCCGCCATATATGTTCCTCAATACTTTTTTTTCAAAGACTCGTAGTAACTCTTCATCTCTGGTCGTCATTGCCCATGTTTCCGATCCGTATGTGAGCACTCGGCGTATTATTGTTTTATAAAGTTTGCACTTTGTTGCTATTGACATACTTTTCGCTCTTAGTGAGGGCCCAGGCCAAAATAACAGCGGTTAGCCACGCATATTCTTTTTTTTATCTCGTTGGATCTATTATTTTTGTAGTCTACCAGTGATCCTAAGTAGCAGAATTCTTCTACCATTTCTATCGTTTCGTGTTGCACCTCTAAGTTATTTTGTTCATTTGTTCATCAAGTGTTCATTTGAACTAAAATAAGTTAGATTTAATTAAACTATTAATGGGTTCAAAATACATAGAAGAAATACATCTTTTAATTTATATCCCACCTTTATGTTACACCCGTATATCTTGTGAGTCACTGTAGGATATATACCTCGCTACCTGTACGTACTACATGTTTTCTGTACTCTTTCTGTGGGCATTTGACATATGTTCATTATTTTTAAACATTCTTAACTAAACCTATTATTGCAAGTGTATGCCGCTGACTTCAATTCTTTTAGTAGAGTTTTATAAGGTCGATCGATATACGAATAACCTTTTTAAAAATCGATAATGTATTTGGTGTATACCTGTCAAGTTCCTCAGGGGTGTAATTCAGTATATGAAAATTTGATGTTATTAGTCCATTAACCGAATTATTTTTTTAATTCAACCTACCGTTATGCACAGACACCGGTATAAAAAACAAACGCTTATAAAAATTCCGGAAAGAGATTAAAGTGATAAAACTTTACATGGGTGTAAGGCGTTATCATTTTTTAGATACACGACAGTTTATATAATACTATATATAGTTTATATGTAATTCCAATTTCTATTAGGAGTTAATGAGTTTACTATGAATGGGCAAAGGATATCTGCATATATTAAGAATTTCTGATTTGTTCCAAAGTTTAAAATAAGTATATATATATATATATATATATATATATATATATATATATATATATATATATATATATATATATATATATATACTTATGGATATCGTAAATGGATAGATTGATTATTTTAAGCAACTTTTATTCTATAAAGTTTTTTAACTAAGTTAATACTTTCACTGAGTTAATTTCAAGTAAAAATGTTCATTTTTCCAAATTAAAATCACGTTTTCAGACGGTTTTTTACAAATGATTCAAAGAGTTAGAATTTATAGAAAAATCAATGTTTAACAAAAATGTAGCTTATAAAAAAATTACGTACGTATGAAATCTATGGATCCAGTAAATTTAGAGTAGTAGCTCATAAAAAGTAGAATCCACAAGAATTCTAATCGTCATGTCTCATTCAATCGAGACTTCCTCCCTCTCCATCGCCAACTATTCTCATAAACTACATTCTTAGTTTACTTCTACAATAAAAATCTATATTTATCATTATTAGTTCATCTAATACTCATCTTCCTTAGTTCACTCCAAAAACTTTTCTTTTAATACATCATACTCTCCATCTTTCCCCACTTCTTTCTATTCAACTCAACCTTCAAGTCTGACCCCCTACAACTATGTTTTCCATGCTTCTTTTTTTACTCTTCCACATAACTCCCTCAGGGTTTGGTTTCGGTTCTCTGGGGACCTCAGCCTTCTGTAGTCTTTCCGTGTCTCACAATTTTTCAAAAAACACCATAATTTTATCCTTTTTACTTAAATTTAACAGAGCCACTTACAACCATTTCATTTTCACAATTTATGGTCAATATATACCAATAGCTCATTTAAGGCCGTTCCTTGCGTTTCTGGGCATACCTAAGTTCCAATGTAAAAGTTTATATCAAATAACGCAAAAAACTATGGCAGATATTGAGATGATTCTTTTTTTATATGAAAGGTCTTAAAAAGTTCTAGTGCACTATTTAGTTGTAAATTAATAAATTGTTTAAACAATATTTTTTTTTCAAATATTTTTGGTTAAAATAAACGTAAAAATTTTTTTTTGAAATAGGGCACTACAGAATTTGACCCACTTTCCGAATCTGTTTTTATTTTTAACATAAAGTGTAACACAAAGCAGCTATTTGGTATAAACTTTTTTTAAAATCTCAAATTTTGCTAAATGTAACTTTCTCTCTCGGCCAGTACAGGCTGTCCTTGTCGATAGTTTCTGGATTCTCGTCGACACGGTTAGGTTGGTTAGGTAAGAAGTATAATACCCTCTCGAAGGTGGGTCATAAATAATGTTGAATAACATTATTAGGGTTTATTTCGACTTTTGACAAACCAGTGTGTTAATTGTTTTTAAAATGGGTAGTTCACGAAGAAGTTTATGTTCCGATTGAGGAAATTTTATATAAATAAGCAGTACCTATAATAAGTACCTATAATTTGATTAAATTTTTATATGAATAGAAATATTTTCTGTTAATTTGTAACATTTTCCTTCTAAATGTTTATACTGTTTTTATAATAATACTATTGTTTCAGTATTTGCTTATATAATAATTTATTATGTAGAAACAGCGTAGAATTTTGGTCAATCAGCCAGTACATTTTTTTGTATTTCAATCAGAATTATTATTTTCTTTTCTTCTTTACATAAAAGCTTAGAGTAATACTCAAATATTTTGCAGTATTTGAATACGGAATTTGATTATTTATCTTTATTGGACAATACCCAAATATTTTGCTGTATTTGAATATGGAATTTGATTATTTATATTTATAGGAATATTTATTTTCAACGTTTTTGTTAGTAAAGTTTACATAATATATGAAGTTTGTTTCTTCACTTGCTTGTCCAGCCATATTAGTCCAGGCTAATAAGGATTTTCTCGTGACACTCAATAATCCAGGTAGCTGACAACTTTTTTAGTTACTGTAGACCTATAAGAAGAAAACCTACCTGTTTCCTGCGTAAAGTTCGGAGCCGTTTTTTAATGATTAACAATTAATGCAAAAAACGCGATTCTTTCTATTTTTGCACTCTATTATTTATTTATTTATTTTTACGCACAATAGGCCGTTAAGGCCTAAAGCATTTTTTTTACAACATAATTCTAATATTAACTAATTACAATTATTTTAAACAAAACTTTAACGTAAATATGTATATATAACATTCTTAACTACTCTGAAGGACCTGGTGTACAATATTTTTCCATTCGCTTCTATTTTGTGCTTTTTTCCATTCCCTCACCTTCACGTGTTTAAGGTCTTCCTCCGCTTTACTAATCCACCTCGTTCTGGGTCTACCTCTTCTTTTGGGGTCGATTAATTTTCTGGTTATTACTAGTTTAGGAATTCTGTTTGCTGCCATTCTTTCCACATGTCCCAACCATCTGATTCTTTGTGCCTTGACGAACTTGGTAATAGTAGGTTCTTTGTATAAAGCCATTAATTCATTGTTGGTTCTTCTTTCCCAACCATCTTCTGCCTTTCGTCCTCTGAATATGCATCTCAATATTTTCCTTTCCCATCTTTCCAGAGTATCCTCTTCCTTCTTATTTAATGTCCAGGCAAGCCGGCATATGTTACTGTGGGTCGAATTACTGTTTTATATATTCTGAGTTTATCTTGTCTAGAAACGTATTTTGAGTTCAGTAGGGCTCTTAAACCACCTAATTTTTTATTCCCTTTTGCTATTCTGGCTACGAGCTCCCATTTATCTTTTCCATTTTCATCGAAAACTACACCTTGGTATTCAAATTTGTCCACCCTTTTAAAACTATAGCTTTTACGACTTACTGACCTCATACTAAAGTCTTCTTTTTTCTGTTCCTTCTATGATCATATATTTAGTTTTGTCTTCATTTAGTTCCAATCCAAATTTCTGTGCTTCTTCGATGATTTTCTTCACAACTCTTCTTAATTCTTACTCGGTTTTTGCTAGGATCGTTAGATCATCAGCAAATGCCAAGCACTGGTGCTCATTTTTCATGATCGTTTCTTCCATCTTCATGCTGCATTTTCTGATTACAGTTTCTAATACTAATTTGAATAATGTAGTGGATAAAGGATCTCCCAGTCTCAAGCCTTTTGCAACCGTAAATTGATCTGATATGTGACCCTGCCAAGCAGGGTGCTAACAGGTGAAGATGTTAACAGAGTAATGCATCTATAGTTCTTACAATCCAGTTAATCGTCCTTTTTATGCAACGTATAATATTTCATTTAGCCACTCTTCTGGAACAAATTCATTTTGCCATATAAGTACTATTAGTTTATGGGTTACTGCAAAAAGCTGATCATCACCTTTTTTTATATATTTTCCAACAGATTTAATCGATTCCTGTGGCTTTATTGTCTTTGAGTTTTAGGACGGCATTTGACACTTCTATTATTGTTGGGTGTTCACTGTGTAGTTGTCGATGTAGATTTTGTTGATTGTCTATGTTGTAACCTCTTTCAATATCGTTTATATCATATATTAATCATATATTAATTATATATATATATATATATTATATATATATATATATATATATATATATATATATATATTATATATTGTTATGCTATTTAAATTGTATTCTATTGCTTATTTAGAAAAGATCCTGTCTATATTTATTAAATGATGTAATCTCCAATTAATCACAATAAATCAGCATTAATTAATTATAATCTCAGGCTATTTAACTTGTACTATTTACCTTTGATCGTGGATTCAAAATATTCCAATTGGCTTCCTAATTGGGATAGGTAATATGACCTGAATAAAATACACAGAATTTCAACTGAACTATATGTGAGATGTCCTTTATTTTAATGAAATTTTATATAACAATCAATCCTGTAATATTTGCAATATAATACTTTAAATATATGAGAAGTTGTTTTCTATCATGGACCCAAATGTTATTTTACATTGATTTTTAATATGTGTTATAACTAAGCTCTCTTTATAATTTTTTTCTTTAAATGATCGCAAAATTAACTGTCTCTATTATTTATTCAATTTATTTAATTAATAAATGAAAACCACACTCCTGCTCTAATGAAAATTGACTGACCTTTCGTTATCTGCCGTTGCAATTCTATGGCCACGCCATAAAAAAAAACCTTTCTCTGCTTCTGCTCCTATTGTGGTCCAGAAGACGTACACCTTTCTCCTATCTGTCCTTGTATCTGCAACCCAACAACTCGTGTAATTCTATGCAGCCTCCTTTTGAACCAATCTCCGCGCCTGTTTATAACTTCAAATGTTTCCGGCTTCGTCTGATATTAATATTCTTATACCCTTTGGTTTTTCTATCTCTCTGTACCCCGTTCCTCACACTGATCAGCTTTTACACAGCAAATAAACACACCCGGTAAATTACGTCTTCGGGACTTCAAACAAACACAAACCACAAAGCTCCTTCCTTCTTGGGCGACGAAAACTGACTAACTAACTTTTTTCCTCTCTCCTATCTCATAGCCAAAACCACTACCTCCATTGCATTCAAAAATTGACCAATAAAAATCATCCACCTCTGTGACGTATATCGTTACCAACCAACTCTCTTTATAAAACGTCATTCGGGTAATTCCAGAAAACAACATTCTTTAATTATTCTAACTAAATCTATCTGCTTTACAAATATTTCTTACTAATAGCTACAAACGATACCTGTTTCTCAATTCAATGTCTTTTGTTAATAAACTTTTACCGATATAATCTTTCGGGGAGAAAAACCACCGCAAATCCCGGTCTATTGTTTAAACACTGTCTATATACACTTTTATTCTGGGTAAATCCATTCCACAATAACCGACTTATTTAAATTTCTTATCGATAATATTTGAAAGTCTTGTCTCTGAGGCCTAATGAACAATTCTTCGAACAACTTAAAATACATATTTTGTCTTATACAGGATGTTTGAAAATTTATATGCCCGTGTCTTTATGAAATATCAATAATTTTAATTTTTATTTAAGTAATAAAATTTGTATATCGGTTTTTTATTGCTAATGGACATTCAAAAGTACAACAATATATAATATATATATATATATATATATATATATATATATATATATTATATATATATATATATATAATATATATATATATAATATGTATATATTATATATATATATATATATATATATATATATATATATATATATATGATATAATAATAATGTACTTATTCTTCTTCTTCAAGTTCCACTCTCCTATCGGAGGAGATTGGAAATCATTCTGGCAATTATCATTTTGTTGGATATGCGCCTGAATAGTTCAGTTGAATTGCATCCAAACCATTCACGGAGATTACGTAACCACTAGATTTTACGTCTTGATGTGTGATGTATGATGTGCCCCAAGTGTTCTAATTTCCTGATTTTTATGGAATTTAAAACTTCGCATTGTTTTCCTAGTTGTTTCCGAGAACTTGTTCGGTTGTTTTGCGATCTGTGACCAAGCTTGAATCCCATATAAAAGGGTAAAGAAAATATAACATCAAAGCATTCTTATCCGGAGCGATATATTGATATCTCGATTACAAAAAAGTTTTCTCGTTCTATTAAAAGTTGACCGTGCAATTCCAATGCGGCATCTTATTTCTTTTGTCTAATCAGTATCTTCTGTGATCCATGCTCCAAGGTATTTGTACAAAGATATTTGTTTAATTTCTGTATTATCTAGTACTAGCTTAACTTTGATGCTTTGTGCTTTTGTAAATACCATGAACTTGGTTTTCTTCAAATTTATTTTTAGTCCAAAAAATGTACCTATAATATGATATAATCCTTATAAAATGTCTTCCGACGTTCATTTTTCATTCAATTCGGTTGTTCCATTGTTCTTTAAGTTCTTTCGAGCTCATTAAGTTTCATATTCCTTCCATCCGTGTTTTCTAAGGTAATCCTCTCTTCTGGATTACGGTAGGTGTTCATACAGGTACTTGTTTTAGGAGTCTCTTGTCTTTCATTTATTGGACCTGTACCCATTTGAGCTGCTTTCGTTGTATGCCATCCATGACTGTACCTTCTATTCTCATACTTTATTGCATTAAGTTCGACGAGATATCTTTCTTCGATATTAATCTGTCTCTGTTAATCGTCGTGTTTTCACAACCGTATAAATAAAGCATGCTTTTTACCACAGTTTCATGGGTTGTAGTACTAGAGAGAGCATGTCAGCTGTGCCAAAACGAAAAATAATCCTCCTTTTGCTTCCACTGGAATAAGCTTGACCATTTAACTGGGCCCGGGCTACCTCTTTCTAATTCTTTAAACTCCTGTTTTGAAATTAATAATTATTTTGTCTAATTACCTATTTAGTTGTCAAAACAGATACATTGTTAACTAAAGAAGTGAAAGTGGTTCAATTTAGAAATTATATAGTAAATAATAAATATTTGAAAACTGATGCACATATTCCTCCCGCGATTTATGCTTCAAGTACTAATTTTATAAATCGCACTTCTACTAATAGACGTAAATTCTTTCATTTTAATTTCATGAATGTTTTTATTCAACATTATTTCAAAACCACACTGAATAGAAGGCCGCCCAGTCGTTTATTGTATAGACCCAAGACTTTACACAATAGGGGGTTGTATAAGGTAGGTATAAAGCTTACCTCTAGTACAAGATGACGTTTAGAATATTCTTCGTGAATGGATTTTGTTTTTGTAAAGAAAGATATTTTTGAAATAGACATCTCTCTGAACTTTACCGTTACAATTATCGAGGATAAGCCTTAACTTATGAACTTATAACTTATCCTTTATTATTTCTCATGTACAGAGTGTTTCTTTATAACAGATAGGGCCTTTTTTTAAGTTATAAGTTGAGTACTATATGATCAACATATTACAAAACCACCTCACAGTTATCATATTTTGTTTATTTCTTATAATTGTTATCACACAAAAAACATTGGTTCGTTAATAGTTAATCAGATATTTATATTCATGAACTTGTAACTTAAAAAAAATTTACATTTATCAGATACCAAATGTTGCTGTTTCACATACATGGCCTTCTATAATTAAGTTATAAGTTAAATATTACATGAACATTATATTACAAAAGTTTTATTTTATTCACTCAACAACACTTTTACATATAAAATATATTATTTCCTATCCAACCAATAACAACAAATTTTCAAGAACCCAACTTCCCACATGTGTCTAGTTTCCATTTTCCAGGTACCAAATGTTGAAGAAACATTAAGGGCCTTATATTATAATCTCTATTTCACAACACTACTGAATACATGTATAGTTGGTTGCCTAACTATAACCACATAATTTTCTCACCACAATTTCATCTCACATACAGAATTTAAAACAACAACATTGATGGTTGATACTGTTATATTATTTTATTTTAACTTTTACAATTCTAAATAACGTTGGCTTCTGTCTTAAGTAGACACATACAGTTACACTGACTGCTCTGTTACGACTTCCGTCCTAACTTGTCAAGAATGTCATTTTATCAGTTGCTTTCATAAAGTCCTCGTAGACACACCGTCTCAGGACTAGCAACTTCACGTGGAGTCATATGTCGCCATGTTACCAAATTTAACGGTAACTTTAACATCATAATAATTAATAAGAAATAATGCAAACTAAAATTAAACAAATAATTTTTAACGGGTTTTACCCACATATTTAGTAGCTACATTCAGGTATACCTAGTAAGTTATAACCACATTTTGCATTAACCCTTGGTGAAAATTTAAATTTCATGTTCTTTTTAATTAAGTGGTTATATACTTTTTAGGACACTGATAATGGAATATGGATTCCGAAAACGTTTTGTGTAAGATAGCACGATTGGGTTTTTAAATATATACCTTTTATAAAGAATGTTTATTTTTTTTTTTTTTCATGAAAAATAGGTTCTTATTTGTAAAATTCCAAATAGAATATTTCAACATGAAATAACCAAAAATTAAAACACTTATTAAAACTTTTTGAAAGTTTTTAAAAATAGCTTGATTTATGTGTTTTTTTAGTTTCCAGCATCAAAACTAAGCAAGTTAGGCTCAAAATAAAGTTGATCCCTTTTTTTGGTAAAAACATCGTGAAAATCATCTCTTAGCCCGGCGTCACACAGGTGAAAAATGTGGGCATAATATCCCAAGTGGGGTATTATTGTCCCCATTTAAAATTGATTGGAAAAACATAACAAACATTTTAAACACGAATTTCTTTTTTAAATATCTTATTTGACTATCTAAGTTTTCATAAATAACAGCCGTTTTTACCATTGGATTAAATTTGACCGCGTATTAGGTAAAATTTACAAAATAATAAAATTCTTACAAACAAAAAACACTAGATAGATAAAAATTCACAAACAAAAGATAATGATTACAATAAGAAATTTTCCAAAAAAGTTTTTTCAAAAGGTTCAAATAAAAATATAAAAAAACAGGAAATTGGGTATCCAAGCTTAAAAAAAGTTAGGAGTCCTGGAACTGGATATATTCGTGGCAAATGCAATAAAGGTGATCTAAACAATAAAAAATTTGGTATTAATCGCACGTTTGTTTAGTTTTCCGATCAGATTTTTTGGAACACTTTTGACACCGTCCACGTCCCGTACGTTGCTTTTTCGGTGGAGCTTGGTCACGTTCTCCCAAAACTTGAACTATTGTGGATCGTAAATGTTTTGAAGTCGCGGATTACTTTTTAGTTCTTCTATAATTGGCGTAACTAATGCTAATCCCATATCTTCCAGGAATATATGACGTTTCTTTGAATAGTCATTATTGTTTGTTCTATAAATTACATGGCTATTTATTCCAGCTGTGCCCATTAGTGAAAAAAATATTTTTAGTGGCCACCTTCTACAATTACAAACTACACTGTAACTTCCTATCAACTCATTCACCGTATCAACCCATTCTTTTGTAAAGTTATAAAAACTTATTATTTCTGGCAGAAGTTTCTGGCTGGTAGATTTATCTATTTCATCATCCTGATGAAGTGACGATAACAAAATCACGTATTTCCCTTTTTTGGTACAAACCATTCCATAGTTATATGTTTCTAAAATCCAAATACCGTGGACTGTGGTTGTGTGTTCTTAATCTGTATAAATTCTGGGGAAATCTCTCGCTTGTTTTTCCTCGAAGTACGGGAGTCTACTAGGGCCTGAATTTTTAGTCCGTATTTCGCGGGCTTGTTCGGAATATACTGCCGGAATGAGCAACTTCTAGGGAAAGACTCTAACTTTTCGTCAATGCTGTTGACAATTTGCCACATTTTTTTGCCTTTCTTGTCGATTGTCTACATTATCGAAACGTAAGCACTGCAATAAAATATAAATCTATTGAGTGCCATCACTGAACGAAATATATCGATTCCTGTACCATTTGTTTGTCAAAGGTATTCAAGATTACGATGACCATTTCTATATTCACCCGCCAAAGTAGAAGAGGTCAAATAATGCCTTTGTTTCAACAATATTGGTCCTGCTACAATATGCTTTATCTTTATAGGCTAACGCTTTTTTATCTATCAATACATTGGCGCAAACCGCGATACCTTCAAGCATTTCTTCATAAAAAAATAAAAAGCCAGCAATCTTAAAGAGTCTTAACGTTTTTAGCATATGGTTTGGATCCTGTTAAGTTCGAAATTATGTTTTTTGCCCTCCTTCTAACTGCTTTATTACTGTGGTGTTTTCTTCAGTTTGTTTTGGAATCCCTACCTAAGTAATAAGGATATCTTTTATCTTCTTTTCGCTTATTTTCAGATTCCAATACTTCTAGTTCCTTAATTTCTTTATTTTTCTCAACATCAGACTGATTACTTATGTGATCAATTTCGTTTTCATCGTCGGAGTCCATAATTTCATACTCATCGTCTTCGAGTTCCCGCCGAAGTGCCAATAGTTTGGCTTGTTCTTTTTCTTAATTCATTCTAGAGAAAAAAGTTTATATGTACAACAAATAACGCCACGAATTAAAATTGTCTTAGTTATCTTGCGAATTTAAATTGTGTCTTCATTAGCCAGGTGGGGTCTAATCGGATTACAGAAACTGTACTCACTTTGACGATGAACTTACAACTGAAATTGGTTCAGAATACCCAACTTCAACATGTTTTAGGAAGCTATAGGCAACCAATCAAACATCTCTCCAAAAGTCAGATCTTCAATCAAAAGTCTCTTAATCAGCGTTTTGAGTATGTAGTTGTTAGCTGCGATATTTGATGGGGAATGATTCTAGAATATTAAAATACTCATCAAGAAGTTCGTGTTTAGTGTTGTGTAGAAGTTTAGCTGGTGGGAATGGAACTTTTCTTTTGCGAACCCTGGTGAATATTTGCCATGGGCGATTGCATGGCGTCTTTAATATTTATTTGGCTCGGTTGTTCGAGCCTGTAATGGTTCGAAGGACATATCTCCTGCTGAGTGATAGGATTTTGTCCTTAATCGGTGTTAGATTAGCTACCTGATATATGTGTAATGATGGATAATGACTGCACTTGCTCTTGCAGAATCTAAGGATTTTCCTTTCGGTGGTTATAGTGGTGTTAATTTAAACATCTTTCTTACTTTGCCTAGGGTATCTTGAATGTCAGTTTTCCAGTTGAGAGTGTTGCAAAAATGAACTCCCATCTAGGAAACCGGGTTTCTGAGGGTAAGGTCATATCCTAACAGTGTAATGCGGCCATGAAAATCACGGCAATTGAAGGATTTAAATAAGATAAGTTGTGTTTTCAAGGCATTTATGGTCACTCTCCATTTATTGCACCACCTAACAACTCGATCTAAATAGTTTTGTGCTCTTTCGAATACAGAAAATTGTCCAGGCTCTCTGTGTGGCTCTGACTACACTGTGAAGAGTGCAATGTCTTTCGCATACAGAAGGGTTTACGATCTATGCTCATCATCCCCCGCATGTCTACGTGTATGTCTACAATAGTGAAATCCCCCGCATCATATGCGGGGGATTTCACTATTGTAGACACACTTTCACCCGTTCTTACGAACTAATAGAGGATGATTTTTAAATTGAAACAAGAATTTTAATTAAAAGCATTATTTCAATAAAAAAAAATAAAACTATTCGAATTTTTTCATCACTTCAGATGCTTTCAAAGCTCTTGAAAAATATGTCCAAGTAAGAAACGAAGTAAACGCAAGAATAAAATCAACCAAAAGAGAACATTGGGCTAAATTCACCAGCGATATGGACTACGACCTATATGGTGCCCAAAAGAAAGTATGGAAGTGTTTCGGAACAGGAAAAACCAGTTAACGAGTTCGTGCAGACCAAATAAATACCTATAGAGACATGGCAACATAATTTTAAAAAACTATATAATGCTAAAGAAACGCTGAATATAAACGACTACGAAGCAGATATAAGTGCTACAACCAATGACGAAGAAGTAGAAGCAAAGATCAAGAAGCTAAAAAATACTACCACCTGGAACCTGGAACAGATTATATATCCAATGAATTCTTAAAATATGGAGGCCCTGAAGTTGAAAGTAAACTGTCAACTATTTAACAAAATCTTAAACGACACAGAAACACCAGAGGAATAGAATAAGAGCATCACAATTCCCATATTTAAAAAAGGGCAAAAAACTTGCCCACAAAACTCCGGGGGAATAAACCTTTTAAATAAAACGATGAAACTTTTCACGAGCATTCTTAAGGACCAATTGGAAAGGCAAATCACTAATGCTAGAGAACAACAAGGTTTTACAAGAGGGCGGTACAAATGCAGTATTTATAACAAAACAAATAAAATAAAAAGCTATAGTGTTCGGCATGCCAGCGTATATTTGCTTCATTGATCTGACGAAGGCGTTTGACAGAATTTACCTGGGAGAGATTCTAAATATATTAATAGCAAATAAAACACCAACCAACATAACAAAGATAGTCCATAACCTAAATAACAGTAATGTAACCAAAGTATCAGCAGAAGACCAATTCACTAAAAATAATCCAACACGGGGAGGAATTAGATAAGGCGACATTTTTAAGCCCCTTCTTGTTTAACCTAGTCACGGTCAGAATTACAAACAAAGTAACATCTCTTAATCTCGGATACAAAATGGGCAACAAAAGAATTGGTATGGTGTGTTACGCAGATGATCAAATCCGTATAATATGCGCACAGATGATAAAATTTGAATCTACAAGACTTACATGCGACCGATCATGACATATGGCATAGAAGTGCGCAAAGATACCAACAAAACGAAACAGATATTAAGGGTTGCCGAAATGAAAACCTTAAGAACAATAGTGGGCAAAACAAGAAGAGACAGGGTGAGAAATACAAACGTTAGAGAGTAGTGCAAAATTTAAGATATTGTAAGCTGTGGAAGGCAGCGTAAGAGGATGTGGTTCAATCATGTAACTTCCAAATTCATGTAATTAACTTCCAAAAATTGCCCCAAAAACAACCCGCCAGGTTCAAGACTTCCCGGAAGACCATCTAAAAGATGGAGGGATAGTTGGTAATCTACCTCCCAGGAAATTAACTAGAGGCAGCTTTGGAATTAAACCGATCGAAAAATCTCCAAAAAGTAGAAGAAGAAGAATTTTTTATAAGGGGTGGTTTTTATAGGGGTAGAAATATTGTGGTGAAAAATACAAGAACAATAGAAGAAATATAAATTTATTGACAACCAATGGCGCCAAAGTCAAATTTTAAAGTGAATGGTAAGTATAACCTAAATCCAACTTTTCATGCAAATCAGTGGAGACAAGTTACTTAATGACATTGTTTTATTTATAACTATTCAAGAGGGTGGGATTCAGGGGTTAAACTATGATAAAATCTTAAATTATGTTTTTTAATCTTAATTGACATTCATTTAATTTATTAAAAGAATATTTGAATTAAAGCTGACATCATAAACTGACTTTCTTACGTTCTTAAACAACATATTTGTTCAACGCTATGTACCCATGTACCTATATACCCTACAAATTTCTAATTTGCAGATTATTGTAGCCGGCTTTGAGACGAAGATTAAAAAAAATAGTTTTCTACGAACAATAGGAGCCGAGTTAGCATTTTTTTTTTTTTTTAATCACAGACGCTCTATTAATAACAATTAAGAAACGAATCTGGTGTCATTCACTACTCTAAAACCTATATTTTCAAGTATTTGTATTCTCCTTCAATTAAAATCATTATTTATTGTTAAAAACGACGAATAAAGTTTACCATTTTTCAAGCGATGGCACAGAAGTAGTGGTGCGCAACGAGAAAAAAACTGAATCGGAAAAATTTGCAATATCTCAGTGAAAAATAAACCGATTTTGATGATTTTTTAAAAATCTGGAGTATCTCTTCGAAATAATAACATCTGGAGTACATTCACCCTTAAAAAACCGTACAATACTATTAAACGTAATCTACTCCTAAATTATTATTGAGAACATTCCCGTGAAACATCCCCATTTCTAAAAAAATCTCTGCCTCGCTTTGTAATCTTTTATCAGTGAAAAATTATGTTAAAGTAAAGTTCAAATTTCTATTTAAAAACAATCTATTTTCCAAAAAAAACTAAAAAAAAAATTATTTTAAAAACTTTTGATGAAACTAGATTTTTAGTACAATTTCATGAGAAAATAAATAATTGGTTTAATAAATTAAAATAAACATCATATATACGTATATCTTAAATTGCAAATTACTTTGATAGAAGGAATAAATTAGTAAAATAAATGGTTTTAATATGAGATTCAATATTTATAAAATCAGAAAAATGCTTAGTTTTTATTTATTTTTTTTTTTAGTAGGTTGTACAATTTCTTTAGATTCATATAACAATTCATCCAAAACATCCATCCCACTCTCATATTCTTTTTCTGCGTCATCTAGTTCATATTCAGCAGTATGACAATTGTCGCAACTCTCTCCATTAGAATTTTCGCACATTCTCGTACATTTTAGGCCGTGCTTACGGCATCCGCAATGTTTGCCACATGCGGTTTCGGTGCTACATTGAATAAAGGTAAACTGTATTCGTCATTATTAACCATGAATAATGATTTTAAGTGAAGGAGAATACAAATACTTGAAAATATAGGTTTTTAAGTAGTAAATAACGCCATATTCGTTTCTTATAGTGTATTTTTATGTATGAGAGAGTAATAAAACAATAAATTATGTATGCAAATTCCTAAACTGTTGATACGGGTGACTCAATGAAAAACAGATATTTGTCAACAAGTTTACAGAACTATATAGGAAAAATTTTTTAAATTGAGTATGACCACCAGGTATAAAGGTTGGAGCAGAATAGAATACAATAGTTGTGAGGGTTACTAATCCCTAAATAAGGTTGCCAGTGTCGGAGTGATGGAGGTTAACAGGTACTAATGAATTTGCAAGAAAAGTAAGATGTTGATTTTATTGGTTATATATAACCAATAAAAGTTTAATAAGTACCTACCTATTTGCAAAATGAAGTTTAATTCTTTAGATAAAATAAAACGTTTTATTTTATCTGAAATGAGTGCATTCCACGAAGTAAGGGTTTCAACAATCAAACATTTAATTCTTTAATTCCAGAAATCTACGACAGTAATTGACTAGATAATTACCTTCTAAACTTATTCCACAGAAAATGTGATAGTGGGTTTTTCCATTTTGTAGGAAGGTCCAAGTGGCGTATTCAAAATTCTTAACAGTTCACTAAAAGTAGGTACTTCAGTTGCAAGGTGCAGTTTATTGTGTATACTGAAAAATTGGTCCTTTAACAGTTAATGAAAAAACATTAATATTTAATTGTTTTAAATCATTTACAGACAAACGTTTATGTGAAAGTGTTGATGAGACCGTTGAGTTAGTTAGCAGTACACTTGGTGTTGGGAAATCTACGATTTACAGAGTTATTAAAGAAGAGAAATGTGGTAGTTTTCAAATGCCACGTAATGCTCCAGGGAAACCAAAATTTCAAATAGAATATCATTTTAAAGAAGGACTTCGACGGAAAGTGCATGAATTCTTCTTTAGACAAGAATTTCCAACATTGGATAAAGTTCTTGTGTCAGTTCGAGATGATAAGGATTACCCAGAAATGAGTCGAAGTACGTTATGGAAACTTTTAAAAGAAATAGGCTTCCGCTGGAAAAAGAATCCCAGAAAGTCTATTTTATTTAGAAAGAAGCGATATTGTCATATGGAGAAGACATTTTCTAAGAACCATGAAGGAAATGAGAAACCAAAAAAGAAAAATATTTTATCTTGATGAAACATGGATCAACGAGGGTCATACACCAAATAAATTTTGGCAAGATAAAACTGTTACAAGTCAAAGGCACGCTTTTGTAAATAACTTATCTACTGGTTTAAACCCACAATCAGGAAGAAACGCAGGCTGATAATATTACACATGGGCAGTTCAGACGGTTTTGTTGAAGGTGGTTTATTAACTTTTGAATCAACTCGTACCGGTGACTACCATGAAGACATGAACACTGATGTCTTTCAAGAATGGTTCGAACAAATGATAGATCTTCTTCCTAAGAACTGTGTAATAGTAATGGATAATGCAAGTTATCACTCCAGACTTATAGAAGGACTGCCCACAACCAAGTGATTAAAAAAAAGACTTGCAGAATTGGATGAGTTTAAAAAATATTACGTACCATCCCGGATCTATAAGAAAGGAACTTTATTCGTTGTGTGGCCCTTCATAAAGAAAAATTTAAAAAATACGAAATTTATGAAATTGCCAAAAATCGTGGAATGACAGTACTTAGATCCCCACCATATCATTGTGAATTAAACCCGATTGAACTGGTATGGGCACAGATAAAGAGTGAAGTTTCAAGAAAAAATACAACTTTTATAAACAGTTGTTTTTGGAGGCCGTAAATAATGTAAAACCTGAAAACTGGGAAAAGGCAGTAAATCACACTATTAAAGAAGAGGAAAAAATGTGGAAGCTGGACAATATTAGTGATAAAATGATCGAGCCAGTTATTATAAATCTTGGTTCTGAAAGTTCATCTTCTGAATCTGATTTGGATTTGTAACAAGTAGCTGTAAGTTTTATATTAATATTTTTATTCATCTATTTAATATACCTTAGACGGTTTTAAAAACTCTTTTTCTCTTTTGTAATTTTTAAAAATTAAAAAAAATGTAAATTTTTTAAAACCCTTTTTAATGTAGGCTAGTCAGTTCTAATATAGTGTGTGATAAAAGAGGTCACTTTTGTTTACATACACATAACACTTTATAACACTGAAATAATTCATTTATTTTTTACAATTATTCAAAGTAATTTTTCAATTAATCTTGAGCACGCCCATGGAGTGGTCGGAGATACCAGTTAAAATTATGCTAATTACTCTCTCGTTCATAAAAATAAACTATAATTGTTATTAATAAAGCTTCTGTGATTTAAAAAAATGCTAACTTGGCTCCTATTGTTCGTAGAAAACTATTTTTTTAATCTTCTTCTCGAAAGCAGCTAGAATAATCTACAAATTAGAAATTTGTAGGGTACATAGGGGTCGCTGCGCTTTAACGAGTTACAAATTTTTTCATTATTTTTCAGCGGATTATGAAAATTTACGACTTTAGGGAGATAATGAAACAAGAATTAGCGCTCTACAATTTTTTTTCGCTATCGTATAAGTATTCAAAGTTGAAGCTCGAGGGATAAACTAACTAACGTATCTCAGTAACAAAGTAAGTCATCTAGGCTTACTACGGCTCATTCGATTCGTAATTTTATAGGCTTGAATGTCATATATTTAAAATAAATAAAAAAGCAATTTTGAAATAAATATTATGTTTTTTTAATTTTGACCTTCATTCGTCATTTTTGCAATAAAAAATAAATTAAATTGAACTTATACTAGCTCAAATTGAAGGCCTTCTAGATTCTAGAGTACTTTTATAATCTATACAGAAATTAGCCATTACAATACCTACTTACTACAATACTTACTTTAGGCAAAAAATTTAAAAAACTCAAAAAATACTTATTTTGCACCTATAAACGCTCATAAATAAACAATAACCAAAATTTTTTTTGTTGAATGGACTGGGGGATTGCTCCTGAGTTTGCCCTTTATAATGTAAGCCACATTACATAAATTCCTGGGTTAGAGAGTACTTTTTCTCCCACAGCCTGGTCTAATTAATAACGGTATTTGTATATCGTGGACCAAAGCAGTAAAGAGGCGCGAGTTTTAGGTGCACATTCATATAATTTGCAAGCGACTGTTGTACAATATTGTAATAATGTCATATAACTAAGTATGGAATATATGCAAAAATTACCAGTTCTAAAGAGTGGCCGAATATAGGACATAGCTTTGTGTTCGTCTAAGCAAGAAGCGATGGTTTTAATTTACTTTAATTTATTTTATTTTATTAATTTCTATTTTTTTTTTCTATTCTACTTTATTTCATTTCTATTCGATTCGTTAATCGATTATCAACCTAGATCTTCAAAGAATATTGCAATTTTATCTACATGTAATAAATCCATACTCCAGATATACAGGGTGAGTCATGAGGAACTTTACATACTTCTACCATATGTAGAGTCCCTCAGGGAGCATATCATGTGGCCACTAAAAAATGTCAACTCCTCTTATTTAATAATTAACAGGGTGATTTGTGTAATTGACCATTTATTTCATTTTACTGTAATGTTTATACGACTCATTTGATTTTTTTAATTTTTGAATGATACAGTACACTACTATCAAGCATTCGACTGGTATAAGCTAAACTAAAAAATTCCAGGACTGGCTTTGGAAAAATTAATTTAGAGATTCGTATCACGAACATATTACACCCTGTTATATATATATATATATTATATTTTTTAAATGCAATAAGTGATTTTCAAACTAGATAAATAGCCAATAAAAACTACATATGCGACAATGTTGTCGCACTTTTAATAAATTTTTAGTGAACGATGAAATCTTACCAAAAATAGAACAACCATAATGAAGTATCAAATTATAAAGTAATTAATTTAAACCAATGTTATATTTTTTAAACATTTTAATTGAAATGATAAACTGAGTCACTGCACAACAAAAAACAGTAACTACTAACAATAACGAAGAACAATTAAAAAAAAAACTAAAAATATGTACATAGGTATGATAAACCCATAAATTAGAACTGGAAAAATACAATAATGGTAACAAAATAAAAATAATTCAAAATAGATTTTCGAAATGGAACCCTGCAGCCTGTACATATTTTTGTTGCCGAATTGTTAATTGACGTATTGAATTACGGATACTCTGGGGATCGTTTCTAATAGTATTACGACAATGTATAATTCTATCAATTAATTGTTGTCGGTTATTAATATTCACTGCGTAAACTAGTTGCTTCAACCGTCCCCAAATATGGTAATCAACGGGATTGAAATCAGGGGATCTTGAAGGCCACGAAATAGGACCTGCACGTCCTATCCACCAGTTGCCATAAACATTATTGAGATGTTGTCTCACTGCCAGTAAAAAGTGTGGGGGTGCCCCATCATGCTGAAAATACATCTCTCGGATAGCAACGTTCGCGTTGGTAAGCAAATTCGGCAAAATATTTTGTAGAAAGTTCAAATAGACCTGCCCTGTTAAAGGACCATCAAAAAAGTGAGGACCTACTAATTGGTTATTTATGACACCAATCCACACGTTAACCGAAAACCTTAACTGAGAACGACGTTCTCGAATATCATGGGGATTTTCTTCTACCCACACATGTGAATTTCGTGAATTATTTATCCCGTCTCTGGTAAATTGGGCTTCATCTGTAAATAGTGTCCTGTATAGCGTTCGTCGATTATTGTTAATCCATCTACAAAATTCCAACCTATCGATCTCATCTCCAGCATGTAGTCGCTGAACCATTTGAATGTGATATGGGTAATTTTTTTGTAAGACTCTACTTACTTTTGATTGAGTAACATTGAGTTCTCGACTTACTTGTCTAGTGCTTATTGTAGGGTTCATAACGGCGTCCATAATGTCATCTTCCTGCGCTTCATCTATATGTCGCTCTGTTGTTCCACTACAAAAAGTGCCATTTTCTCGCAAATAATTAAAAACTGACCCAAATGTTGGATGATTGGGAGTTCGACGATTAGGAAATCTCCTGCGATATTCTCTACTAGCAGCCCTACTATTCCCATTACAGAATCCATAAATAAATAATATGTCTGCATATTCTGTGGTCGAAAACTGATGTGGCATTTTGAACGAAAGTAACAAAAGCTCTACTTAAACTAACACAATGTACTTAACGTAGATATGACAGAAGAAATATGTATTATTTTACACATAAATAACAATTGATAATGACAATAATGACAATGGGTATAAAATATCAAGAAACGTCAAACGGTCAACGCCAACTTTCATTTTAAACTTTTTTAGATTTATTTTTATTTAGTACAGTTGATGCAATGTATTATTATTTGACATAAAATTTTAATCACTTTCAATCAACAAAAACTAACACATACAAGAGGTTTGACTTTTTAATCAATTTAATTTATTATTTATCGAAAATAATGCCCCAATACGATCTATGAGTAAAAATTTAAAATTGAAAAACAATTGATTCTATCGTAGAGATAATACAAAGTGACAATAAAGATGTTAATTTTCTACGTATTAGATTATGTTGTAGAAACTCATTTTAATTAAAATGTTTGAAATTTATAACATTTGTTTAAATTAATACCTTATAATTTGATACTTCATTATTGTTGATCTATTTTTGGTAAGATTTGATCGTTCACTAAAAATTTAATAAAAGTGCGACAACATTGTCGCATATGTCGTTTTCATTGGCTATTTATGTAGTTTAAAAATCACTTATTGCATTTTAAAAAATATATATATACAGGATGTAATATTTAATACGAATCCCTAAATTAATTTTTCCAAAGCCAGTCCTGGAATTTTTTAGTTTAGCTAACACCAGTCGAATGCTTGATAGTAGTGTACTGTATCATGCAACAATTAAAAAAATCAAATGAGCTGTATAAACACTACAGTAAAATGAAATAAGTGGTCAATTACACAAATAACCCTGTTAATTAATAAAGAAGAGGAGTTGACATTTTTTAGTATGCTCCCTGAGGGACTCTACATATGGTAGAAGTATGTAAAATTCCTCATGACTCACCCTGTATGTTGATAACATAGGATCCAAATTATACAATAATTTACGGTTGAATTTAAAACACATTAATAATTAAAAAAAAAACAGATATAAATATGAAATTAAACAATAGATTTGAAATAAAACAACACAATTCCATGAATAACTGATTAATGGAAAACAGTAATAAATAATAAATATCTAAATAAAACTTTTATTACCAACTATAACATTCCTTGAATTTACCACAGTTACTATCATGTACTCACATTTGTGGACTCACATTTGTGTCACATTTTATACAAAAATTAAAATGAATGTCTATGTGTAAGTGCACATATATCGTCGGTATACTGCAAAAACTGACCAAGTCAAAAATTACTGTTTTCGGGAAAATGAAGTTTAAGTTGAAAGTTTTATATAAAATCGGATATTAGCTTTATGTGACTGCAATTTTGATATCCTGTGTATTAAAAACTTTAGTTTTTAACCACTATATTTAAACATTGGAGACTTTGAATAGTTATAAAAAAAATGTACATGGTCACTTTTTGTTGTAAAAAAAATTAGAAATTTGACTTAGTCAAATTCAAAAAATATAATCAACACCTTATTAGGAAATGACATTTATTTATTAACTATAGTCAGTACATAAAACAAAATTAAAGTCTAATCAGTTTCTGTGTCCTCGCTTTCGGAAGAAGCTGGTTCCGGTATTAGAACCTTTTTTTTCTTGTCGACTGGAATCGATTTATACCACTCATGGAACTCTGGCGGAATAATCTTGTTTCTGCACAATTGAAGGAGGCTGTTTTTCTTTTTCTCTGGTATAGACAATAGCTCATTGTATAACATTGGAATGTTCTTTGGAATAACAGCAGGTCTTCCCTTGCCACTTACTCTAAGTGTCTTATAATTAGGATCACTAAAATTATACTTATAAAGAATACAGCCAGGTCGACTTTTCTCATAACGCATTACTTTTAATTTTAACCATGATACTTTGTCTCCATTTTCATCTTTGACTCTATTTTTGAAGAACACCTGTGCTAAGGATTTAAGATCGAAAAAGTCTGAATACCGTAATTCTTCAACTCTGTAGGCACTGCTCTTTTTGTTGCGTCTTGTAGAACGGGCTAACTTGAAGATATTCAACAGATCATTCATGGTAAAAATGGCAACATTTTTCTTGGCAGACTCAATGGCACTGTGCATTGAGTCTACCTCCATGTACGAATGTCCTTTCTCCATAAAATTATGCTGCAAAATCTCAATGTGGGTATGTGTTACAACATACAAAAATAATGCGGCAATGAACTGATTGCGGTTTTGGCCGCTGCAGGTGTCAGAATATAAACTGATCTCTGTAATGTCTTTTGGCAGAGTGTTTATCCACTTGATCAATGCTGTTCCAATCTCGGAGCTGCCACGTTGACCATTAATCTCTGTCCATGCATAACAGTGTGCATTATTTGGAGGTGCCGCTTCATAGATTGTAAAGTTGTAAGCACACAATTTAAGAGAATAATACATTTGTGACACGTCTGAGGATGGTATTTGCAATATACTTTGTAAATCGAATGAAGCACTTAAAAATGTTTTTTCTTCAGCTGCTCGAAGTTTGTCAGATTTTTTTGCCTCGGCTGCTTCATCTCTTCTTTGTAGATGTTGCTTATAATCTTCTTCATTAATATTTTTATTCTTATACTGGTTGCAAATTGCACACTGGTCTTTCTTGGGATTAAAAAATGACATATTATAATGTTTTCCAAATATTCTACGATATGTGATTTCAGTAACATGAGCTTCATCTCGACGTTTGCACTGTTCCATATAAAGCTCAAACATTTTGCTGATTGACAAATTGGGATCCAAATATAACCTATTTGAACTTTTCCGACAATAGTGTGATTCCATAGTCGGAAAGCTCTCGATGTGTTCCTTAACTTTCTGTACAAGTATATCTGGAGTTTTATTGTAAGGAGCATGCTTTCCCCTTTTATCCTTCATATTAAATAACCCGTTTTGATTTTTGCCTTTTAAAGCATGGTCCACTGGACCATGACTAATGCACAGAGTTTTTAAGAAAAATTTTTTGCATACTTGAATAATTTCAGCACTTTTCTTAAAATAGTATTTGCGGCTAGATTCTTTTCTAGTACCTGTGCCGGTACGAATTCTGTGAACTTTTGGCAAATGACTTATAACACAAGATAAAATAAAGTCTTTTTGGCGTAAATAATCGAGTTCCCAATAATTTGAAGAAATAGAAATTCTGTCCTCTTCAGTAAATTTCAAAGTGCACTTAAACTTACAATTATTACAATTCACAAATTTTGGACTTTTGGCTGGTTTGATTTTGTTTTTGCTATTGTACGGCATACACAAACTTCTTTTCTTCTTTGTTACGTTTCTTTTCCATTTTTCTGGTTCTGGTTTTCTCCAACGTGATCTTTTCTTTGTCAGTGGTTCATCATCTGATTCTTCGTCGCTTTCCGGAGCATATTCATCGCTGCTCTCTAAACCTAATTCACTAGTAGCTTCCGGTTCACTATCCTGTTCATAATTACCTTTTTGGAGATTACTTGTAGAAGGTATTTCGTCATCGGTAAATCCAGTGAAGTTTTCTGATGATTGAAACTCTACAGCTGCTTCGCCTAAAATAAAATATAAAAGTAAAAAATCTAGAGGTTTCAGTTTAAATACAGCATGTTTATTATCAAATTTCTGCTTAAACGTGTAGCCCTATATAAATAAAAAAAATAAAATATTCAAGAAAACTACAAAAACACACATTGTTATTTCATGAACTAACTTTTACTTCTTCTTCTTTTTCTTTTATATAGGCAGTACGGCCTGTTTTTGTTCAACGGTGCCTTTTATTCTGCCCCTAAATTTTCGATCCATCTTTTCCTTGGGCGTCCTCTACTTCTTTTGCCCCACGGTGACTTGTCCCTGGCTATTCTTATTATCCTTGAGTCAGACATCTTGCTTATGTGTCGATTCGATACACATGTTCTTTACACATGTATTAATTTATAATTGTCTGCCCCACATATGTTTCTGATTTCCTCACTTCTTACTCTGGCCTGTAGTCCTTTACCGAGCACTAAATTAGGTAAAGAGCAATACGGAAAAAATCTAACCTCAATTTCTGAAGAACGACAATAGTTACTTAATATTTACTTACTTTCAGCAGTGACATGCTCTTCAGTACTTGTGGAAGGTATTTCGTTATCGGCAAATACAGTGAAGTTTTCTAATAATTGAAGCTCAGCAGCTGCTGCACCTAAAATGTAAAATACAATGTAAAAGTCAAAATTCTAGAGATTTCAATTAAAATGCATGTTTGATATCAAATTCCTGCTTAATAAATGCTTAGCCCGAGATAGAAATAAACGCACACTAAAATGTAAAATACGGAAACAAATCTAACCTCAATTTCTTAAGAACGAAATTATTACTTATTTTTAATATTTTACTTACTTTTAGCAGTCACTTGCTCTTCAACACTATTAACGCATAAGGACACTAAATATTTTCCTCTGCTCGACATTATTTTTTTAATATTTTACAGTTTTTAAATTGTAAACAGTTCTGAACCATCAACTAACAGCACACGACTAACGGGCAAGTAGTGCAATCTACTGACAGCCAAAAGTGACTAAGTTGACTTGGTCAGTTTTGTATGTAACCAAAATAGTCTTATGCACATAGTCATTATAGGCGAGTTTTGTTTGACAGTTGTGGTGCATTTAAATGCCTTGGTCAATTTTTCTGGTAGAACTAACAACTTTTTTGAATGACTTGGTCAAATTAACTCAAAACTGATAAAATTTGACTTGGTCAGTTTTTGCAGTATACCGACGATATGTAACTAACGATATTTATACGTTTGTTAAATATTATCTTGTTTTAATATACATTTTTAAGTCTCACGCACAAGGGGTGCTACTTTTATGGTAGCTTATGTATTTAGTATGCCTTTTGTTTATTGTAATCAATATTAGAATGTAAGCTTCCTAAATAAACATTATTATTGTTTCTCGATATTTGATTGGATTCGACTCGATAATCGATTCAATTTAATAATCTATTTGATTAGATTCGATATTTAATTTGATTCTATTCGATAGTCAGTGAGCTTTTATGTATTTAGTATACTTTTTGTTTCTTGTAATCAATATAACAATGTAAGCCAATGTTAATCAACATTATTATTATTATATTCGATATGATGCAATAATCAATTCGATTTGATTCAATAATCGATTCGATACTATAATCGATTCACTTCGATTATTGATTCGATTCGATAATCTGTTCGACTCAATAATCTATTCGATTCGACAGTTGATTCGATACTCGATTTGATTAGACTCGATTCGATATTTGATTTGATTTTCAGTGATATTTGATTTGATTTTCATCGATATTTGATTTGATTTTCATCGATATTTAATTTAATTTCTACTTCTTCTTCTTCTTCTTCAGCCTGTGTTCGTCCACTGCTGGACATAGGCCTCTTCCATTTGCTTCCATCGATTTCTACTTTTGGCAATTCTCATCCACTGCTTGCCCGCGACTTGTTTGATATCGTCTGTCCACCTCTTCTGCGGTCTGCCTACTCCTCGCCTGTTCTCTCTTGATCTCCAGTTTGTTAATCTTTGTGTCCATTTTTCGGGATTATCTCGGGCAACGTATCCGACCCATTGCCACTTGAGCCTTGCAATACGTTCTGAGACATCAGTAATTTTTGTTCTTTCATGAATGACGTTATTTCGAATCCTGTCTCTCAAACTAATCCCTAGCATGGCCCTCTCCATTGCTCTTTGGGTTGTACTGAGCTGCTCCAAGGTTTTCTTTGTGAAGGACATGGTCTCCAGTCCATATGTAGTTACAGGCAAGATACATTTGTCATAAACTCTACGTTTTAGACACATTGGTATATCTTTATTCTTCAAAATAAAGCTTAATTTGCCGAAAGCTCCCCAAGACAGTTGTGTGCGTCTTTTTATTTCGGCTATTTGATTTCCTTTGCCGATTTTAATGGTATGTCCAAGATATATATATATATATATATATATATATATATATATATATATATATATATATATATATATAATATATATATATATATATATATTATATATATATATATATTATATATATATATATATATATATATATATAGTGGTCTACATTTTCAAGACTGACGTTGTCAATAACAAGATTAGTTTGTAAATTACTCATTATTTTTGTTTTCTGGAGGTTCATTTTGAGACCTATTTTATTTGACTGCTGGTTTTAATTCCTTCAACATTTGCTCCAGTTCCTTGATATCTGTACTAAATAATACTATGTCATCCGCAAACCTCAAATCACTCAAACGTACACCATCAATGTTTAGACCTTTTTCCTCCCAGTCAAGCTGTTTGAATCCATTTTCCAATGCTAAGGTAAAAAGCTTTGGTGAAATAGTATCACCTTGTCTAATACCTTTATCAAGGCGCATTTTTTTTAGTTTTTTCGTCTTCTTTAGTTCTTTAATGAGTGTAGTGTACCGTGAGTCTATTCGAGCATCTTTCAGGGCTGACAAAAAGGATCAAGTCTCAATACTATCGAAAGCCTTGTGAAAGTCGATAAATGCCATATGTAAAGGTACATTATATTCTGTGGTTTTTTCTACTAGTGTTCTGATGGTTTATAAGTGATCATTAGTACCAAACCCTTTTCTAAATCCCGCCTGTTCAACCGGTTGATATAAATCAAGTTTTTGTGTTATGCGGTTGGTTATTATTCTTGTTAACAATTTGTATAAGTGTGACAACAAACTTATAGGTCTGTAGTTTTCAATATTAGTAGTGTCTCATTTCTTGTGTAAAAGTATTATTTCGGCGTTTTCCCATAGGCTGGGTATTCTTTTTTCTGTTAGACACTTATTCAGTAAGACTTCCATAACTTCTACAACGATGTTGCCGCCCATTTTTAATATTTCAGACGTTATACGATCCTCGCCAGGAGCTTTTTTGTTTTTCATTTGCTGTAAGGCATGTCTAATTTCCGAAGAGGTTATTTTAGGGAGGGTTTCCGAGCCGACGTTTAGAATTGTTCTGTGGTCTGTTTCGGGATTCCGTATAGTAGATGTATAAAGATTCTTATAGAACGTTTGTAGTTCCTTGATTATTTGAGTTTTTTCGGTCACCGTATTCCCTGTTGATTTTTGATTTTAGTTATCTTTGATTTTCCTTTAGTTAAATTTGATTTCAATACTCTCATGTTTCTATTGTTTTCGATGGATTGCAATATTTGTTTTGTTTTATAAGCCCGCAAGTCTAACCTTATGCTCTTTTTAACTTTATTGTTGATAGTTTTATACTCTGGTAATTCTTTCGATATTCTTCTTCTTTCTTCCATTAAATTAAGTGTTGTTTGTTTCAGTTTCGTTTTTCTGGGATTTTTATTTTTATCACAGATCTTTTTTGCAGTTGATGTTATGTCATTCGTTAATTTTTATGTTATTTCATTTATATCTTTCGTGTTGAATACTGGTAAAGGTCCTAGTTTCTTTTTTAGTTCACTTTGATATTCCTCTTGATTCATTTCGAGTGCTTCTATGTTTGGCAATTTATCCTGTAGTAATAATTTTCTTCTATCTAAGTTCGTATTTATTTCTATTCGCGTCCTAACTAATTGATGATCACTACCAGTGTTGAAAGAATTTAGTACATTAAGATCTTTAGCAATGTTTTTGAAGTTAGAGAGTATAAAGTCAATTTCATTTTTTACTTTGCCATCTGGGCTTAACCACGTCCATTTTCTCTGCATCTTTTTCTTGTAGAAGGTATTTAAGCAGAATAGTTTTTCTTTGCTGAGGAAATTAACGAGCATATCTCCCCTGTGATTTCTACTTCCCAGTCCAAAATTTCCAATATATTCGTTGTCGTTGTTATTTTTGTTCTTTCCTATTTTAGCGTTGAAATCTCCGTAATTATTACGTAATATGTTTTCTCTAGGTTTCTGGCTCTTGTAATGTCTTCATAAAGTTGTTCTACCTCTTCATCATCTGCAGAAGAAGTTGGTGCATAACAGTGGATTATTTGAATGCTGTATCTACGATTTAGTTTTATTACCATATAGATAACTCTATTAGAAATCGCTTGGAATTTGGTTACCATGTTTTCAATTCTCTTATGTACTAAAAAGCCTACGCCTCCTATACCTTGGTTATTTCCTGAATTGTATTGGTACAAAGTGTGCCCTGATTTTAGTAGAGTCGATTCTTCGCCTTTAAGCCTTGTCTCGCATACGCCTACTATGTCCCATTTGATGGTCTTAAGTTCTTCTTGCAAATCTTCTAGGTTATCTTCTGTCCTCATCGTTCTGATGTTATATGTTCCGATGTACATTCTGTGTGTACTAAGCGAATTCTTGCCTCCCCCATATTCCATGAGGCAAACCCTTTTCTGGGTGTGGGATTTGGCATAACATACTCCACCCACCTAGGGACCGTTCCGTTTCGTTTTAGTATTCGCCATTTCTATATTTGGAAGAATGAGTAGCCTTGAAACACCACGCTGGCTAGACTTGATTTGATTCAATTCAATATTTGATTTTTGTTTGATTCGATATTTGATTCGATTTGCTTTTAATTCTATTCGATACGGTAATCGATTATTTTCGATAATCGATTCGATATGATACGATAATCGATTCAATTCGAGTCTATAATCGATTCGATTAGATTCGATACTAGATTAGATTAGAATCGATATCGGATGATAATTTGTACTATAGTTTTCTTGATTTACCTTCAAGTGGTAACGTACGGTCCCTGACACCGACGTAGTAGATTTTTCGCGCTTAAACTCAAATGCCCATATTGTTTTGTCTGCGCGACCAGGGCGCTTTCGAATCCTCATCACGCTATTCAGTCTTAAAAAATCTGTGTCCAGGTGCAGATAGTTCATATGTTATTTGACCTAACGGTGTGAGCAACCGAGGTTACCATTTGTATTACACTCAACGGTAAGTTTTTGTCGTTTTTGGTCTATAGTCAGTTTAAATAATAGATATTCATTTTATTTGTGCTACGTGAATATGGCTTACGAAAGAGAAAAAATCAGGTTTTAACAACTTTTCGACGAAATTGTTGCTAATTCCGAACCGAAACCAGAAGATGACGACGCAAGTTTGCAAGATGATTGTTCAGAAGTTCTAGAATATGATATTAATTCAGAGAAGATTTTTGTGATGCAAAATATGTCGAAAATCATGTACCAGTAAAAGTAATACCGCGCATACCACGTTTGTTTGGGAAAGATGGAACAAGGTGGAGAAATCATCATGAATTTAATCGTAACGTTCAAACTCGTAATGAAAATCTTCTACCCAATCTGGTAGGACCAAAAGGTGATATTAGGCAAAAATTGGTGATAAAAGAGATTTGGGAATGTATTTTCACTACAGATATTTTAGAAAAAATAATAGAATGCACCAATAAGTTCATAGCATTGAAACGTTAGGACATATTCAATAACAGAACTGCTAGGCCAATTGATCTTATATAATTAAAAGCTCTGTTTGGGTTGTTGTACATATCTGGCGCTAACAAAAGCAATAAGAATTCTGATGATTTATTTAGAACAGATGGAAGGTCAATGGAGATTTATCACCTTACGATGTCGCTAAAGAGGTTCAAGTCACATTCGGTTTGATGAAAAAAGTACTAGAATACAAAGGCAAGAATTCCACTAGTTGGCCGCGATATGTGAGATTTTTTAAGCTTTTAATTATAATCTACCGAAGCATTACAATCTTTTAGCATATATTGCGATAGATGAAAAGTTGAAAGCCTTACGCGGCAAATGTTCATTCAGGGTTTACATACTGAATAAACCAAATTGTTACCGTATAAAAATATATGCTTTAGCAGACGCCGAGATGTATTATATCGACTATGGAAGTATATGCTGGTAGACAGCCAGCAGGAAAATATTTTGATCATACGTCAAATATGTCACTTGTACCTCGCCTGTGTAAACCGATTTGGGGAACGGGAAGGAACGTTACCATGGATAATTTTTTCACACGCGTTAAGCTCGCGCGATTACTTCAACGTAAACATCGTCTAACTGTTATAGGAACGTTGCGAAAGAATAAACCCCAAATTCCTCTAGTGCAAACACAACACAGGTAAGAAAAAAACAGTATGTTTGCATTTCAAGAGAAGTATACCCTTGCATCGTATGCAATTACGACGTATCGTATGCATTACGACGACAAAATTGATAATGCAACAGGTAAACCAGAAATACTCATAGATTATTTTTTACAGTTGTTTGAATGTCGCTGGGATAAATTCCTACATTATATAAAAATCGAATACAGACACACGCATTCCTAGACTATTTTTTTTGTAAGACTTAGGTTTTTAACTTATTGACAAACATATTCGCAGACAAGCCTTAGAACCAAATATTCCAAGGACAATTCGTATGAGGTTAATGAAAATTTGTGGCATGAAGACAAGAAATCAACCTATCCAGAATAATGTGTGAGGAAGATGTACGTTCAGCAGTAGTAAGAAAAACCGCAGAACTCGGTTTCTTTGTAGGCAGTGAGGCAAATATATGTGTTTGGAACATTTAACCGGACTATGCGTTGTGTGCTCTGCAGTGTAGAAGAAAATGAGAAAGCAAACGGACATTAGTTTCAGTTTATGTTGGACATCTGTTAAATAATTTTTTTTTTGTGACATTATAACCCATGTTTGTTGATATTTAGTATTTAAAAACTTGACATGTTTTTGTAAATTGTTCGTCAATTATGTTAATACCTAAAAGAAGCCAATTTTTTTAATGTGCATTTTTTCTCGAAAATAAATAAATATTGATCATTTCTTACTATATTGTTATTTAAATATAGTTATATTAAATATTTAGTCACGTCAAAATATTAAAAAAAACATCACTACCTAAGATATTCATCATTAAAAAAGTCAGTCTCGTAGACCGACGTTACCAACTATGTTACAAGAATTCACGTTACTGGCGGAAGGTTAAGGAATTGTTTAATTTCAACTTCACCCTTGATTATTGTGAAATAGTTTTTAAGTAAAAAAACTGATTAGTTTTTTGTTTAAATTTGATAAAAATTAAGTTAAATTAAAGTTCACTTACAAAAAAAATTATCAATTTGGCCCTTAAATCCTTATAATTAGGCAACCTCTGTTCTAAAGTTTACCTTCTTTTCTGCTTATTCTTCACAACCTGATTGAACTGTCAGTTTAAAAAAAAAGTAAAAAATCAAACATCCAGAAAAAATGTTACATTTTAATATCTCCGCAGAAAATTGTTTACTTGCATATTAAAAATCACAAAAATATATAGGTTGTAATTACTTTCTAGTGACATCATATTATTTGTAAATTTTACATTTGTGTGTAATGTTTACGACAAACCGCTGAACGAAACTATCCCTTCATGTAGGTTGGGTGAACATGTTGGAAATATCGATTATTCCAACAAACTAAAACGAAATATCTAATAAAAAAATCATTGTTCATTTCAAAGGTTCCTTTGATAATGCTATTGGGAATTTATATATAGCCATGAACGTAGTTTTATTACGTTAAGATTAATTGGGTGATTCCTTTAACCGGCCAAAAATTTATGTATATCAATATATTGAAAGTATGAATGCATCAGGTATATTTAACTAAAGAATTCTTCTTGAATTTACATAATTGACAAAAAATATTTAAATACCAACGTGTCACTGACGAGTATGTCATACAGATACGGAAAAAATGTGTAGTTAATATTACAAAATTAGCGAGAGATACTAACAAAGCTAGTATTAGGTTTGCACTTAATAGACCGAGATCAAAATCATATTCACCCCTAGTCACTTCTCCGCATTTTTTAGTAGAGATCTAGGTGAAATGTGTCTAGGTGTGACAAAAAAAATCAGTATGCCGACTGGGTAGCGGGTAGGAACTCCTTTTAAGTCCTTTGGGTTCTATTGGATAGTCCTATCAGGGAAAGTGAATCAATCCCTGCCCTCCTCAGATTCCAGGAGTTTCTTGACCCGGAAAGCTAGCACCTGCTAAGGGTCCCTTGTCCAGGGTCACAGTTGAAGTTCAGAACGGCATCCAATGCGACAAAGAAATACTTTCGGTACGACAAAGATGGCGGAGTTGGCAACGCTTGATTTTAGGGATAGTATAAGATCACAACCCGCGGCGTCTGATCTAGAGTAAGCGGCTGCAAACAGCGTCGGATCTAGATTGGGTGGTTGAAACAAACACTCACCACACCACACGTCTAGCCAGCGTGGTGTTTAAAGGCTAAATACTCCTCACGAAAACGTCAGTTGAAAACACGCAAATACTTCAGGCAAGCAGGAAATTATTTCCAGAATCTTGCACTGATAAATTATCAGTCTGTCCCATAGATTCTGGGAAGACAAAAAAATTACAAAGACGAGAAAAAGTTACCCGAATAAGACAATACTTTATATAGAAACATATAATGCACGTTCCCTACTATCTTATGCAAGTCTTACTGAACTTAAGTGCGAACTAGAAAACATAAAGTGGGGCATAGTTGGTCTCAGCGACGTCAGAAAACGTGGCGAACACTTAATTAAACTAAAATTAGGACATAGTTTTTACCACGTAAGTAACGACAATAATTCCTTGGGAGGAACCGGCTTCATTATACACAAGTGTCTCCAAACAAGTATAGTATCACTAAAGAAATTTTCCACAAGAGTCATTTGTCTTACTCTCAAATTAAATTTAAGGTATAATATGAAAATAATACAAGTTTATGCACCAACAATAGACCATGATGAAGAAGAAATGAATATACTCTATGATGATATCGAAGCTGCTCTTAAAGACCATCAAGAACATTTTACTTTTATATGTGATGATTTTTACGCCAAAACAGAAATGAAACTCAACCCTACAGAAACACCACTGGGAAACTTTGACTTGGAAGGTAGAAATAAACGTGGCAAAATACTGTTAAGGTTCATGTTGCAACATGAACTATTCCAAATGAACAGTTTTTTTTTAAAGAAGCCACAGAGAAGATGGACATGGCAAAGTCCTAATGAAGAAACTCCAAACGAAATAGATTTTATTGTCATGGACAAAAAACACACCCTTACAGACATTACGTTTTAAACAGATTTGTTATCACTATCATTATAGTAACGACCATAGAATGTTACGAGGTAAAATAGAAATAAGCTTAAAGAAGGAGAGGTGTAAGATGATTAAAAAGAAGAACAAATTAAAACCATGGATGATACCATCAGATGTAGATAGTTTTCAGTAATGTATTTCCGACATACTTAATAGTCCTGAAACAGAAAATAATATAAACGATTTAAATAATAAATTACCAAATGCTTTACTGGAGAGTCTAAACAAATTCTATCCTAGAACTCAAAAAGAAAAGAAGATTAGCCAAAATACTAGGCAACTAATGCAGAAAAGAAAAGAAATGAGATTCGAGACGGAAACTAAAGCCGACGAACTACAAAAATGAAATAAAGAAATATCCAAAGCTGTTAGACAAGACACTCGAAACTATAACCAAGACCAAATCGAACATACAATTGAGAACAATAAAAGTATGAAAGTATTGAGAAAAGGACCAAGAACGGAGATAAGGCAGATAATAAAGATTAAAAATAGAAATGGTCATCTTACAACCAACAGAGAAAAAACCCTTAAAATAGTTGAAGACTTCTACAAATTGCTGAACACAGGCCAACACAAAGCGAATAGCAGAGAAAATCAAGTACCAGAAATATTAACAAGAAAAAAGGGCATTGTCAACCAAGGATTAGAACTACTATCGGAAATCACAATGGACGAAATAAAACGGGCCCAAAGAAAAGCAAGGACTAACAAATCTAGAAGCAAAGACTGTGTAGTTACTGATGCAATCAAAAACAGAGGCACTTGCCTAATAAAGAAAATAAAAAACTTTTTTAACATGTGCATTTTGGACAGTAACATACCCGACAAATTAAACAATGCTGAGGTAATTCTATTGTACAAACAAACGAGATCCCCATGAATTAGGAAACTACAGACCTATGAGTCTTCTTAGTCACCTAAACAAACTCCTTACAAGAATAGTAACGAACCGTCTTAAGAAAAAACTTGATTTCTACCAGCCAATAGAGCAAACGGAATTTCGTACCGTATTCGGAACAAATAATCACCTACAGAGCATTAAAACAGTAATAGAAAAGACTATCGAATACAATCGACCACTCTTTCTGGCTTTCGTAGATTTCCATAAAGTCTTTGACACGGTAGAATTTGACAAAATCCTGGAAGCATACATTCATGCTGCATTGACTACCGATATACACGGTTAATTTACAATACATACAAAAACACAACTATGTCGGTGAAACTACATGAAAACACGGATCGCATCCCGATCGGCAGAGAAGTACGATAGGCTGATACCTTATCGCCTAAACTGTTTACCGTAGTACTAGAATATGCTTGTAAAAAACTTAACTGGGAAGAGAAAGGCCTGAACATTGACGGTAGAAGATTAACAAATTTGAAATTCGCAGACGACATAGTTTTGTACTTGGACAACCTCAAGGAGATAATGTACAATGCAACATGAACTTCAGTTAGTGTATGCCAGTGTGGGTCTTAAAATAAACATCTCCAAAACAAAATTCATGACAAATCTAGTACCTAGCGGAAATATCAATATTGAAGACAATGAAGTAGAGCTGGTGAAAAAATACATATATCTTGGAGACGAAATAAAGACCATAAGAGACAATCCAACATGCGAACTATGAAGAAGAATAAACCTATTATGGGCAGTCTATGGAAAACTTAAAGACATCTTTAAAAACGATAGACCAATTTCTGTAAAACGTAAAACATTTGACCAATGTGTGTTGCTTATGATTATTTATGGTGCCGTAACTTTAACATTAACAGCTACAAGTTCTAAAACTCTGCAAACAACTCAGAAAAAAAATGAAAAGATCCTTGCTGAGTATATCGCTTCATGAACGAGTTAGAAATGAAGACTTAAGACGAAGAACAGGAGTTACCGATGTAATTTCCCGAATTGCCACACTAAAATGGAATTGGGCCGGACACGTCATCCGAATCAATTATGAAAGGTGGACAAAGAGATTGCTTGGGTGGAGGCCGAGGTTAGACAAAAGAAGTAGAGGAAGACCCCCTACTGGGTCTGGATGAAAAAAATTGGATGAAAAATTTTCAAGATAGAGTACAATGGACAAAAATGAGGGAGGCCTATATCCTACAGTGGACCCAAAGGGCTGAATGATGATGCTGACTATTTATACAATTGCAGAAAGACTATAAGTACCAAAATGTTACTTTGGTCGCCATTCTGTACAAGACTGTTCATGAATCTTATTCACTTTCTACCCGAGGATGAGCTTGTGAGATTTAGTTATTTAACCATAGTTTATTTAATTTCCATATCAACCATATCAATCATTACTGTTGATAATTTATGGTTGTTATTGAAATCTGAATTAGCAAATGAGACATCTACTTGTTTTTGTTTTCATTTAAATTCATCTATGCTGGGTCAAATTTCATTTTAAAATTAATTTCACAATTTAAACTGCACATGACAACTTAGGTATTTTCAATTTAATCTGTAACATCCGCTCTTTAGATGTTTTTAAAATAGCTGATCCCTCGTTTTAACGAGTCAGCTAGCTATTGGCATACCAAGCACTTTTCAAATGTGATTTTTGCAACTTTAAAAGGGTTTTCACCCTTATAACAGACTTTGGCCTTCCAATGTATTTTAATGTATTTTGTGTCGAAAAGAATGATTATTCTTTTATGTGGTGTTTGTAAAGCATAAGACGTAAGTTTTTAATAATAATATATTTAAAAAACAATTTCTTTTTTAATATTATTCATTATTAAAGGGTTTAAAGATAGCATGTTACATGCCGAAAGTACTCAGCTGATTTTAATAAAAAAATTTACATACTATCAAGTTTTTTGAGAACAAACACCTGTTTCCAGTTTGGCCTATATTGTTAGAAGTAGAGAGTACTGGAGCTGTCATTTCCTCGATATTAGGGTCCAGCATTTCTGCCGGAGCTGTTGGTGTTGATTCTCTGCGAACGAGAGTATTTGGTTTCACAGAGAATCCAACGGAAGAATTACTCATTTAAGTTTTCTACAAGAGGTGGAGAGTTACTTCTTTGAGAACAGAAACAGCACCATTTTCAGTGGACACATTCAATTCTGACTGATTTAGAGCTAGTGGTTTGTCGGTCATTTTGCTTGCTATAAAGTCCGCATCGTTAAATATTTGGCGGTTTAAAGATCAAAGTCCAGTATTTTTGAAGGAGCTTCCAATGTTTTTAATAGAAGCACTTTCATATGGACGTTCTGCCAGAGCACCTATGTTCCTATATGTCTAATTATTATGACCTTAGCAGGATTTTTAGCAGCCAGTCATGATGCACAGCCTCTAGACACGTTTTAAAAGGGCTGTAAACTCCAACGTCTAAAAGCTTCAACCTAGGAGTGGTATGAGGGGGGAACGACAGAAGTACGATTCCATTTTCTCGACACAGTCTTATTACTTCCACAGGAATGTGACATTCATGGTTATCTACAAGCAGCAAAACTCTACTTTGTGAAATACATTTCATGTGACTATCAAAGTGTTTTAATACCCTAGGAAAAACTTCAGATGCCATTTATCCCCTTTTGTTTCCAAAGAAATAGCTGAGGCTGGATATTCATCTCCTACGTATTCTACTGGGTTTCTTCTTGCAAAAAACGGTGGAACTGTTCCTCCTTCTGCATTAAAAATATCAACAAAAGTAACAAGTTCTTCCCTTTTCTTCTTCTTCTTAACGTGCCCTATCAAGTCCCTTGACGTTGGCGATTAACATGGCGAAACTGTCTCTGTCTCGAGCTATTCTAAAGAGTTGCTCAACTTTCTTTATTCCTGTCTACTCTCTGATATTCTTCAACCAAGAGGCCTGCTTTCTACCAATTCCTCTGCGTCCTTCGATTTTACCCATCATAATAAGTTGAAGAATATTATATCGGTCTCCCCTTACTACGTGTCCAAAATAGGCCATCTTTCTACATTTGATGTTATCAAGCAGCTCGCGAACAGCATTTGCTCTCTCAACGACTGCCACATTTGTCAGCATAGCCGTCCATGGAATTTTTAGTATACGTCTGTGCAGCCACATTTCAAAGGACTCCAGACAATTAATGGTGGATATTTTTAATGTCCATGCTTCGACGTCGTATGAGAGGACCGACCAAATGTAGCCTTTAACCATGCGATTTCGAAGTTGAAGATGCAAGTTATCATTACAGAAGAGTGACCTCATTTTTAAAAATGTCGTGCGGGCTATCTCGATTATACATTTTATCTCTTGATCTGGATCTAGTTGTTCAGTAATATGGCAATCAAGATATTTAAAACTGGACACTCTTTGAATTATATGACCATCAACATATAATCGTGCATCTTGATCTGCTAAACGGCTAAACACCATGTGTTTTGTTTTTGAACAGTTTATGTTTAGGCCAAACTCTCTTCCCACTGTATCAATGGCATTTAAAAGGCATTGTAATCCATTCATGTCATCACTTAAAATAACTGTATCGTCTGCATATCTGATTGTATTTATCAGAATTCCATTAACTTTCACGCCCCATTCCAAATTATGCAGCGCTTCTTTAAATATTCTATCTGAGTATAAATTAAATAACAGTGGGGATAGTATACAACCCTGTCTGACACCTTTTTGTATTTTACATATTTCTGTTGATTTTCCGTTTATGCAAGCTGTCGCTGTTTGACGCCAGTATAAATTTTCTATGAATCGTATGTCTTGACTATAACTCCTTTATCTTTTAATATTGTAATTAATTTGTGATGCTGTACTCGATCAAAGGCCTTTTCATAGTCAATAAATACAGCAAAGACGTCTTTCCTGTGATCTCGACATTTCTGCAGTAATACATTTAGTGCAAAGAGGTCGTCCCGAGTTCCCAGTCCATTTCTGAAGCCAAACTGTGTTTCATCCTGATCTTCTTCGCATTTATCTCTGATTCTACTGTGGATGATGCGTAGAAATATTTTCAAAGTGTGGCTCATAAGGCTTATCATTCTATAATCGCTACAGTTTTTCGGACGTTGTTTTTTTTTGGTAGTGTTATGAATTCGGACTTTAACCAATCTTCAGGGATATCATCAGTCGAATAAACATCATTGAAAAGTTTGGCCAGTATTCCAATGTTCTCCTCATTTATAAGCTTTAACATATCTGTCGGTATGTTATCAGCGTGCAACTTTATAGCATGCAGTATTTCTGATTTTAGTATCTCTGGTCCTTCACCTTCAACTAAAGTCTCCGGTTGTTCGGGTCTATCATCATTATACAGAAGATATATGAACGACATGTTTCTTACCTTTAGAAGCATCAACCCTCGTGGGAGACATTACTGTCGACAAGCCAGTTTCATCTAAGTTCCATATTTTTTCGGGTCTAAATATGTACTTTTCATGAATGGATATATTTTTCTTCTTAAGGTGCCGTGCATTTCTGCGTAGGCGTCCACCGTACATCGTCTTGTCAGGTGAGATGTTAAATATTCTGGATTAAATAATTCTGTTTTTAGCAGCATTGCGAAGCATTTCATAGCTGTGGATTCCTGTCCATTGTCGAATATTGCGCAGCCATGACATTTTTTTACGTCCGAGACCTCTCCTACCCTCTATCTTCCCTTCGAGTATCAGTTGCTGAAAAGTGTATCGTTCTCCTCGTATAATGTGCCCCAAGTGTGCAGTCTTCTTACTTTTTACATAATCAAAAAGTTCCCTATCCTGTAAGCCCGCTCTTCTGAGTACTTCCTCATTTCTGACCCTGTCCGTCCATGATATTCTGAGCATTCGACGCAGGCACCACATTTCAAACACTTCAAGTTTGTAATGGAACTGGCCTTTAACGCCCATGCTTCCATTCCGTACAGGAAAACAGGCCACACGTAACACTTAAGCATCTTGTATCGGAGGTTGAAGTCCAATTTGCGATCAATGGATATATATTTGGAGAAAAACCATTAACGACAGGTTTATTAAATGCCACTGTTACGATTATTATTATTATTATACATAAGCGAGGGCAGAGGAACTAGGTCCCTATTGTGTCCAAAAATAAAGAAATTTCATTAATAATCTACTAGTAAATAACAAAATTACAAATTAAAGCAATAATATTACAATTTTTGGTTTAAAAGATAAACAATATTTTAACTATAATATAAAACGGTCAAGTCTGTTTTTGAACAAGTTGGTAGAGGGAGCAGAGACAATGTTATCGTTAAGGTTATTCTAGCACTCAAAAACTCTATTTGGTAGAAAATTCTGTCTTGATCTTGTTGAAAAAGTCTTGTAGTTTTCTTTTTTTAGTTTAAACTGATGACCTCTGAGGCGTTCACCTTGATTAATGGTAATCATTTCATCGAGATTTCCAAAATTGAATGTTAGTATTTTAAAAGTTGTATTTAAGTCTCCACATTGTCAGCGAAGTTCAAATGAAGTTAGGTTAGCCATATTAAGTCTTTCTGCATAAGGTCTTCTCGATCCCAAAAAAATCGAGTGGCTTTTCTTTGGACGTTTTCCAACAAAATCTTGTTTAGAACGAGATCAGGATACCACGTTGGTCTAGTCAAGTATGGGTCTTACGTACAGAGTGTAAAGTTAACAGAATGATTGCACTGAAACTCTCGAAAAACACCTCCGAATAGGATACAGTCTGGAATTCGCACGTTTACAAATAGAGGTAATATGGTCGGACCAAGTTAGGCTGCTGTTTACGATAACACCAAGATCGTTATACGAAAACACAAAATCTAATGGCTGCCCGTTAACAAAGTACGGCACAAGTGGGTTATTTTTACCAATTCGAAGCACTACACATTTTTCCGCGTTTAAGGGTAGTAAACACTGGGAACACCAAGTTAAAATAGAGTCCAAGTCCATTTAAAGGGGTTAGCTGGTTTGTGATTGGATTGGCATATATTTTTGTGTCATCAGCGTATAACGCTATTTTACTTGGGACATAATAAGGAACATCGCTGGTGTAAACCGTAAAAAACAGAGGTCCAAGGATAGAACCCTGAGGCACTTTACTTTCCACTAACCTGTCCTGTGAGAAAGATTCACCAACTCTAACTTTGTAATATTGATCTGTCAGGAAATCATCTGTCCAATGAAATAAAGTACCGTGAACTCCGAAATGTTCTAGCTTATGTAAAAGTTTGCGCTTAGGTACACGGTCAAAGGCTTTAGAAAAATCTAGGTAAACAACCTTAACCGGCTGCGAACTGTTAAAGGATGACGTCCAGTCGTTAACACAATGTAAGAGATTGGTTAGAGTAGAGCGACCAGAGACAAATTCATGTTGTTGTGTTGGAATAACATGTTTCTCAAGAAGGAATTTGGTCATCTTATTGGAAATAATGGCTTCCATAACTTTGTCAACTACTGGCGGCAAGCTAATCGGGCGATAATTGTTGGGGTCAAGTTTGTTGCCTTTTTTAAAAATAGGGGTAACGGAAACTGATTTCCAACTAGGGGGTAAGGAGTTCTGGATGAAAGAAGTTTGCATAATTAACGATAAGGGTATTGCAATCGTGTCTGCGTACCTTTTTATCAGTTTTGCTGTTAAACCATCTAAACCAGGTGAAGCGGCTGTGAGAAGTTTAATTAGTGTTGTTTGACATGATTCACTGTGAATTCAACTTGCTGTAAGGATGCGCCGACACGATTACAGTTAATAGCGGGTAGATAACCATTATCCGATTTTTTAGTAAAAACCTGTGATAATGCTAAAGAGAGAGTTTCGGAAGATTCTTTGTCGAGGAAGCATAAAGTCTGCCTGGAGTCTGAAGCATTATTCATCCAGAAACACAAGACAAAACAAAAATTATCGGTAAAACAGATAAACAAAATTTAACAAGCACTCACCTTAAATATGTAAAACGAATACGAAAACATGTAGACAAATCTACTTGAGACCCAAATTTTTCACATTAAGACAAATCTACTCAAGACCCAAAGAGATAGGCAAATCGAGAGAAATCTCCCACTACCACAGACATTTTCTTCACATTCCACTAGATAAACTATCCGACACTTTGACGCTAGTCTGACAAGTTATTTCAGAGATCACTTCAAAAATGCACTTCTCTCGCTACTGTATTCCCAGTACACTCACATACAAGAACAAACAAAAGACGATCTACACAAGATTACGCGAAAACAGAAACGCGGACTTTTTATTTTCTAGGTACAACCATCAAATACGTGACTGGAAATCTAGACGATTCTGACTTACACTTAATATCTCTAATATAGAATTATTCACTTTAAAAGAAATAATAGACCTTAAAGAAAACCTTCTCAAAATTTATCCCAGAAAGTCAATCCCCAATAGTAAGGAAAACCCTTATGAACTTATAGAGTCAACAAAAACTTTAGTTTGTGTAACTTCAAATATAATGCTCATAATAATTAAAATCCGTATACTCCATGAAATTCTTTACACTACCTATAAAATCTATTCCATTCCAAACAAAGATCATGTTATGATTCTGCCACCTGCAAACTACTATACAAATAATAAATGGTTCGACACTTGTGTATTAGAAGGCGATAACATAGTCTGTTCCAATGACGTACAAACCAAATGTAACATACCCAATGTAGATAATTGCACAAAAACATTATTCACAGAGAACTTTTTCCAAGAGACCAACAAAATCTTATATATGCCTACAATATTGCTAGGCATAGTTCTTCTTCTTCTTCTAGTTCCATGACCGCTATCGATCGTTGGATATCATGTTGGCTACCATATTCGCTATCGTGACTTTATTGACAGCAGCTCTAAATAACGATGTAGTTGATTTTCCATACCATTGCCTTAGATTTTTCAGCCATGATGTTCTTCTTCTACCAGGACCACGATTACCTTGGATCTTTCCCTGAATGATCATAATATGATCGAAGTATTCCAGCTTGCGTTTCTTTATTATATTGACCAGTTGTGTTGTTTGGTTCAGCCGTCTAAGGACCTCCTCATTTTTAACTCTGTCGACCCAGCTTATTTTCAGTAGTCGTCTGTATACCCACATCTCAAAGGATGTCAAGCGTTTAAGCATAGCCTCAGTTAGGGTCCACGCTTCTACTCCATACAGCAGGACAGGAAAGATGTAGCAAGATATCATACGAACTCTAAGGTCAATGCTAAGATCATGACTGCAAAGTACGTTTCTCATTTTTACAAAGGCAGCTCGGGCTTGTTCTATTCGGCTTTTAATTTCTGCGGTTGGATCCCAGCTCTCATTGATATTACTGCCGAGATAGACGAGTTTCTCTACTCTGTCCAGTGTGGCATCTCCGATTTTTATACCGTCATCATGTATATAATTTTGTTTGCTAACTATCATATATTTAGTTTTCTTAACGTTGAGTTTTAATCCATACTGATCACAAGTCTGTTTTATTTTGTTCATTAGATTTTGAAGGTCTTCTCCGCAATTGGCAAGGACTAAGGTATCGTCGGCATATCTAATATTGTTGACGGTTACTCCATTCACAATAATACCTTCGGTTGTCTCCATTAAGGCTTCCTTAAATATTTCCTCCGAATATAAGTTAAAAAGTAAAGGCGACAATATACAGCCTTGTCTCACTCCTCTTTTTATATTTATTTCATCCGACAGTTCTTGTTCAACCTTTATTCTTGCCACTTGATGCCAGTATAGATTTCTAATTATTCGTAGATCTTTATCGTCCAATCCAGCAGGCATAGTTCACCCGATGAAAATCCAGCAGATAGAAATGAATTTAACCAGCCTCTTGACGACAGATGTACCAATAATGATTGAATGTATCCAATTTATTAAAAAGACGTCACGAGACATTTCCATTCCAAAAATTGTTCCAATAAAATTAATACCAAACCATAAGATGAAAATCTAGCAATTAACAATCCCAGAAACACATGATCAAATTCAACCACTAGATACCATAGACGTACTACCCCGATGATCAATAGGACTGAGCACCACTTCTGTTATAATATTTTTAACTATTTTAGCTTTCCTAATAATCTTCCTAATTAGGAAAAGAAATCAAATTTCCAAAATCCTATTTGGAGAAAAACTGCATCCTGCCCAGTTCCAGATATTGGCGAGCTGATAGCCGAAGTAACCAAAACTTCGAGGACGAAGTCCCAACCAATGGAGGAAGGGGAAATGTAGCCACGAGCTCCCCTAATATTAAGACAGCAGATTCCGACGTCGGATGTTATAAAAAGAAAGAAATTAATATTTTTATTATTATTGCATTTATTATGTTTCAATAGTCAAGTTTAAATCAGTAAATGTAGTAGTTCGTAGTATTTCTCAAAAATGTAAATTTTTAATTTGGAAATAAAGATTTTTTTTTTGGAAATTTAACGTTGAAGAAACATTATATATATATATATTATATATATATATATATATATATATATATATATATATATATATTTCTAGCAAAACCTATATAGTGCCCAGACTGTAACTACCAAGAAAACTGATATTGCTAAAAGGGTGTTGAATATTTAATATTTATGCAATAAAAAGGAAACAAAAGTAACAGATAATATGTTTTTGTTTGAAATACTATAAGTCTTATAAAATAGCACTTACGAATAAGTATAGATATAAAAACGATATTTACACAAAGAAAACTGGAAAATTTACTTTATTGTTTATGTTAAGTCGACAAACATTTTGAAAAATGCCTTTTTCGAAAATGTTTCTCATTATCGCTACCACAATACCACACTATACAATAGTGACAAATAGTCAATACAATAGTCACAAATACAATAGCCAAAAATACAATAAATAAATAAAGGTTCATGACGGGGAGAGTCATACAATTATAACAGTAAAAAAGTATGTTTATTTAAATTTAATTGTAAGCATTAGGCACTTTTTAAGGTGGGTCCACATATGGTCCGAATACCGTCTCGAACTCCATCGCGTACAGCGACGCGATCAACAGAAATTCGCGACGTAATTTAAATAAGTTCGAACACCCTTCCGTACTCCGTACCAAACATTTTGGCATTCCATCAGTAATTGAGCTGATTTCGGATCTGCAAGATGAAGGTTGCTGCAGCAGCCTACATTCTTATGCATTATTCAGTTAATAAAACAAAAAATACTCGTGAAAGAAGGTGCTGGCAACCACAAATGTATAAAAGTAGGGAGAAATATGGTGGCAATCACTTACTTTTGGATTTGAAATTTCAGTTGATCAGTGGATTATATAAAAATTTCACAAGCCTTCCGACTTTGAATTTTTGATCACATTAGTGGCTCCAAAAATAGGTCGAAAAGACACAAAATAAAGAAAATCTATCTCTGTTCAAGAACGGTTAGCTGTCACGATCCGTTTTTTGGCGACTAAAGATTCTTTTATATAGTCTTCTATAGTCGAAGGGTTGAAAAAAACATTCAGGAAATTATACGTCTCATTTATTATTTGAATTTTATTTATAATTATGTTCAGTACTGATATAATTTAAGTCCAAACTGGGCATATCTATAGAGAATATGGTTGGGGAAATTGTATTGGAACCATTGGCTTGGGACTCTATATATGTTAGCGTGGAGTATGGGGTCGTTTGGAAAGATTGAGGTGAAAATTGGGAGTCAGATGAGTGAGGTGTTAAATTGGTATATATAGATAAAGAAGAATTGTTATAATGTACTAAGGGAATAGGGCTTTATGTATGTTGTTCAAAGCTCACAGTTTCCCGAGCTGTCACAGTAGATTGACTTTTTAAAGTGTCCTGAGTCTCTCTTCCTTCTATTATAACTTTAGGAATATCAAGATTATCTTCTCCCAAATTTCCATTTACTTCACCTAGTGTCTCCATCTAAAAAAAATGTATAAGTTGCTACACGAATTATCTTTTGCAGATACCTATAACATCCGAGAAATGGTTGGAGGTGGCTAAACTGTATAATGATACTTGGAATTTTTCTCATTGCCTAGGGGCCCTGGATGGTAAACATGTGGTATTACAATCACCAATTAATACGGGCAGCCAATACTTTAATTATAAATCAACATTAAGTATAGTCTTACTTGCATTGCTATTTATAATTTTCTCAATATTGACGCTGGTGGTCAAGGACGAATTTCTGATGGTGGAATATTCAAGAATTGTTCTTTGTACAACAACTCAACAGGTTAACTGCGTTACCGATCCCCTGAGACCGGTTTTCGATATTATTAAAATGCGGTGTGTGAAAACTGCAAACTTTTAAAAATTACGGAAGGCATATCTTCGTTAATATTCGTTTGTTTTAAATGCTAAAAACAGCATTATACTTTTCTTAAGATTCTAAACATTTCTAAAAGAAAAAATTGTACCAAGCTTTGGGGGCCGGTAACGCACAGAGATTACAAGTTTTTACTAGGGTGCGAGACCGGTCCTATGGGACCGGTGCATGCTTGTGCAGTCAATCGACATTTAGTATCGTTTGTATTTTAATAGCAGGTGTGTTAACGTCCAAAAAAGATTTTGTGTTTAGCTCAAACAGCTGATACAAAAAAAACAAAAACTGTAGAGTGTAACGAACCGAGTACTTCAGTTAAAAATAAAAAATATGACGAAGATAACCCAAGCATTGTAAATTCTGATTAAAGAGACTATGTGCTTGCAGAGTTGCCAAATAGTGACAGTGAAAATGAACTGGACGATCCTTTTGATTCGGACGATTCTGTAATCGACAAAAACTATGTTCTTTCTTCAGATGAATCGTACAGTGATGTAAGTGGGAGTAATTTGTTTGACGAAGACAATGAGACAGAAATTGATAACGAAAATATGTCAGAATCTGCAAATGATGATGAAAACGAGTGGCATGATATAGATGAGATTGACAATGAAACTGGTGAGTTGAATCAATATCAAGATATGCCTATATTAAATTTAAACATTAACGAAATAAAAAATCCTATAGACACTTACAAGTTATTTGTAACCGATGATCTTTTACAGAATATTGTCACTGAAACAAATAGATTTGCTCGGGAAATGTTGTAAAATATACATCGATCAATATCACGTATAAGTTACTGGGTTGACTGCGATATAGCCGAACTCAAACGTTTTTTATTCAATATGTATAGTTATGGGATTAGTTGATGGTCCCGCAATAAATTTATATTGGTCGAAAGATCCCATGTTCAGGATCAGATCAGGTTCAGATCCCTTTTACTGATGCGTTGCATTAATTTTTGTAATAAGCAACAGTGTAATAAAGATGATCGGCTCTATAAGTTGGGAAAGTTTTAAAAGTACTGAATAACAATTTTCAAGCTACATTAACTCCAGGACAGATTTTGGTAGTCAATAAAATATAGTACCGTATCGAGGAATGGCGTTCTTGAACATGTTGAATTTGAAAATGGCTACTACCGCTCCTTGTATGCTGATAATTATTACTCGAGTTTACCTTTAGCCAAATCATTATTCAAAAAACAAATAATTTATTTATTAATTTGAGGTATTCCCAAAACAGTACTTAAAAAAAAATGAGAAAGGGAGAAATATGCTGTACACAGAACAACTCCTTACGTATTATAAAATGGATGGACAAACGGCCAGTTCTGGTGTTAAGCACTGATCCAACCCATACAACTACTTTAGAACCAACAGGAAAACGAAACTGGCAACGTGAGGTTGTATTTAAACCAAAGGCAATTATTGATTACAATCAAGCAAAAAAAGGAGTAGACTTTAGTAATCAGATAAGTACTTATCATTCCGTTTTAAGAAAAAGTTTAAAATGGTACCGTAAACTAGCCTTTGAATTTTTGCTTGTAACATCTATTGTAAATGCCTGGATTGTTTATAACAAGATTAGTTGTGCCAGAATATTATCTATAATGGAATTCAGAAGAAGATTAGAGCAGGAGTTACTTATTACTACAGCTGCACTCGAAAATACCACTACTCCCAAAAGAGTTCCACATACTTTTGTTAAACCGTCAGGGCCTGGAAAGAAAAGGAGAAGACAATGCCAATGATGCTATCATAAATTAAGCGAAACACGTTCAAGCAAACAAGCAAGTAATATGGTGACAAAAGTAACAAGTTACTGCAAAGAATGTCCTGGACAACCAGGATGTGTTTATCTTGCTTAAATAGCATTCATAAAAAATAATCTATTTTTCTAAAACTTGATGGTTTTTTTTAATAACTACGAAAAAATCTTTTATTTTCCTGAAACTTTATGTTTTTTTTTGTTTAATAACTAAGGACATAAATATTATTTAGTTTACATGTTTTTTTGTTTTCAATATCATTTACACTAATAAAATATTCAGTAGTTTTGATCTTTTAATATAAAGCTGTAAACAATAGTATGCTGTCTTAATACTTTAAAATGGTCTTAACAGGAAACCTGATCAAAAAACGAATGACAATGGTGAGTTTTAAAATGTTTTTACTGTTAATAACTGATCTTAAAACTCGTATAATTTATATTATAAAACTGTAAAAACATAAAACCAATTACGTCACTACCGGTCCCCGACGGTCGGTAACGCACCGTGTTCGCATCAAGTCATCGGTCCCCGGGGACCAGTAACTCACTGTTTTTTTTTGTTGACATATTTTGGGAACGCAGTCAACCTGTTAAAGAATAATTGTTTGAGTTTGCCTGAAGCAGAACCCTTGAATTGAAGACAACGCGAAATTACGCATTTTTTCGTTGCTGATGAGGCATTTGCTTTAAGCGAAAGGCTAATGAAACCATTTTCTGGCATTCACAATAAAGAGTCGGTTAAGAGAATCTTTAATTATAGCTTATTGCGAGCACGTAGGGTTGTGGATAATGTATTTGGCATTGCTTTAGCAATATTCAGAGTACTTCGAAAGCCTATGTCATTAAATCTCGAAAAAGCTGCGCTCATAGTAATAACAATAGCTCATTTACATAATTTTCTACGTAAAAGCTCAACCTCCTGCCCGTTGTATACGCCTAAAGGAACATGTGATACCGAAAAAGATGGAAAAGTTGTACAAGGAGCATATAGAACGGTAACTGATGATCAATATGTCATTCCTTCTACCTTTGAGAAACATACCAAGGAAATCCCCTACCGATGCTAAAGTAATTCGAGATGAATTAGCGATTTTTTTTCAGGAAGAAAGTAGAATTTAATGGCAAGACAATTACACGTGAACCATTTTAATGACTTTAAAAAAACAAGAAACTTAAAGAATACTTACAGTGTTCTGAGTATTTCGAACTTTATCCGTATCCAAAAGAAAAATCATGCTCTTGTCAGCAAACCAGCTACTTTCGTACAGTTCTGATGGACCTGTAAAATAAAAAATAAAGTGAATATTATTTAATAGGTACCTACTAAAGATTCGATTTGAATTTGAAACTTTAGTTACTGAAAAAAGTAAGAATCTATAGTAGTTTATGTATGTGTTTCTTCTTATCTTTACCATGTCTCTTAGTATATAGATGACTAAATTTGATTTTTAATGACACTACCCCATTTTGTAATAGCATTAGGTGCCTTTACTTTTTTCTTTTTTATTTTCCTTTTTTTCTCCGTAAACCAGATAGAAGATTTTAATCTTCTTCTAGTTCTACGTAGAATGTTTTGCGACGCCAAAGAAGATGACTTTTATATAAATAGTAATCTGTAAAGATACCTATAACAATTATTCGCAGGCTGCTGTGACTAATTATCTAATACTAATTGTCATCTCGCAATGTTAGGGTCTGATATGACTATCAACCTGTTAGCCTGTTTACATTTCGTCTTTCTCTTATCTTTGTAAAAGTCTGTAAAAAAATTCCGATTAAATTGAAACGCATTAACTACTTTGTTTCAAAACATTTTTTTAATAGAATATGCTTAACAAACAATTTTCTTAAATAACAAACAGAAATAACTTAAAAATGTTATTTAAATTTTAGAAAGACATTTTAAGTATTCAATACTTGTTATCTTCGTATTTTATTAGTATAACCTAAGATAATCACTACACCGAATAATTGAATAAAACATTTTATTATATTTTTTTAAAATAAAAGCGACAAAATTGTACACTTTTTGAAACACTTTATTTGTACTTTTTTTTTTATACAACTGCACTCAATTTCAATTAAGAAACTATTTTGCTATGACTTTAACATAGTTTTAACATTAAAACAAGTTGTACTAAAAAATGTATTGTTGTTACAGATATGAAAGCCCAATAGGGCCAAGGGTCCAAGCATGAGTAGTCAAGATGAGACAGCAAGCCTATTGGTAGGCCAGCCATCATTGACGAGTGCTTCTTCCCCTGCCAATTGTTCCAAACCAGTACTGATGCGCCAGGAATGCACAACGTTTCTAGTGTCTTCGCATCATCCTCAACTGTCTGTTTTTTCTGACAGTGAGGAGGACGGATCTCTTTGTCTGGAAGAGAACAGTACCAGATCTGTGCCTGACATTGAACTCCACTGCAGGTAAATAGAATATGAAACTAAAATTTATTTTTCAATTAGTGTGAAATATATTTATGTTAGATTAATACTGTGTTTATACCGAACATATTTTCGAACATTAATAAAGCAGAAATTTATCCTACACTCTTTTAGACTCACACGTGCACTTTCACTGCAAGTTGCGTAATGACCTGACTTAAAACGTGACACTGAATCGATATTAGAAGAAAATGTATACTAATTTTAAATTAAATTATTTGATTTAAACCGTATTACCAGTTTAAATCTCACGCTATTAATAATAACTATGACTAACAATGGTATCTAAAATTTGGATGATAAAAAAGGTTATTTCTCCATTGTCCCACAGTCCACCTGTGAAAGATGACATGGTCGACATGATGATCGATGTGTCGCTCGACTTTGATTTACCTCAATTATGGTTTTAATAAGGTTTATTTACAAAATTTGTTGATGTAAAGTATCAAGTAAATGTGTTATAGGATCTGAGGCATGAAGAGAAGACATCCAGTGATCTTTTTCTTATAGTGTCTATTTGCTACGGATGTTCTACACTAGCATGTCTATTTTGACTTCTTCTTCTTTGGGTGCCGTGTCCGTATTCAGACGTTGGCCGTCATCATGTTTACAATTTCCTGAAACCTTTCTCTGTCGGCTGCTGCGCGAAATAATTTTTCTACTGTGAAAGCACACCATTGTCTAATATTACGCAGCCATAAAACTTTCTTTCGGCCAATCCATCTCTTTCCTTCCACTTTTCCTTGTATTATAAGGCGAAGTAAATGGTATTTAGGTCCTCTAATTATATGGCCGAAGTATTCTGTTTTTCTCCTCTTTATGGTGTTTAAGAGCAGACGTTCTGAATTGATCATTTGAAGAACATCTTCATTGGAAGTGTGCGAAACCTACGATATCTTTAGGATTCGTCTATAGCACCACAATTCGAATGCTTCTAACTTGTTTAGCATTGTGGTTTTTAACGTCCATGTCTCACAACCATACAATAGGATCGACCACACATAACATTTCAGGACCTTCTTACGAATATTCATTGACAGATTTCTGTTGCATAAAACTGGTTTCCAGGTCATAAAAGCATTACGTGATATTTCAATCCTGGATATTATCTCTTCATCAGAGTCACAATTTACATTTAACCAGCTCCCAAGCTATTTGAAATGATTTACCCTTTCTCTCTCTTCTCCATTAAGAGAAAGCAGACCTTGATCTATATGGATCTTTCCAACTGCCATCCACTTTGTCTTTGAAATGTTTATTATTAGGCCTCTCCGATAACTTGCTTCACTGAGTAGATTTAGTAATGTTTGGAGATCTTGTAAACTTTCTGCAAGAATGGCTGTATCGTCAGCGTATCTAATATTGTTGATTACTTCTCCACCTAGTCTTACTCCCTCTTGTCTGTCATCCAAAGCCTCCCTAAAGATTTCTTCAGAGTACAGATTAAAAAGAGTAGGTGACAAAACATAACCCTGCCGTACTCCACGTTTGATGGGTATTTTTTCAGTGGGACTGTCTCCAATTTGGATAGAGGCTACTTGATTGTAATATAAGTATTTCAGCAGTCTTATATCATAGTGGTCAAGTCCTGCTGCCCGTAGGCAGTCGAAAAGTGTATTGTGTTGGACTCTGTAGAACGCCTTCTCTAAGTCGATGAAACAAACATAAACTTTCTTTCGGAATTTACAACTTTTTTGTAATAGAACGCGCATACAGAATTGTGCCTCTCTAGTTCCTAGACCGTTTCTAAATCCAAATTGCTTATCACCCATCTTACTTTCGCGTAGAAGGAATACTCGGTTTTGTATAATTCGTAAGAGTATCTTCAGTGTGTGACTCATCAAACTGATAAGTCTAAAATCGCTGCATTTGGTGGGCCTGCTTTTCTTTGGTAATGTTATAAACAGTGACTCTAACCAATCATCTGGTATTTTTCCTTCGTTGTAAATTTTGTTGAAGAAAGTGGTTAAGCAGGCAATGCTTTCCTCATCCAAAAGTTTAAGTAGTTCGGCAGGGATTGGATCTGGTCCAGGTGCTTTATTGTTTTTGGCTTGCTGTATTGCCTTTTCGACTTCCGAATTCAGTATATTGGGACCTCTGTCCAACTGGTTGTCACAGGCAGTATTTGGAGCATTTTCTCTAGAAGCATCGTCAAAAAGGTCAGTGATGTATCTCTCCCATTCTTTGCACTGTTGTTCGTGATCACAAATTTTTCCGTCCGCGCTTTTAAGTATGTGAGCATTTTTCTGTTTTCTAATTCCGGCAGTATATTTAAGTTTCTTATGCAGGTTGAAGCTGTCATGCTTTTTTTAGAGGTCTTCTATTTCTTTACATAAATTCTCAAGCCAGGATTCTTTGGCTTGCTTAATTTTTCTTTTTATGCGTTTATTAATTTCACGATATTCGATAATATTTCTATTTTTGTGTTGCCGTCGAACTTCCATCAGATCTAGAATTTCTTGTGTCATCCACTTATTTTTTGCCAACATGGTAGGTGTTTTCAAAGACTCTTGTACGTTCTCTAAAATCGAGTTTTGAATGGCATACCAGCATTCGTTAATGGTTCTGTTTTCGTTTGGTATATTTGATATTCTGTGTATTTTACTATTTATTTGCTGTGATATGTGCTCGCGCGTTTGATGGTTTTTCAGGGGGTCGAGATATATCTTACAAGGCTTAGTTGGCTTTGTTAATTTCTTCAATTTAATTTGTATTTTGGAGCAGAGTAAATTGTGATCTGAGTTTATGTCAGCGCCGGGGTAAGTTTTTACATCTTTAATATTGTTTCGAAATCGGTGGTTTATTAGGATGTAGTCTATTTGATTCCATACTATTCTGCCTTGATGTCCATCTTGAGGGGATTTCCACGTGTAAAGACGCCTTTCTGGAAGTTGAAACCAGGTATTTGTAATGGCGAAGTCATTTTCTTGGCAGAATTCTATTAGCCGTTCACCTCTTTGATTTCTCTCTCCCAAGCCAAACTTTCCGGTGATGCCCTGCGCCATCTTCTGTCCAACTTTAGCGTTAAAGTCACCCATAATTATTATTGCTTCGTGTTTCTTTGTTATTTTTAGCACTTCTTCTATTTGATGGTAGAATTCTTTAACATTTTGCTCATCTGCGTCAGCAGTGGAAGCATAAACTTGGATGATATTTATATTTACAGGTTTAGCATTCAGCTGTATTAAAATTACTCTGTCTGATATTGGGATGAAGTTAGTGACATTACTTATTAATACTCTGTTTGATAATTATTGCTACTCCATTTCGATGCATATGGTCTTGATTTCCAGAAAAATAAACGGCGTAACCATTTGCACTGAAATTCCCTTTGTTTGACCATCTTGTTTCACTCGCCCCCATGATAGTAATGTTTAATCTGTCCATTTCAGAGAGTCGATTTCTCAACTTACCGGCTTCATATAAGGTTGTTACATTCCATGTAGCCACTTTGTATGGATTCTTCATTTTCATCGTATGTCTAGTGATGTTTTCCTTACAGGGATTTCGCTGGCTAGCAACCTGGGAAGCCCTGTGGTTTGATTGTGTATTCCTTCCCCTGCCGGATCTTGAGTTCCGCAGCCCATGATCAGTAGTATTCGTTACACTCATTGATTCCATGATAACTTTACTAGAGATCATAATGGGGTGGTTTCCCGTTGCCTTCCCCATCGCAGTATCACAGCCGCTTAACTCATAATGTAAGTGACGCCTGTGAGTATCTGGAATAAACCTACAGGATTTTTACTTCCGACAGCCTTAATCCAGTAATGACATTACTGCTGCCTAATGTCATATCCTCAGTTGATCCGCGGGTACTTATTTGGCAATGCCTCATTCGTACCTGTCCTGCATATCTGCAGGAACTTTCCCTATCAGCCATATGGGACGTGCTGTGTCGAGGTTGAGGACATCCCCCGCCCAGTCTGTCTTCCGTAAAGTACAGAAGAGCCCCTACTCAGTTCAGAGCTCCTCCTCCACGAAAGCTAGACCGGCCACAGCAAATTTTTGCTATTTTGACTGCTGCCCCAAAACTCCGGTATTGGTCCAGCTAAACCATTTTCGTAGGTTATGCAACCAGGATATTCTTCATCTTCCTGAACTTTTTTTCATGTATCTTACCTTCAAGTATAGTCCGAAGTAGGTCGTATGGTTGTTTATTACACATTTTATGGCCCAAATATTCCAGTTTGCCACGTTTAATGGACTAGTTAGCACTTTTTATCTATTCTTTGCCGATCTTATTTGTTGGTAACTTGGTCTATCCGGGAAATCCAGAACATGCATCTTTAACACCACATTTCTAATGCTTAGAGTATTTTTAGTAATGTTTCAGTTAAGGTTCATGACTTCACTCCATATGGAAGAAACATTATTACTTTTTTTTAAATTTTATTAAACGAACTTTTATTTTACGAGTACAATAGTTTTTGAGTAATTTTTAATAGTAAACACCACAGTGCACAATCATCTACACAGGATCACGTCTACAGTTGATTTTTAACTATTGACGTACACAATGTGAAAACTTGTATTTTTTATACTGGACGAAAAATTACGACTTTGCGCCTCCAAAATTAGACCGAAAATTACTTTTTTTTATTTTAACCTAAATTACCACGGGTTAGTTGAGGAGCGAAAAATTGGTAAAAATCGAGCAGAATCATGTAGTATTTCAAAATTTTTGAAAATTTGAATTAGCTTAATATTCGAGCTTCCTCTTAATAGCTTAATATTGACTTCCCACAAGGAGTAGTGAAGAAATGAAAAATTAAGAGGGTGGTAATACATTTGTATAAACCTATCAAAACACGGTAGCACTCTATTTAGCTAGCGGGAACGTTTCCAAATAAAATTGCTTTAGTGGTGGAAAACAATCAGGGTGGTAGAAAGTGTAGCAAAAACTCACCAGAACACTTTTTTATTTCAATTATAAGTAGAGTATAGTGAAATATAAAAAAAAACCGCTGTAAATTTTTACCTAACGGAATTATTGATTGATAGAGTACGGTAAAATTGTAAAAATAGGTTTTTCATCACCTTAAATTTTAACCTAAGAATTGTTGACTTTCCACTTGAGTTAGTTGAGGGTAAAAAATTACTAGGGTGGTAATAAATTTGTAAAAACCTAGCAGAACAGTGTGGTATTTCAAAAATAATTTTTATTTATTCCGCTAGCTCGAATATTAAGCTAGCAGGAACGTTTCCAAACAAGATTGGTTTAGGGGTGAAAAATTATCATGGTAATCAAAGTTTAGTCTAAACTTAACAAAACACTTTCTTATTTCAGTTATAAGTGGGGGAGAGTGAAATTGCAAAAGAATATTTTTTCACCTTAAATTTTAACTTTACAGAATTGTTGACTTTCCATAAGAGGCAGTTGACGAGAAACTAGCAGGAACGTTTCCGAATAATATTGGTTTAGAGGTGCAAGATTAAGAGAGTGGTTAAAGTTTAGTAAACATTTAAAAACACTTTTTTATCTCAGTATAAGTAGAAAAGAGTGAATTTAAAAAAAATTCCCCCTTAAATTTTATTCTAACAGAATTATTAACTTTTCATAAGGGGTAGTTAAAGCGTAAAAAATTACTAAGGTAGTAATAAATTCATAAAAACGTAGCGGAGCACTTTGGTATATTATTAATATTTATTATTTTTTTTTTTAATTCTACTAGTCTAAGGATGGTTTCTTCTTCTTTATGTACCATATCCTTTTAGAACGTTAGTTACCATCATAGCTATCTTAATTTTATTCACTGCTACCATAAATAGCATGCTTGTATCAATATCATACCAATCTCGCCAGTTCTTTAACCATGAGGTTCTTCTTCATCCTGGACTGCGTTTGCCTGTTATTTTTACTTGTATGATATTTTGTAGCAACCTATATTTGAGACCTCTATTACATGTCCGAAATACTCCAGTTTTCTCTGTTTGATGCTTTTTATGATCTCAGCAGTCTTGCTGAGACGTTTTAGTATTGTGGAGTTTCGAATTTTCTCCACCCAGGAAACTTTTAAAATTCTTCTATAGCACCACATTTTGAAAGCCTCAAGGCGATTTAGATCGATTTTATTCACAGTCCAGGACTCAACACCATAAAGTAAGACCGACAACACGTAGCAGCAAAGTAGGCGGATCCTCAATGCCAATTTTAGGTCTCTGTTACATAACACCTTGGACATCTTTCTAAAAGCAGCTCTAGCCTGCTCTATTATAGATCTAATTTCACTGTGACTTTCTGCGTTACAATTTAATTGCTGTCCAAGGATGGTTTGGTGTTGAAAAATTATTAGGGTGGTAATAAATTAGTGAAAAATGAATAGAAAAATATGACATCGGCAAAAAGTTTTTTTTTCCGAATTCTGCTAGCTTAACCTTAAGCAAGCAGAATCGCTCCCCTTAAGGTTGGTTTAGTGGTGAAAAATGATTAGGGTGTAATAAATTAGTGAAAAATAAAATAAAAAAATTGCGTAGGTTAAATTGGATTCCGCTCATTTGTCCCCGCTAGCTTAAGGGTCCTAATTTGTCAGGAACGATATAAAGCTGTGTGAACTTCTCAGTATCTGGGACGGAGTCATTGCTATATTTGTATGGAATTTTTATTAAATTCTGAAATCTGGAAGTGTCCATACAGTCAATTTGTGATTAGTGTCGTTTTAAAATACTTGCCTCAATCTGTACAAATCATTCTTTTGACGAATGACGATTAACAAATTATGTAATATCTAACGCATTTAAATCTAATACTATAATCTTAGATTCTAATCTAAGCAAATAATACTCTGATCTAAGTACTTCTTCTTCTTTCGGTGCGGTCTTCTTAGAGAAGGTTGGCGATGACGTCTGCAAAGTCTTTCCTATTTTGGGCTTTCTTTATTAAACTTTGAAAGTCTAATCCGTCCAATCTTTGATGTTGCGCAGCCAGGTCATTTGTCGTCTACCCGGGCCGCGTCTGCCTTCTATTTTCTCTTCTATAATACGCTGAAGGAAGTTATATCTGTCGTGTCTAAATATGTGTCCAAGATAAGACATTTTACGCTACTTGACAATTTCTGTGAGTGCATGTTCTCTATTCATACGCCTTAAAACTACTTCATTTCTAACGCGGTCGGTCCATGGAATTTTCAGCATACGACGAAATACCCACATCTCAAAACTCTCTAAACGTCGTAACGAGCTGACTGTTAACGTCTAAGCTTCCACGCCTATAATAGTGCACTATATACATAACACTTTATCATGCGGTATCGTAGGGACAAATCAAGATTACGGGTAGTGAGTAACTGTCGCATTTTTAAGAAGGTGTTTCTTGCCTGTTCTATTCTACATGTAACCTCTTGTTCTTGGTCTAAGGTTTCATGTATCTAGCCTAGATACTTAAACTTTTTCACTTGTTTAACTAGATTGTTGTTGAATAGTATGTTTATAACTGATGTGTGTTTTTTTGAAATTATCATTGTTTTGGTTTTTTTACATTCACCTTAAGGCCGTATAGTTCTCCTTCTCGCACTACTTTGGTTAACAGAATTTGTAGTTTTTCTTCACTGCCAGCAATCAGAACTGTATCATCGGCATACTTGATATTGTTCACGATTTTTCCATTGACTTTTATGCCTTCTTGTGCTTCATCTAGAGCAGGGTTTCCCAACCTTTCCTTTGTTGGGGCTCCCGAACTATAAATTAAATTTCCATGCCCACCCTTTACTTTTTTAATAAATACAACAAAAAACGCACATTATATACTTAAATTTTTATTTTAATTCTAATAAAACAAATTTTAAAAGTTGAATTAAACTAGTACATGTTTTTTATCAAAAAAATTAAATTTAACAAAGTAAATATTAATGAGACAGTTGAGATTGCATATTCTGTACTATTTGGTTGATTCTAGGATCTGTTTTTGCCAGAGTTATCATCAGGTCGCTATCGACATCAAGACGATTTCGCTGTTTAGTTTTAATTAAAACTAGAGCAGAAAAGCCTGTCTCACATAAGTAAGTTGAAGAAAAAGGAACTAGTATTCGTAAAGCAAGAGAGGCAACCTTCGAATTAACAGGCAATCTTTTAATCCAAAATTTCTCCAATGTCAAGAGATGGAAGTCATCTTTCATGGACGAGTCAGCCATCATATCTAGAAATTCTTCCTGAATTTCTTCTGGTAATTGGAACACATCAACAACAAATGGATTTCTTGTCATACGCCATATTGGTGACTCTGAATTGATGTCTCGATAGTATCGGCGAAATTCGTCTTTCAGCGCTTGCAAATGAGTTTTTATGTCAGCTTTCAAATTTGCGTCAAGTATATTATTTTTAATTGCTTCGAACAGCCGAGAAAAAGACATAACATTTTCAGAAGAGATTTTTTGATTCCAAAGTTGAAGCTTTGATATGAACCCCTGAATATAATCATAATTGCTTATTATAGTGCCGTTACTGCCCTGAAGTTTTAAGTTTAGTTCATTCAAGGCATCGAATATGTCAGCCAAATAAGCCAACCTCCATTGAAATGTGTCATCTTTGAACATTGTGAAGAAATCGTGTTTTTCTTTGAACTCGAGAAAAAGAATTACTTCTTCTTTCAATTCATAAAGGCGAGCCAACATGTTGCCTTTGGATAGCCAGCGTACTTCTGTATGGAACAGAAGAACTTTGTGATCAGAATCGAGATCCTCGCAAAGTAAAGTAAATAAACGACTGTTCAAAGCGCTGCTCTTAATGTAGTTTACAATCCTTATAGCCGAGTCCAAAGTCTGGCGTAATTTCTGTGGTGATGTTTTGGAAGCCAAAGCTTGCCGATGAATAACACAATGTGTACTAACCATTGCGGGATTTTTTTCTTTGAGCTTTTTAGCTAAGCCCGATCGTACACCTATCATTGCAGGTGCGCCATCTGTGCAAAGTCCAATGAGTTTATTCCAATCCAAGTCATGTTTTTCAACAAAATTTGATATTGAATTAAATATATTCTCAGAAGTAGTACCTGCTGTCAAAGATTGGGAGTACAAAATCTCTTCTTCAATGATATCTCCGCCGATGTAACGAACATACACTATTAACTGTGCACAATTAACGATGTCGGTGGATTCATCGCAACTAATTGCAAAAAAATGGCGATAATTTTACTTTGTTGATTATTTGTGACTTTATGTCTGCTGCAATGTCATCGATTCTACGCTTGACTGTATTATCCGAAAGAGAAATAGATTTCATTTTTTGCTCTGCATCTTCTCCTAAAATTATCTGCGTGGCTTTTAGGACACACGGTTTTATTAATTCTTCACCAATAGTATGAGGTTTCTTTTGCTTTGCTATCATAAAAGCTATTTCAAATGAAGCTTTGAGATGCTGCGATACACCTTTGTGATAACTTCCCGATTTATCCAATCTCATCCGCTTGAGTGATTCTGCTTTAGAAGAAAAAAACTCTTGCGTCTTCAAAACCAGAGTAGGATGTTGTACCTTCAAATGTCTTTCAAGGCGATTGGGCCTCATGCTATCATTACTTAAAACTTTCATACATATCACACACTGAGGTAACTGTAACTCGTCTTTTTCTATGAAGGTAAATCCAAACTTAATATAATCTTCGGAAAACTTTCTTTTTTTTCGCTGCCATTTTGCAACCTATAACAATAAAACAGTAATAAATAAACAAGCAAAATACCTACATGTAATTACTATTTATAAATGCCCATTTATCTTAATAACGTAATGTATTTAACGTTTCAAAATTAATTCGCCACGTAGGTTTGATTGTAATGTGTTAAAAAAGATCCAATGATCGATCTACGAACGCATCTTAGCTCAATCAATAATTTAGTAAATTAAATAAAAATGACAACTGTAGTTTGTAAATACACAAACTTACCTTTTAACAGTGAAACACAATAATTATACACACTCAAACTAATTTCTCAGCAACAAATTGATACCGAAACGTCAAATTTTTCGTAAATTTGTGTGAATGAATGTCACAGATGCTCATGCACGTCCGGTAGGTACTCAACTATTTTCTATCTACCTATGATCTAATCCTAATTCCTAATGAACGTTATGCGGAATCGGTGCGGAGGGTTGCGCGCGGATTTCATGTAGTGGCTTGTCGAAACTTATATAAACTGCGATTGACGACGTTGGTGTCGGGTTTTGAAACGGTTGTTGACATATTTAATTTCATTAATTTTATCCGTGTAAATTAAACATTACATTGTAATATTATTTGTAAATGTTGTTTGATTATTTTTTTTTCTTTCTAAAATCGCAAACGTCTTCCGCCCCCCTTGACATCTCTCTATGACCCCCCTTCTGGCGGCAATCGCCCCCCTGGTTGGGAACTCTGGAATCTAGAGCATGGGCAAAGATGTCCTCTGAGTAACAGTTGAATAGTAATGGTGATTGTATTACAACCTTGTTCTAACTCCTCTTTTGGATGGTTATGGTTTCAGTATCACCTCTTTATTTTTCAGGTACTGACAAAGGCATTTTTGGTTCCTGTAGAGTTCACGTATTGTAATTAAATGTCGTTTTGGATCACAGGGTTTTTTGCAAGCATTATATATTAGCTGATCGTTGTTTGACTTTGTCAAAAGCCTTTTCATAATCTCTATAAAGCACAGTAGACATCTTTTTGTTGTTATCTCGGCACTTTTTCATGAGAAACATATGAAACTGAAACAAGGCTTCTCCAGTTCCCTTACCGTGTTCGGAAAGCCAAATTGTATCCGAACCCCATATCTTCTTCGCATTTTTGTTAATTTGCTGTTATGGATATATTATTAGAAATAGTGCTTCAGAATATGGGGCATGCGACTTATTGGGATCGAAAGTCTTGACATTTTTTTAACCCTAGTGTTGATTTTAGGTATTAGTAATGCACCGAACGTTCGAACGTTAACCAATCTGTGTAAAGGAATTGTACCAGTCTTGTATTTACTGTTGATGAGTCTTGATAATAGTTCTAAATTGTCTTCTTCCAAAAGTTGTATAATTCTCAACTATAATCGTAGTCAGGGTCCAGAGGCTTTTGCGGTTTTCATATCTTTTAAGGCGTATTTTATTTTCCTGATGTTTAAGATGGGCAAGTCGGTTATTTTCGGATTGATTTTTTGTCTATCAATGATTTATCTGTTCTCTAGTCTAAGAATAGGTTTTGTAGTGTATGTTCGGCCATTCAAACGCGTAGTTTCTTCTATTATGGTCAGGACTCTATTATCCGTGTGATTGTTTATTGTTGCCACATTGTAGTATATTTTTATAGTTCTAATTTAATTTGTCTTTAATTCGTATTTTATTGTCTATTATTTCTAAATTTATTAAACACACCACGATAACTAATTACTAATTTATTAAATAGCTGTACAAATCTTATTTGTTATTACGTTTCGTTACAAGGTAAAGTCGCGTGTCCCGATCTTCTGAGGACTAATCCTCAATGCAAGTCTTCCCGTTAGTTATATGGGAGCCAGCCGATAAAACAGAATTTCGTATGAAAATACTTATGCTGTTTGTCTCGATGTAGGTCATAGTGGCATCCGGTCTCAAAACTGGGTATGGTTCTGTTATCGGCTCGTTGTCCCGCCGAAAATTCTCGATTGTGTTTGTTTAGCGACAGGGGACCGGCAAAAATGATGTCAGGTAGATTTTTGAGCCTACGAAGAAAAATGACGAGAATGCAATACAAAAGAATTAGTCATTAAAATATTTACAGTTCTATTACGCCGAACCTTTCAAAATCGTAACCATCCACCACATCTAAGTACTAGAGAATAGTAATATAAAGATAAATTAATATAATAGCAAAACACTAGGCCTTATTTGTTTAAAGCATATTTTTATTAGTCTTTTTTTTTTTAAATTAATCATGATTATTAATTAAAATGGATTACGTTGCATTTTGTCTAAAAGATCTGCAGTTTACAAGTTTTATAATATCCAACTACCTATTTTATTCTTATTACAGTTTTGTCAATTTCAATGGCTTAAGTCCATGACAATACCATCAATTAAGAGTCTAAATGGATCTTTAATGTAAACACGAATGGTTTATCAATTAAGGTTTCAAAATTAAATCAACACTATCTCCATCATGTTTTTGCCACCCCTCTTTGTAATTGAGAACAAAGAGGGGTTACTATAGGCCAGGTCTTGACGCGTAACCATAAATTAACGTCAACAAGCAGACGCACAAAAAGTCTATTTACCTTGTCTGTAATTATGTGTCAAATATTAATGTAGATTAGATGTCTTTCTGGTAAGCGATTCAAGGGAAATTAAAAGGGAAAGTAAATTATATTTTTTACAAGATGTAAAACACAAATAAAAGCTCTTTTGAATACTGAATTCTAAAAAAATATTTAATTAAGAAAATGTAGATATTCTTTTAGAAAATATCAAATGTAACTATAGGAAAATCATTCAATTACTTAAATACAAAAACAGCACGCCATCAAACAATTAAATAACTTCTTTATTCGGTCTGGTAAGTTTTCTTTTTAACTTTAAAGCAGATAGATTTTAAGGAGAATTAAAATATTGAAATTCGATAGAATAAGACTTAATGCAAGTTCAGCTGCTAGAACTACACCTAAAATCTCAACGGCAGTTTTTAAGTGATAAAATTTATCACTAGACCCATAGGAAAAAATTCAAATTACTTGAAGGATATACATATGCTATTCAAATGCGCGTCGCATGTAACTCATAAACATTGGACAAAGCCAAAATGCTCACCTCTTCTGGTAAATAGTTACTCTAGAAATATCTCAGTCCCTGACAAACTTTCTATAATTATGAAAATCAAGTTTCACCTATATATTCCCATGTATTAGAAGAGCGTTTTTAAAACAAATTAAGACTTTTTATAGATAATGGCAATAATTTAAGACTTTTTATATAGCGACATACCAGTCGCTTTTTCAATCATTTATAACTCATAAATGGCCACATTATCAATTTTAACTTATACAGACGAATCCAATGTACAAAAGAAAGTAGGATGTGCTCTAATCAATAGTTTATAGTGGATTTTAAAAAATCGATTTAAAATTGCCATGGTGAATCGACGGTAAACACTGCCGATATTTATATATATATATTATATATATATTTAGATTATATATATATATATATATATATAGATATATATATATATATATTTATATATAAGGATCACTCAGACGAGTGGTGGGTTCTTATATCGGTCTCTAGGTGGAGAAATAAAAGACAAAGTTGATAGGCTACTTTATCTATTTTGAAGACGTTTCGCTTTCGAGTTTTGAAAGCATCATCAGTTCATCTAAAAAATTATTACAATATGCGAACCACACAATCATGGAAACGATGTTAATTGTTACCTTAAAAAGATATGTAGCAGTCAATGTTATTAACAAACATGTGAATGAAACTAAGTAAATGGACATAATACGCTGATCTTGTATAAACAGTTAAGCAACTAACAACATATATGAACTTGTAAAAAATTAGCACAGCAAATGACCATGTGGTCTAAAGTAAATTCAATGTTATTTAATGTTAATAAGTGAGTAAGAACCAAGAAAATCATAAATAACTTCCAACTATTTAATGGATATTAAAGCTTTGATTTTAACTTTAGTAGCATTATAAGTGATATTAATAAAATTTAAAAAAATAGTAAATATGAAGTTACCGATCAAAGCCCTATGAATGTCGCCGGGAAAATGGCGTTTAATGAAACAGGAACGAACTAAACCGCAAAAAGACAGCCAACCTTGAGGTCAAAAATACTTTTGACAGATCAACAAGGTGTAAATACCAACCCAAATTTTGGGGCGGTTAATTTAAGTTTAACTGAGTTTGGATGACTACCCGGTTGCAAAGGACAACACAGTGAAAAAAGTTGGTAGTGTTAAACACAACTCCCCTCACTAATCAGCCCAAATTTACAAACAGGAGATTTTTCATTCAACCTCATAAGTATGTAATGACGTTAATCATTATGGCTAGTTAAACAGCCAGGTGTTAACGATTTTACTAATTTCCAAACAGCCCAAGGTTCAATATACTTGGAGCTGTGATTTGCAAAGGATTCTATGAATCAATTACAATATTTGTATTATTTTAATATAAAATTTGAAACACTAATTAAAGTAATTAGTGTATTGAAATGCAATGTGGTTGCATATGTAATAGTAAAATTAAGTAAAGATATTAAGTTTTTTATGATATATTTATTTATTTATTCTATTTTGATATAAATTGTATTATGAAAAATGGAACAAAGTTCAACTAGTTACACCAATATGACATTAATGTAGTGAAAATGTCATATTAGGTGTACTAGTTGAACTTTTTCCCATTTTTTCATAAACAATTTATATACATAAATAGAAATAAAATAAATAAATATATCAATAAAATAACTGAATATCTTTACTTAATTTTACTATTACATATGCAACCCACATTGCATTTCAATACACTAATTACTTTAATTAGTGTTTCAAATTTTATATTAAAATAATACAAATATTGTAATTGATTCATAGAATCCTTTGCAAATCACAGCTCCAAGTATATTGAAACCTTGGGCTGTTTGGAAATTATCAAATCGTTAACCACCTGGCTGTTTTAACTAGCCATAATGATTAACGTCATTACATACTTATGAGGTTGAATGAAAATCTCCTGTTTGTAAATTTGGGCTGATTAGTGAGGGGAGTTGTGTTTACACTACCAACTTTTTTCACTGTGTTGTCCTTTGCAACCGGGTAGTCATCCAAACTCAGTTAAACTTAAATTAACCGCCCAAAATTTGGGTTGGTATTTTACACCTTGTTGATCTGTCAAAAGTATTTTTGACCTCAAGGTTGGCTGTCTTTTTGCGGTTTAGTTCGTTCCTGTTTCATTAAACGCCATTTTTCCCGGCGACATTCATAGGGCTTTGATCGGTAACTTCATATTTACTACTTTTTAAAATTTTATTAATATCACTTATAATGCTACCTAAAGTTAAAATCAAAGCTTAATATCCATTAAATAGTTGGAAGTTATTTATGATTTTCTTGGTTCTTACTCACTTATTAACATTAAATAACATTGAATTTACTTTAGACCACATGGTCATTTGCTGTGCTAATTTTTTACAAGTTCATATATGTTGTTAGTTGCTTAACTGTTTTATACAAGATCAGCGTATTATGTCCATTTACTTAGTTTCATTCACATGTTTGTTAATAACATTGACTGCTACATATCTTTTTAAGGTAACAATTAACATCGTTTCCATGATTGTGTGGTTCTCATATTGTAATAATTTTTTAGATGAACTGATGATGCTTTCAAAACTCGAAAGCGAAACGTCTTCAAAATAGATAAAGTAGCCTATCAACTTTGTCTTTTATTTCTCCACCTAGAGACCGATATAAGAACCCACCACTCGCTGAGTGATCCTTATATATATATATATAATATATATATATATATAATATATATATATATATATATATATAATATAATATCGCAATGCATTATAATCAATTATTTTTACTGCTGTTGTATTTTTATTTGGCGATTCGTTCAATCTATATTACGATGCTATTTTTCACTTAATCCAAGGGTAATAAAAAATGATAGCTTTGTGTGCAGGAAATTCCAATTTGAAATTTGTCCTACATTTCATTCTGTCAACAACTTTAGTGTTACTGAACCTATAGAAGACTTTAGTGCTTAATATTTTGATTCATTTATTCTTTACCACATTGTCGATATCCTATGTGTCACTGAAATTTGTCTGATAACACAGTTCACCGATTAGTAATCCCGAAGATTTGGAATAAAGCAAATTTCAAAATTGATACCAATTATTTCCATATCAATAGAGCCAGACACGGAAAACTGATAAATTAAAATATGCCTAGCATGTTCAAATTGCCCAAACCTGCGATAAATAAGCGGTGCTTTTATTTTTCTCCGTTTGTCGTCAAAAAGGTTTAGGATGTGATATTATTGAGCAACGACCTATCCGAGAGAAAATTTTATTAGGGTTCTTTTTATTGTCTTTCAAACAATAATGCGATATAACTGCTTTGAAACAGATATCACAATATAATAAAACAGACCAATTATTGAACCAATAGCAACGGCAGCAATTAAAATATTGTGGATAAAAAATTTTCATTAAAATGTATATTAAAAAAGGAACCTATAAAATATTTCAAAATACAAATTATTTTAATAAATTTTATATTTATTATCACAAAATTCCTCTAATATTATAAAACTGCTTTCTTAAAAAGTGACATTACTTCACACTTACAGTTTAACACCTTAAGCGCTACCATACAATGAAAATTGTTGGTGTCTGGGACCATTTTTTTTGTAATAGACTCTGTTTGTTAAGGTATTTTATAATCTATTTGAATAATATTTTTGGGTATCTGTCTTTTTTTTGTGAATTTTAAAGATTTTTTGTGGCCTAAGGTTGGTGCCACCTGCCAAGCAAAAAGAATTTATATTATTTCTACGGGACCATATGGTACATACGTTGTGCCATTGCCCTGCCCGGTATTCAAGCACAAAGTAAGCGTCTCAAAAATCAAGCGACTCGTGCAAGCCAGTATGTTGTTAGCTCCTTAGATGAACAGAGTTTTTAAGAATAGCAGTGTAGTAAAGTGAGTATAAACAAGGTATGCGCACAATGGGAGATTACGGAAAAAGGCAGAAACGCATTTTACAATTGTGGGATAAACTAATGTCGGATGAGGTAAGTAATTCTGTAATAATATGTGATGTTTATTCGTCTGATGCTTACTCTCCTAGTTCGCAAGCTTCGAGTTATTCGGAAGATGAATTTAGCGATGTTAGTGCAGTTTTTGCCCAAAGAAACGTAAATTATGTCAAGAATTAAATTTTACAATGGAGCATCTTCAAACTAATCAAATAGTTAATTTGCCTCTACTGATGTTGAAGATTTGCCGATTTACTTACAAACAGGGTTAGATAATATCCATTAAAATTCACAAAATGTAGACAATGTTATTGAATAAGTAATTTTCCAGTACAAAGCTACTTGTGGGATACATATGACAAATCCAACGTCAAGTACAAAAAAATCACGTGCGATCCGGGCGATAATCCAGAAAAACCAGACCAAGCCAGGAGGAGAACTCTCTCTCCCTGACGTGCGAAATTACCTTAAAAGAAAGGCCTTCCAAAGGAGCAGCGATAGCCACAAGAAACGGACATGTAGTCAAGCCGACGAATTGATAGACGTCCTAGACGATGTAAGCAGAAATCTAGATTCATTCATGAATCTACTAAAAGAATACCCTTTTTTTTGGACTGAGGTGGAAAGATTCGAAATCGACTAGGGAAGGTGTCCCTAGTACTGTTGGATTCAACCATAAGGACCAGAGACATACGCCGGCGGCACGATGTCAAACTATGTGACAGAGGGCCCCCTTCGTACATCCCTGCCAGGTCGCTTACCAACTAAAACCACCCCCTCTTCGACCCGTGGTATCCCTGGACGAGTTCATTAGCAAACGAAACATGGGGATACCACGCGCAGACTGGGTTAAAGGTGCCCTTATGGCTATTTATTTTAGTTACAGCACTTACCTAAAAGCAGTAAGCGTGTAGAGACCTAGTTCCCAAGCGTAGAAAACTTGAGAGCTTAAAAAGGGGGGTTACCATAGAGGGTAACATTTGGTACATTTTTGTACAGAAAATAAAAAGAAAGAAATAAAGGAATGTTTATTTTTTTTTATTATTTATTTTTGTATTTGACCCCTTACCCAGCTTGTTCGGCTCTTTCTATTATAGTCATCGTTAGTTTTTTGGATGCCATATGTGTAGGATCTGAAAGATCCATGACCGGTCAGGAATTGAGTAAAATAGTAATTTACTCTTTTAAATTTACAGTTGTACCATGCTACAACATCGGGGATAAGCGTTTTGGTCCAACGAGCCTTCGTGGTCTGTACCTCCCATTCTCTTTGCCATTCTATAAGCATATTCACTCGTATGGTCCCTCTTACCTGAGGTAGGTGACCGTCGTGGGCTTCATACAGCATTTGTCTTTCTTTGGCAAGCAGGTGGATGGGAAGCGTTCCCGCAATCACCTGTAAGGCCAGCGTAGAAGTGGTTCGGTACGCGCTCACCACTTTTAAAAGGGGCTTCCTTTGGGCTCTTGTTATAATAGCTTTGTACTTCTGGTATTTCAGTACGTTAATCCAGACGGGAGTTCCATATAGAAGGGTCGATTGCACTACTTGAAGGTACAATTTTCTCTTGTTGCTGCTGGGCCCTCCTATGTTAGGTATTATTCTTTGGATAGCTGCCGTCCGTTTATCCGCCTTCTTGACTACTCCTAACAGGTGTTTCGTATACCTCAGGCCTCTGTCCAGGTCGATGCCTAAATACCTCGCGCAGTTCGTCGGCTCTAATTGGCTATTGCCTATTTGGAAGGTCAGGTCCGGCCCATTCCTTGGAGCTTGAAGGATGACCACTTCTGTCTTGTGCCTGCTTTTGGCCTGCGAGTTCGAGATCATTATTTTCCATCCACCTGTTTACTTTCTCGCAGCATTCGTTTACAATTTCCACAAGGTCCCACTAAAACTAAAAGAATACCCTAACATCCCTAAACCAGTAAAGGAGATAATAATAATAATAATAATATAATAATAATTTATTCATCCTTAAAGATCATTTACATGATATAGGATAAGTCGAATAAAAAAAAAATATATACATAAGTACATTATAAAAACATCACAATTTCAGAGTAAAAGGATAAAAAATACATAGAATTAATTATTTACATCCCCCATATATTCATTTACACTGTAGAAACAATTTTGCAACAAAAAAGATTTTAATTTACTTCGAAATTTATTTAAATTCATTTCAGATTTAATACTGTTGGGAAGATGATTGAAAAGTCTTATACCCATATAATACTGGGATTTTTCAAACCGTGCTGTATTATGCTTTGGTATTCTGATGAGGTCATTTTGCCTAGTTGGGTACTGGTGATAATCAGAGTTTATATTAAAAGTAGTTATATTGGCTTTTACATGTAGTATACATTTAAAAATATATATAGAAGGTACTGTTAAAATGTTGTATTCTTTAAAATATTGTCGACATGAATGCCTATATGGTAAATCAAAAATTAACCGAATTATCCTTTTCTGAGAGACAAACACTCTTGCAGCATTCACAGCACTACCCCAAAGATTTATATTGAAGGCTAAGTGAGGATAAACAATTGCGTAATAAACATTCAATACCTGTTCCTTTTTAAGAAAGCTTTTTAATTGCAATATTGCGTAATAACTACTATTTATTCTTTTGCAAACATGATTAATTTGAGATTCCCAGCTCATGTTACTATCAAGATACAAACCTAAAAGTTTAGTGGAAGTTGTAGAGTGAACCAGGCTATCATTCACTTTTATAGAAAACTGGTAACTTGAATTTGATCTGTAGTAGAATTGCATGCTTGTGGTTTTTTTAGCATTAACAATCAAAGCATTTTTTTTACACCACTCTGTAAGCCGATATGCCGACTGATGCATAAAAGACAATCCAGGCAACAGATGCAGCAAATAAGACAATGGCTACAAGAACGCTCCACAGAGCCTGTGGATAAGATGTACATAGAAGACGACATATAGACAGAACTATGTCTCGACCTTGAGACAATAAAAAAAAAGACTCGTGCCAAAAGCCGCTACAGCGGAGATTGGTACGCAAACGGATGCCTGGCATGGTCCTTCAATGCCCATCAGGCTGACGAGCCTCGAAGAAGTCAGTACTTATGCCGACTTCCAAAGGAACGTCCAGCGCGATTGGCCGGAGAGCTTTACAGGCAAACAGAGATCACAATAGGGAACCTCTTCGAGTCCCAGTGTAATGTTAAGGTCGTTATACTGGAAAATATGGACCTGACTATGACCCACAGCGTCCATAAGCTATACAGGGATAAATTCCCTAAATAGGCTGGCATTGAAGAGAATTTTAAAGTGCTGTAACAGACAACAACAATACGAAAGGGCGCAGGCAGACGCACCAAATCTCAGAAGATTTTAAAAATTAGAACGACGGGTACGCACGAAGACATGTGGCACATCCTAGAACGCGTCAGAGATTAGGCCCCCAAAATGCCTCCGTGGTCTTGCACCACGTGAGCTTTGTGTCAGTTGGAGATTTAAGGAAGATGGCAGTGGTTATCTTTAAAGCGACTAACAAAATGGAACAAGTACATACTACTCTCACAGGAAAAGACAAGCCGACCTACAGCTTCATCATGTCGAAAAAGGACACAAGCTACACACAACTCTTAGAAGGGGTACATGAAGCCGTGAGCATGACAAATACTATTTAGTCAATCCATAGCCTTCGGAGTACTAGGGATGGTAAGTTACTTATCACCTTAGATAAGGACCCAGATGCCGCCAAGGCAATAAAGACTGACATCGCGTCGAAAGATAGCAGCCTCAAGGCAAGACAACTGGGACAAGATAGGTCCACGGTCATACATGTTAGAGGTATGACCGCGAATACAAACACAGAGACATTGCGAAATGTACTGTCTGTAGTGATAGGTAAGTGGGAAAAGGACTTCCTGATTAAAAGTCTAAGGAAAATGCGAGGGGACACGCTGGCAGCCACGGTTGTTCTGTTTACCGAGGCGGCCAAAAGAGTGTTGGAGATAGGACCCATTAAAGTAGGCCTCGCTAGATGCGAGGTCAAAAAAGGTCAACGGTGCTGGTCATACACACACGACATCTCAAAGTGCGACGGTCCTAACCGCATTGGCGTCTGTCTTAAGTGCGGAAAGAAGGATTGTAAGATGAAAGACACATGCACAAATGAGGAGTGGTGTGTTCTCTGCAAAAAGAGGCACCACATTGGAACCGCGCGGTGCGGAGAATTCAGTGGCGTGCTTCAAAGGGCGCGACTAGCCGACAAGACGCGCGCAAAAGAACTCACAGAGAGCGTGCCCGCTAAATCGAAATTCTACACCCTTTTCCCAACCGATAATTTAATATATTGCACGGGCGAAAAATGACACACCCTCGACATCTGCACCAAATACTAAGACAATGACTATAGATGACGACGTTTTTCGTAAGGCTAAGTTTCCCTCATTAATGGAGGAATTCCAGAGTATGTGCGCCGAGGCCGTGGAAATGGCTAGCAACATAGAAGAAAACAAAAACAACAATACCGTCCCCGACACTGAAGGACAGCAGGTCTTGTCTGGACTATCTTTGGACAACACTCTGCGAAAAGTACTCAATTAATCCCAGATGACTCGTCCTAGTGACCTAGAAGAGCTAGCCGTAACGACTTAAAATGGCTTTGATCCAGACAAAAGGACTTAAAATACTGCAGGTGAACATCGGAAGGGCAAAGGTGGCATACGATCTGATTTACTCAAAAGCCCTGCAAATTGACGCAGATATTATAATTGTCCCAAAACCGCACAAAAATATTTAAAAAAAAAATTGGTTGGATCTCCGATAATGAGCAGAAAGTGTGCATAAACAAAATTACCAAAAAAGAGGGATTTCTAAAGATAAAAATGAATAAACTAGCAATCATAGCCAGTTATATCTCACCTAATATAAACATGACACAATATGCTAAGAGGGTTGAAAAAATCATTGAGGCGTCACAGGTAGAAACAACATATATAGTCGCTGCACGCTGGTGATATAAACGCCAAATCCATTCTTTGGGTGTCCCCAAAAATTGACAAAAGAGGAGAAATCTGGAACGAATGGATCTCCTCCGCAAACCTGACTGTGTTAAACAACAGTAAACCCACATTCGAAAGAGGTGAGTCGCGAAGTCACATAGACATTACACTAGCAACCAACAACTGCGCCAAGAAGATCTCGGGATGGGACGTGCTTGATGATAATATCTTCACGTTTTACAAGTACATCTCATATGAAGTCAACATTAAGGTCACAACCAGGCACGGCAGGAAATTACTCGAGTTCGATAAGAAAAAATTCACGAATCAGATACGGGACTTACAAGAAGAAACTACCAACTTTAATAAATTTAGAGACAACATAATAAAAGCACACAAAGCGAGCAGCAAAAGCAAACATGTCATATACACAATACCATATTGGTGGAATGAAAACATTCACCAAAAGCGGACAGAATGTCTTAGAATCAGGCGTATGGCACAGAGAAATAGGACCCAGCAAGTTAAAGAAGAGTATTAGAACGCTAAAAAGGAACTCAATAAATTGATCAAATGGGCCAAACGTACAAATGTACGTTTTGCCATGGCACTGCCTGGTATTCAAGGACAAAGTAACCGTCTCGAAAATCAAGCGATTTGTACAAGCCATTATGTTGTTAGCTTCTTATATGAATAGAGTTTTTGAGAATAGCAGTGTAGTACAGTGAATGTAAACAAGGTATATGCACAATGGGAGATTACAAAAAAGGGCAGAAACGCATTTTACAGTTGTGGGATAAACTAATGTAGGATGAGGAAAGTGAATCTGTAATAATAGGTAATGTTTATTCGTCTGATGCTTACTCTCCTAGTTCGCAAGCTTCGAGTGACTTGTAATATGAAAATAGCGATGTTAGTGCAGTTTTTGTCCCAAAGAAACGTAAATTATGTCAAGAAGTAAATGTTATAGTGGATTACGGAGTATCTTTAAGCGAATCAAATAGTTTATTTGCCTGTAATGATGGAGATTTGCCGATTAGCTTACCAACAGATTCAGATAACATCCATTCAAATTCACAAAATGTAGAAAATATTATTGAATGCGTAATTTTCTAGTACAGAGCTGAAGGTGACCCAAAAAATGGAAGTAATCATAAAGGTGACCTAATTGACTCGAATAACTTACAGTGGAACACTGTTGACAATCATCTTTTAAGAATTTTGACTTTGATAGAAAAGATACAGGTTAACTCTCATGGTTAACGAAACTAATCTCTATGGGGAGCAGTAATTGGCGAAAGAAGGACTGATATAAAAATCGGGCATCAAAAAGTGGACTCCAACTAATCACCTGGAAATGGAAAGGTTTATTGGTATCCTATTATGGATGAGCTTCTGTAAGTGGGTCACTATACGATCTTATTAAAAAAATTCATTATTATATTAAGTAAGTGGCATTTTAGCGATAATGATAATAATGCTTTCGCAGACAACAGACTTCGCAAAATTACTCCCATCCTTACAGTTCTTTTAAAAAACGTTAAAAAAGTGTTAACGACTAGTAAAAAAGTGTGCATTGACAAGACTATGGTACCATTTCGTAGTCGACTACGATTTCGGCAATACATAAAAAAAGGCACAAGTTCGGTATAAAGCTGAACAAGTTGTGTACGGAAGGAGGGTACACTTATAATCTTCGGGTTAATTGTGGAACGGATACCGAAAATGGCGATAAAGTATCTTTAAATGTAGTGTTTGCTTTAATGAACGATCTTCTGGATTCTGGTAGAGAACTGTATACCGATAATTTTTATACAAGTGTCTCCTTGGCAACCAAATTATTAAAACGAAAGACGCATCTGGTGGGCACTCTCCGTAGCAACCGAAAATATAATCCTCAAGAGGTGGTCCAAAAAATTAAAACCAAAAGAAATATATGCCAGAGAAAGTAATTCCTGAATTTGGTTATAAAACGGCGTGACAAGAGGGATAAGCTTATGCGTAGCACCCTTCATAGAAATAATACAAAAGAATTATTGTAAAGAGGTGGTTCAGTAGAAAAACCCGAAGCAATAATAAATAAAAGCATATTCTCCCTGTCTACGCAGAGGAACAAAATGGTACAGAAAGCTTAACATCAAATTATTATTGGGATCTGCAGTTGTAAACGCTTTCTTGGTCTACAAGGAAATTACACAAGAAAAATGGTCCATAACCGATTTTGAAGAAAAACTGTGTTATTTATTGTTACGCATTGGAACATAAGATACAGAAGGTAGCACCGAAAATCATGTTTTGGAACAAACTAATTCAGTTTGCTACGAAAATTTGAAAAATTCTGTTGGAAGAAAAGTTGCAACAAAAATAATGTGCGCCAAGTAAATGACAATGTATGTTCTGTAAAAAAACATTATGCTTATTTACTGGACACCGAGTAAAAGCTGTATAAAACATGAAGTTCTATCTTCAATTTTTTAATGTAAATATGTAAATGTTATAATGTATAATGTAAATGTTAATGTAACAATTACTACTTATGTTTAGAAGTTTGTTTTCCGTTTGCTTTTCTTTTAGTCTTTAGGTATTCAAACATTTTTCAAGTACCCTTATTTTATAATTTTTAAATAAATACTATAAAAAGAAATATATCATTAATTTGCATTTTTTCAAGTTACAAAAATATATTAGATAGGTGTTATATGTTTTGGACCAAAATCACTACATGCGTTTTTTTTTTCTTATTTTTAACTTCCATGTAAATACTACACAAGTGCGGCACACTGTGTAAGACACGATCCCCAAAATACCAGACTGCATTTAGGCACAACATATGTGCGACGCAGTCCGAACAACAAAATTGAGTGTGGCACGCGAAATTATACCACGTGGCACTTAACGTGTTAATATCAAATAGAAGTTAAGTTATGAACATTTCTTTAATGTTACTATATAAATTGACTTAGGACACCCCTTTTTAAATTTAGAGCTATAAATGCCGCGGTCTTTTGTGCCCAATATCTTGATTGTACCCAAAAAGTTATCCATTTTGAATGTGCTCGGCAGTGGTTGCGCATTCACAAGATTTCGCTACTGTCTTTGTGCATTTTCATCGGTATTTTTAGTAAAATATTTTTGAAAAATACAGAGACGTGCTGCTCAACCACAATTTGAGTTCTAAAAATAAATACAATATCGACGAGTATGGACAGTCTACTGTACATACCCAAATAAAAGTTTTATTTCCAAAAAAGGCAACGTGACATCAGTCGAAAGAAGTAGCAACGTCCCTATCGTTGCTACTGTGCTAGTCAATTCGGTAAACTCTTGTATAATATTTCCAAGAGTTCATTTTAAGCCCCACATACTTAATGGCATACCCTCAGAAAGATTGGGTGTTAATACTCTCAATGGGTGGTCCAACTCTGAAAAATTTGCAAGATTGTTTAAACCATTTCATAAAACATGTCAAAACAAGGTGCTCCTAACCATGGACAAGACAATAAATTTGTCCAAAGAAACCAGCATAGTCATGCTGTACCATAATTGTAGCGAGTGAGGCATATTGTAAATGTAGACCTCTGTGAGGCTATTACTAAAGGAAATTATCGAGTCATAGGCGTGCGGTTATTATTAAAAAAATAATGCGGATTTTAGAACGAATTGATTGTCATAAAAATTATTTTCTTATTTTATGGGTACCTTAGATAAAGAAAACAACACATTGTTGAATAGATTTTTTAGGAAAAATCCTTTATTTGTTTAAATTAACAAACTTATGATTTAATGATTCAAGGAATAAATTTAATTCCTATTGTCAGATGAGATTTAATCACATCATCATCAGTGGCATTACAGCTCGTTATGAGCCAAAGCGTTCTTCAGAACAATCTTACATTCGCCTCTGTCTCTGACAACTCTTCTCCATGCTTTAACTCCAATGGATTTTAGATCATCCTCTATGTTATCTTGATACTTAAGTTTTAGTCTTCCTCTGGCTCGTCTTCCCAGTGATCCTCTTCGGTCGAAAATTTTTTCGGATAGTTGCATCCTCATCTCGCCTAACTAAATGTCCTATCCATCGAAGGCGTGCTAATTTAAAACATTTAACAACGTCAGGTTACCCAAAACTGTATAACTCAAAGTTGTAGCGCCTGCGTCACAAACCCTGTTCTTGGACTCCTACATAAATTTTTCTTAGAATTTGTAGAATTTCCCTCTTATGTAGAAGTACATTAAAAAAATACTTTTTATAAAGAAAGGCCAAATAAAGAGAGTCGTTCATCGTTATCATCGAACCGAAGAAATGCATACTAAAACTAGAGGTGGTGATAGAAACACAACGAAGTTTCAATGTATGAAAGGTAATATAATACAATTTATTATGGGTTTTAAATGTGTTCAATCTCATTACAATAGAGCAAAACTGATTCAAAAGTATTTTCGATATACTTTCTAAACTCAGTATCTCCAAAGTGTACAAAGAGTCATATCCAAATACTCTTTGTAAGCTCTCATATTTTCGTCATGTATTAAATACAAAGTTTAATTTGGGATTTGGAAGTCCCAGAACAGAAGTGTGTTTTAAGTGCTTGGAGCTGGATGGAAAAATTAAGTCTGAGCAAAATGCGCATGAAAAAAACAAATTTAATTGTGGAAAAACTAGTCTATAAATTAAGGACAAAAGGTTTTTATCAATTGTTAAAAGACAATATGCCGGATTTGAAAACAATAACGTTTGACTGCCAGAAAAACTAAGTTCTCCCAAAACCAGTCTGCCTATAACTCACGCGAATTCTATATTTATAATTTTACCAATATGGAAGGTAGTAATCACTTTAGTAAAGAAAATACTCATGTATTCTACTGGACAGAAAACCAACACGAAAAAATTTCTAACTGTGTTTATTACTTTTTAAAAATTTTGCGCCATGCCCCTGACAATTGGGGGGGGGGAATAAAAATATAAACTTAATTATTTTATTATTTTAACAAGCATTAACTGAACTTTGACATGTGACTCACAATGTATAGTTGTGCTTCGATAGGTCGAGTGTGTGCTTGTATCTATAGTGCCACATTGACGCAATTTTACGCAGAAACATTGACGTAACTGTATTCTGTCATTTTTCATCTGGATTTCTCCTTATTGTGAGGCAACATTGACGAGAGTGCATGTGGATAATTTAAAAAAAAAAGAGGAAAAAACTAAAGAAATCTGGACAGGGTTATACTTCTAGAACAGGAAACCTGTAGCTGCTAAAAAAAATCGAACCTATATATACCGACTGCCGTTTGAAATCTCCAAATGGGGTATCTGAGAAGCTAAGAGATACACAGTTTAAAGAGTATTGGGCATTAGGGTCCTTGAAAAAACAACGATATATTTTGGCTTCTTGTATTCAGTTACTTGAGATGGGCTACCGACGTATTTCTACATCAAAAACCACTCCCAGAAATACAAATTGTGCAATTTTTCATTACAGGCAAGGACAACAAAACGACTATGTAAAACGTTTCTTATTAATACTTTTGAAATGACTGAAGAAGCTATTAGCTCTATAATTAAAGCAGTTTCAAGTGAAAAAACTACTATTATACAGAAGATAAACGTGGGATAACACGAGAGTCGCAAGAAAATAACTGACAAAAATTTGGATTCCATTGTACCCATATAAATTTAATCCTCCACGAATTGAAAGTCCACCATCTTGGAAGTAATCTTCAAGGCAATACATAGACGATGCTTTAATTATTGCGGAACTTCACAGGTAACTATATAAAGGAACCCGAAAAGAAGCCAAAGAAGAAGGTCAGAAACCTACGATTGATATCTCGTATTTTCAACAGCGAATTTAATATACGGTTTTTTTTATCCCGAAGAAAGATCTTATGACCATACGAATCTTTTAAAAATACCGGAGCAGAGAAAAAGAAAATATGCAAACAACTATTGTAATCACTTAGAGGAAAGGGATCTAAGTAGTAAAAGAAAAAAACTAACGTTAAAAAATTCTGATAACAATATACATCTGGCTACTTATGATTTACAAGCAGTGTTACATTTTTTTACAAATCTCGCTTAAACTGGTTATAACTTCACAGTAGTAGAAGTAAAGGCGAAAAAAAGACCAAGTCTCCGAAATAGATAGATACTTGTGAAACTTGATAATGCTAGCTTTTACTTTTTGGAATGCAGTGAAGGGGAATAGAGTGGCAATATGAGAGCGGATCTTGCGTTTATTACTATCTAAAAGAAATGTCAATTACCAGCCTAGGATTATTGTGATTTTTTAATTCGATAACTGTAGTGTGCCAACAAAAAAATAAATATTCTAATAGCCATGTACCTGTTTGCTGTCAATAACTTTGGACATCTATTATATTACTCCATAAATACGCTTGTTCGCAATTAACACCCAAAATCAAGGTGACTCAATGAGCATAATATAAAAAGCAGTGAAGAGGGCAACCAAATTAGGGCCCATATACATTCTCCGAGCAATACGTTGAATTAATAATTAAGAATGATTAAAAAACCAGGAGCTCCTTTAAACCGGTAAAGAAATGAATTTCACTGAGTTTTTCGACGTAAAAGCACTGTATAATGAAATAGGACCAGATTTCTCACCAAAGACGAGGAAGGCCGTGACTTCAAAAAATGAAGTAATGTTACTTCAAAGTCTTAAAACTTAATGTTTGTCATAAAAGAAGGGGTCCAGAGTTCGTCGAATTGTTTTCACATAAATGCCCAGCTGCGTAGGGCTTACTCTTCAAAAAATTCCCTTAGGTGATCACAAACTAAACAGTTTACTTTCAAAACATATAGTTCCTGGATTTTTGTAAAGCCTTTTACGAATAATTTTTTGTTGATACTTTTTTTGCAATTTTAAATTTTATTTTTAAGTTCCTTTTTATTAAAATTGTTTGCTTTTACTATGCAATTTTCGATTTGTTTAAAAAACATTTTTCAATGACTTGTTGTGCTTATTTCCATTCCATGTTTCAAAACTAGCTGGGTAACCAAAAATTTTCCAAAATGAGTATGTCTGTGGAAATTTTATCTTTAAAATTGAATTCCTAGAATTTTTCATTCTAAAAACTTAATTCTAGATTCCTAATTTTTCATCGCTACATTTAATGCCCAATTGCAATCACAGTCATTGTTGCCTCAGTTAGTTTTGTGGCGAACAATGACGTAATTGCAATTGGGGATCAAATTTGTCGATGGAAAAAATTAAGAATTTAATTTCGAATATGTAATAGAGTTATAGTATATTATGGTGGCTAAGTATAACTGCAATACTAATCCAGTACCTTCATTATGTTTTATTGCATGAAGTATTAAGTAAAATAATTTTATATTTTTGGCTCTCCTGAAAAGTTAACACTTTTGTAGATGCGTCACTGTTCCACCGGGACAGCGGTATTGATGTTTCGAATATATATTTAGATTTTTAAAGATATGGCTGCTCTGAAAAACACCCAAAACTTTCATTTCCAAATAACAAAATGTAAAAGATTTATTATTTCACACGTTATCGCAAATCTGTATTGATCTCCGGCGAAGAGTTTCATAATTCCGATTATTAGCAAAGCTCTCAAGTATTTTAAAATAAGGTGTAAACGTTATCTTAAATTTACACCAAAAACACTAACAACTGGAGTTTTTAGTTAATAATGCTAAAATTGCAGATGTTAAAAAGTTGTTAATGAAACTCTATGGAGTTGGAACTGGATTTATAGAGGAGTTCGAAAACAAAAAATTAGCATTTTATTTAAACATTATTTTATAATTCTACCTTGACAGAGGTCCCTCGAAGAAGATAAACCTTGCCTGCAATCATCAATTTGACGAAAGTATACGAGTTTGATTAATAAATTACGATTTTTATTAAACGAAATTTTTTAAATAGAAACCAATATTATTGCCTCGGAATAGGACAGGAATATTCTATTAGGAACATGGAATTGTACTAAGTTAATAAAGACCTGGAATTGCCACGACAGCGATTAAAACAACTAGAAAACTTGAACTATGATGTAGTAACCATTTAGGAGAATGAGATGGACAGAGACGCATTGTAGAGAATGATAAAAATGAATTCTAACGACTCTCTAAATTCAACTCTACACAGAAGCTCCTAAACACGATATATAAATATTACTAGGTGATCTAAACGCAAAGGTAGGCACAGAAGACTACGTAATTATTGGTGGCAGGAAGATATAGTTTACATGAAGTTACAAAACGATACTTAATTACGTTTGGCAGATTTAGCAACAGGGCTGCACTTAGCCATCAAAAGCACCCAGTTGTGCTAGAAAACCAGATCCACACGGCAACATGGAGATCAAGCAATGGAAGAACAAATAAATCAATTAGATCACATAATTGATTGAATGGGGAGACATTCTAGCAGCATAATAAGTGTAAGCATTATGAGAGGGCCAGACAGCGACACAGACCAATTCCCGTAAAGGCCAAGCTCAGAACAAGAATTTCAACATCAACGATAGATAAACACATAAAGATCGAATGATGGAATGAGGCGAAACTGAAAAGAAGAAAATAATCAAAGACAGTAACTAAGTAGAATTAAAGAAATAGGTTTCAGGTTTTGGAAATAAATGAAAATGAAAGTGAAGATATAGATCAGCGATGGAACTCCATAAAAACAACTATTACAGAAGCAGCAGAGAAATCTATCGGAAGAACGAAAAAAAAAACAAAAAATAAAAAATAGTTCGACGACGAATGTGAAAGAACTCTAAAAAGAAGCAAACAATAGAAGAATTGATTATCTGTCGAATCCATCAGAAGAAAAACGTATACAATTCCACAGAGAGAGAGCCGCAGCTAGAAAAACACTTAAAAAAAAAGACACAATATCTGCAGCAACCAATCGAAAAAGTAAAGGGAGAACACAGACGAAATCAAAGTAAAAATGTCTACAGAGAAGTAAGACAACATAAGAGAAGCTCATGTAATATAAGCACACCCCAACTTCGTAAGAGATAAAAATGGAAAATGCTGGCTGCCGAAAACAAAATAATAGAAAGATGGGCTGAATATTTTGAAGAGCTCCTAATTATCCAAAATTTCACTGATGAAAACAATGAAAATGGTGGAAACACCGGAGAACATGAGTATTAAACGGTCGAATTAGAATTACCTCCACCAAGCATGGAAGAAATTACGCATGTCATATAAAGGCTTAAAACCGATAAATCCCCTGGTCTGGACAATATTGATGCCGAGCCAATTACAACAGGCGATCATGAACTCATAAGTAAAATCCATCAATTAATAGAAATGGCCTGGCAACAAAAAATAATGCCGAAAGAATGGCGTGGTAGCATTATTGTACCTTCTTGTTCTTATGGTGCCCTATCCAATTAGTGGATGTTGGCGACAATTCTGGAATACTCCTCTCGATCTTGTGTGGCTCTAAAAAGTGCATGGGCATCGAGATTTGTCCAATCCCTTATGTTTTTAAGCCATGAGTATTTCTTTCTTCCGATGCCTCGTTTTCCTTCTATCTTCCCTTCCATAATAAGCTTTAAGAACTGGTACTTGGAATTTCGAAATATATGACCCAGATAAGCAGTTTTTCTTCTTTTTATTATTGGCAGCAATTCTCGTTCTCTGCCCATTCTATTTAATACTTCGACATTTGTTGTGTGATCTGTCCAGGGAATTTTAAGTAGTCTTCTAAATACCACATTTCAAAGGCCTCTAATCGGTTCATCACATTGGCCTTTATGGTCCAGGTTTCTACACCATATAGCAGTATGGAGTAAATGTAACATTTTACAAAGCGATATCGAAGCATTAAGTTGAGGCTGCTGTTGCTTAGCAAGGTTCTCATATTAGTAAATGCTGTTCTGGCTTGCTCAATCCTGCTACGTATCTCTATGTCTGGATCTAGATCTTCAGTTATCCAACTACCGAGATATCTGAACTTGGGGACCTTTTGGATGTTCTTGTTGTTTACTCTTATATTCAATTGCATATTTCGTGTTCTACTAACCACCATTACCTTCGTCTTGTCTATATTAATCTTCAAGCCCACTCGTTCTCCTTCAGTGTTTATTCTATCTATTAGTCGTTGTAGCGCTTCTTGGCTATCAGCTATTATGACTGTATCATCAGCATAGCGAAGATTACTAATAGTCTGTCCGTTGATTTTGATTCCATCTTCAGTGTCACTTAAGGCTCTATCGAAAATCGTTTCAGAGTAAAGATTAAAAAGGAGGGGTGACAGAACACAACCCTGTCGTACACCTTTTTCGATTGAGAAATATGATGTAGATTCCAGTCCTACTCTCACAGATGCCACTTGATTCATATAAAGGTTCTTTATGATTTTAAGGTCATTCTCATCTATCGAACGTTCCTGGAGCAATCTTATTAATTCTGAATGATTAACACAATCGAATGCTTTCTGGTAATCTATAAAGCATAGGAAGACATCTTTTTGCTGATCTCTGCATTTCTGAAGTAGGACAGTTAAGCTATAAAGTGCTTCTCTTGTGCCAAATCCTTGTCTGAAACCGAACTGTGTGGGGCTAATGTCTCTTTCACATCTGTTGTATATTCTTGTGTGAATTATCTTTAAGAAGAGTTTTAGGACCTGGCTCAATAAGCTGATCATTCGGAATTGGTCGCAACTATTAGCGTTTGGCTTTTTTGGGATTGGTATAAAGGTTGATTGAAGCCAGTCCTGTGGTATTTGACCGGACCCATAAATGTCATTAAAAAGATCTACCAAGGTGTCTAAATTGTCTTCACTCAACATTGTTAGAACCTCTATGTATATGTCGTCTGGGCCTGGTGCTTTTCCCCATTTGCTCTGTTTGATTGCCCTTACAACTTCTGACTTCAATATTTTGGGGAATATTCACTTTTATACTCACTTTCAGAGTTTCTTCTAGTTGTGTCTGCGTATAGTTGCTGTGTGTAGTTTCTCCAATGTTGAAGTAGATCTTTGGGATCAGTAATTAATTTATTGTCCTTCACAATACTGTTAAAACTGCAAGGTTTTGTATGACCTGTCACTTCTTTAATAAGTTTATGTATGTTAAAGTGGTCATGTTTTTCTTCCAATTCCTCCATTTCTGCACACCTGTCTAGCAGCCACTGTTCTTTAGCTTTGCGACACTCTTTTTGTATTTGTCGGTTGATCTGCTGATGTTTGGTTCGGTCTTTGTTTTTAAATGATCTGCGGTCGTCCATCATTGATAATATTTCGTCAGTCATCCAATTCTTCTTTTTGTACTTTTGGGAAGCGATCAGAGACTTGGTGGTGGTTACGATAGCTGTTTTAAGCGATTATTGTACAAATACACAAGAAGGAAAAAAAAAAAGAATCATGCATGAATTACAGAGGAATCTCACTAATCAACACTACATATAAAATATTGGCTTCGATATTATTAAAAAGATTAATTAAAATATGTGTAAAATATGTGTAAGTAACTCTTTTGCACCAGTTAGAATAGGAGGAAAAATATCAAATGCTTTCTGCGTAAATTCTGGACTGAGACAGGGAGATCCGTTTCCCGATGTTGTTCAACCTGGCCTTAGAATATGTTATGCGAAAAATATATCCAAATATCAAATCAACATAACTGCTCGGGGAAGCAAAAATCATACTCACACTTTGCCCATGACATAGACGCAGTAGTACAATCAACATTAGAATTAAGGATATTTCTCTAGCTTTGAAGAAGCGCATTAAACATCGGTATACAAATAAATGAAGACAAAACAAATACATGGTCGTCTCAAAACAATGAACGACGGCGAATAAGGCAAAACATTACTATAAAGATTATAACTTCGAAGTGGTTAAAGAAGTTAAATTTCTAAAAGCAACAATTACAAATGACAACACATTAGAGCGCGAAGTTAAAACGAGAATAATGGCAGGAAACAGATCTTTCGGTTGCAATGCAACATCTAATGAAGTCAAAACTTCTTTACAGGTACAACAATCTGGATAGATAAGACCAATAATACCACCAGCAGTCGCGTATTGAAGCGAAACATGGACGCTAACAAAAAAAAACATACATAAATTGCTGGTGTGGGAACGTAAAATTCTCGAATGGTGTATGGTCGTTGCTGAGGACAGAGGGGCAGATACAATAACGAGCTAGAGTTTCTATTCGGAACAGAAAATCTAGTCAGATATATAAAGGCTAATAGACTTAGATGGGCAGGTATGTGATACGCAGTAACGACAATCGCCTTAGACAAAAAGTGGAAAATGCAGTCAAAGAAGATCTAGAGAAAACGGAGAGTGCGACATAGGGAATTACTGGCACAGGACCGACAAACATGAAGGCAATAGTAAACGCGACAAAGACTCACGAAGATGTAGCGCCATTGATGATGATGATTTTTTTTAATTCAATAAATTTATTGTAGTACTATTTGCATTTATCTATTAATCCTAATTAATAAATCTAAAAGTATCACGGTAAGATACCAAGTATAAAAAAATGGCAGAATCCGTAACCTATTTATAGTGGCATTTTGTTAGTTTCAGATTTAGGCGAATCCATTATTGTAATTTTCAAAAGGGTCAAATCCTCTGACATCCTATACCAAATTTTCAAAACTGGTCAAATCCAATTTATTAGTAGCATTTCTGTCATTAAAGTATTCAAACGATAAAATCGATGTTGCTCTTGTAATACATTACACTCATATAATATATTAGTAAGAAAATAATATAAAATAAAATAATAAAAATAATAGCTAGTAAGAAAATAATAATATATAATAATAATAATGTTTGTCACATTTACGTGTTTATATCCATTGTTGTAAAAATGGAGTTGAATCTTTTGATCCCAGGGTACAGAAATATAGGTCTAACGTGTACACATTTGAAACATAGTAACCAAATTGACAATTGTTGATCCGTTATCTCATGCTACTCTTTTTAATTTTTCAGATTAGACGTGAAAGGATGCAAACAAAACCTCTCTTCAAACGTACCAACAAGAAACCGAAGTTCTTCAAATGCATTTCAACTAGCTCCTTACACGTCTGCGTCTCCTAGGGGAATCCTTGAACGGCGGACTTCCCAGACGTTGGCTTCGAACTTAAAAATTGTTCGTTCAGTTTCTCGGGAGAGCGTTAGGTCTATCCATCACTGTACGTGCCCGTGCCTAAGCGCGCCGGTAAGATAGCCACTACCAACTTTTATTAGATTAGTTTGCCACAATATAATATTTGCTGGAAATTTTTCCTAGTTTAATTTAAACGACGCTTTTCAGTGTCGGTCGATTATTTTATAATTAGACGTATAGAACGGTGGTTAACGGCGATAAAGGTTGATAACTTTGATAATGACTTAAATTATTAGTGCATTTTGTTTGTAATAAACAAAATATGCAAAAGATTAAACGCCATTTTTTACTTTTAAATAATATATAAACAATAGATAAATATATGTAATATTGCTATTTGATTTTAAATACCAAAGGTAAATACCGGTAAATTATATGGAACGGCGACACAATTTTACTGAAAAAGCATAACTCAAAATGACGGTGTCTGAGGTTATTTTTGATAATTTGTTGCTTAATTGGTGCAAAAATAGCTATAATAGTTGATTGTATTTAAACTTTTTGCGTGAGCAAAAGGACAATATTAGAAATATTTAGCTTCAAAAATTTCAAGAAGACTCACTTAATAGTTAGTTATTGCAAAATTGAAATTGTTTTTTCCAAAAATCTTTTATCTATAACGCTCTTATGCATAAACTATTAGGTCTACATGAATTCTGAAAGCACTAAATAAAAAAACGCTTATTTTATTAGATTAAATCATTTAACGATTAAAAAGTTTGTGTAAAATATTGTAAAACACGTTTGCAAAAGTACTATAAAAACAATTATTAGCTTTCAAAAAACATCAAAATTTATGTTTTTTAATTTGAGGTACCTCTTCGCATAATTCATAAAAATGCGTTTGGTTAACCCGTTCAGACCTCAAGTTTAATTTGGCTAGAAAAAAATTATTTTGCAATATATTTGTCTCTACAGGTCATATCATAGTCAGGATCAAATCCAAAATTGACATAAATATATTTTTTATACGTGTCTATATGACACTTAAACAATGTACTGGGTGGTCCAATAAGCCGATCTCTCGGCTATATATCAGAAACTATTCATGTTATAACTTAAGGAGAAAAAATTCCTTAGTAAAAGTGGCCAAGAGAAATCGCTGGAAATAACTTTCAAGATTCTGGATTAACCGCTAGGGGGCGTAACCTGCGAAGAAAATTTTGAAAACCAGTTTTTTGCGAAATATGCCCAATTATACCAAGTGTTAAATAAGTAAACTAGAAAGGGGCATAAATTCTGCACAAAGTTGTTTAAGTACTTTTTTTTTTCAAATAAAGGGTGGGGGAGAGTGGGAAAGTATTTGTGGATAAATACCTATAACTTTGGTTTGGATCAACCGATTTTAATAAAATTAGTGTCATTAGAAATAGTGTGGATAAATTAATTCACATCTACTATAAAATACTTGCATTTAGTTTTCATAGTCGTAGGTAGAGGGGACTTTCAAATAAAAAAAATTAAAATTTGTTTTTCTTCAAAATTTTTAATAGAAACACCTATTTATTGTAAATTATAATAAAACTGGATTGAATTCGTAACAAAATGGAGCAAACCGCATGTTACTAGCTTTTGTTGAACTCGAGATATGAATAAAAACTCATAAACATAAGTAAGTATAGTATTGACACACCCTGTATTATAAATTACATTAAAAAATAAGTCAGTAGGTATTTTCAATTTTTTTATAGCAGAAGAATCTAGCTAGTTTTTTTGAAACTAAGTAGGCTACGACAATGAATTTGACGGGGAGTTCATATTGTTTATTTATTGACAGCAGTCAAAACATTGTTAAGAAGTGCTATATTATAATTCGAATTAAAGATTGCAATTTTTTTAATAGATATTAATATTGGTAATATTAGTAATTAATTATCAGTATAAATAATTCGTGATGAGTATATCAAATTGTATGATATGATTGGAGTTTATTTCGAATGTCACCAAAATGCCGCTATTGCCTCACATATATATTTTGTAAGATATCCTGACAGAAGACATTATGGCAAAGAAGTATTTGAAAGAAAGTCAAAAAGATTAACTGGTAGTTTTTCTCGTCCTTGTTTTAAAGGACGTAGTAGAGTTATGACCGAAGATAATTCAATCAATGTTCTTGCTTTAATTCAACAGAATCCACATATAAGTAGTCCGAAATCTTTACTTCTTTGCCACAATATCTCCTGCCAGGATATCTTACAGAATATATACGTGAGGCAATAGCGCCATTTTGGTGATATTCCAAATAAACTCCAATCATATCATACAATTTGATATACTCATCACGAATTATTAGTACTGATAATTAATTACTAACATAACCAATATTAATATCTATTGAAAAAAATGCAATTCTCAATTCGAATTATAATACATATAACACTTCTTAACAATATTTTGACTGCTGTCAATACGAACTCCCTGTCAAATTCATTGTCGTAGCCTACGTAGTTTCGAAAAAACAATTTTTAATCATATGAAATACAATGGTCAAAATAGGTATCAACATTAAGAGTTTTCTGCTATAAAAAATTTTGAAAGTACCTACTGACTTATTTTTTAATTTATTTTATAATACAGGGTGTGTCAATACTATACTTACTTATGTTTATGCGTTTTTATTCATATCTCGAGTTCGATAAAAGCTATTAACATGCGGTTTGCACCATTTTGTTACGAATTTAATCCAGTTCTATTATAATTTTAAATAAATAGGTGTTTTCATTAAAAATTTTGAAGAAAAACAAATTTTAATTTTTTCTATTCGAAAGTACCCTCTACCTACGACAATTAAAACTAAATGCAATTATTTTATAGTAGATGTAAATTAACTCATCCATACTCTTTCTAATGACACTAATTTCGTTAAAATCGGTTGATCCAAACCAAAGTTATAGGTATTTATCCACAAATACTTTCCCACTCTCCCCCACCCTTTATTTGAGAAAATAAAAAAAAGTACTTGAACAACTTTGTGCAGAATTTATGCCTCTTTCTAGTTTACTTATTTAACACTTGGTATAATTGGGCATATTTCCCAAAAAACTGGTTTTCAAAATTTTCTTCGTAGGTTACGCCCCCTAGCGGTTAATCCAGAATCTTGAAAGTTATTTCCAGCGATTTATCTTGGCCACTTTTACTAAGGAATTTTTTCTCCTAAAGTTATAACATGAATAGTTTCTGATATATAGCCGAGTGATCGGCTTATTGGA